>JAHXZK010000061.1:0-76157 GCA_020975415.1 Calonectria hawksworthii
GGATTTTTTTCTCCCCCCCCCCCCCCCCCCTACCAACCACCATCTTTGACCAGGACTGACTTTGATTCATGCAGGCATCTTCACTATCCTCTATGGCATAATATCCGTCAAGATCAAGCAGGCTTGGTATCTCGGAGAAGCTTGTGAGTTCTGCCCCGACCACGACCCGCCCCCTCTTGACAGAGCAGCGCTGACCCACAGGTTCGCTGCACAGTGCCGGCTGTTGCAGTAGGCATCCTGTTGGGCCCGTTTGCAGCCAAGTTTATCGATAGCGAGAGATGGGGCTCCGCTGACGCTGGGCAGACGGGCGCCATTACCTTGGTACGTTCTCTGAATGCTCTCCATAATTGACAAGCCAAACGCAGTGGCTGATTTCTTTTGCCTAGGGTGTCGCGCGTGTCATGATTGGAGTGCAGTTGGTCATTGCTGGCTATCAGCTCCCGGAAAAGTACATCTTGAAGCGATGGAAGGAAATGGCCATGTGCCTGTTGCCAATCATGACCGTCATGTGGCTCTGCACCACAGGCTGCATCATGGCCACTGTCCCAAAGCTCACCTTTCTAGCTGCCCTGGTTATCGGGTCGTGTGTGACATGCACCGACCCGATCCTGTCTCAGGCCATTGCCAAGGGACCGTTTGCCGACATGTACGTCGCCAGGCCGTTGCGTGAGATCATCTCCGCCGAAGCAGGCGCCAACGACGGCTTCGGGTTCCCGTTCCTGATGCTGGCCACGTATCTCATCAGGCATTCTAGTGAAGCCGCCGCTGCGGCAGCACAGCATAGCGGCGTTGACGCTCACGCAGTGGCTGCGCGGTCAGAAGATGTGGGCCGCTTGGGTGGCGGCGTAGGCGTGGCTTTGACGAACTGGTTCCTGGAGACGTGGCTCTACATCGTGCTCCTCTCTGTCGTGTACGGCGGCGTGGCTGGCTACGGTGCGTGCAAAGTTATACGTTTCGCGCTCAGGAGGTTGGTCTGCCCTCGGCGATACGACCAACAAAAGAATGCTGTTGCTGACACATTGGCAGGAAATGGATTGACAACGAATCCTACGTGCTTTTCCCCACTGCCCTGGGCCTGTTCCTCGTTGGCACATGCGGTGCCATCGGAACAGACGATCTGCTCGCCTGCTTCATCGCCGGGTGCGCCCTCAACTGGGACGGCGAATACCTAAGGGAAACGGAGCAGCGACACGACGAAGTGAATTCGTGCGTAGATGTGCTTTTGAACTTTGGCGGTTTCATGTATATCGGCGCTGTCATGCCGTGGTCTGAGTTCCACGATCCCGAGACCACAGGGCTAACCTTTGGCCGTCTGGTAGGCCTAGGCTTCTTGATCTTGCTCTTCAGAAGGATTCCTGCCATTCTCCTGACGTACAAGCTTATGCCGGAAGTCTGCACTGACATCAAAGAAGCTCTTTTTATGGGTTACTTTGGCCCCATCGGCGCTGGCGCCGTCTTCTATGTGGAGCACGCCCTGCACCTCTTCCCAGAGCTTGGCGAGGGCGACGACGAGGAGACCAACTTGGTCAGGGCCATGCGGCCTGTAGTGTACTGGCTCGTCTTGTTTTCCATTCTTGTTCACGGCCTGTCCATCCCCCTCCTCAACATCGTTTACTCCTTCATGGGTGTGGCGCCAATCAGAGACGATGCCAAGCAGATTCGCCGCAAGTCCATGCGGGTGCCCATGCCTGCCAACGCCTCGAGGGGCGGAGAAGAAGACATTGTCGTAGCCTACAACCGCTTCAGCCGCACCGTGGGCGATGTAAAACCTTGGCAACCGTCAAAGGGCGACGAGGCGAATTACGTTGAGTTTACCCGGTTTGACAGTGGCGGAGACAACGTGAACCCGAGGCAGGGCCGAGCCATGCCTGGAACCCAAGCTTCCAACCTCTGTTGAGAGGTTTAGAATCTTTCCGGGACCTTATTTGCTCTGGGGCTGGAAGTCGGAGAGATAGACCTTATCAATATAGACCAAGTAGGCCCCACTCTTGTTCCTGGGTGCGTTTGACGTTTGTCTGTTCATTGTCACGGAATGTATTGAGAACCACAGCATCTTGATGCCAAGTCGGAATTTCTCCACTTCCACTTGGATGAGCAGCTAGGGTGTCCATTGAGTAACAGCATCCTTGCGGACGCCCCACGACACTGCGACAAGCTGAACATCTCAGCTGAACACGGACTCCTTCTCGGTTGTGGCTGCTTCACGAGAACGCCCTTTTGAGAAGAGAGAGCCGTCTTCGGCTCTCGAGTCTGTTAAATACACGGAGCCAAATGATGGAGCCAGCCTTTCACCCTCCGCGCCGCGGCTTGTGAGAGCACCGTGATGGGAAAACGACAGGGTGCACTGCATATTCAATTCATCCATGTGTCCAACCAAATCGCCCAACCTTTTTCTTTGTAGGCAAAGCATTCCCAAGTCGATGCAGCCTGACCAGCCACCAAAACCACCGACAGTTCCATCATAGGGCATGTCAAAGATTTATCAATGGATTTTACTTGTTGCTTGAGGAGAATAGAGCGTTACAATTGGCGTCCACAGTCACGTGTCGTGCTTTGTTTTCTTGGCTCTAATCCGAAATGGTGCTGAGTTATGATGGCTACCATTTGGGCACAGCAGGTATTGATAGCTACGCGCATGAATGTCGACGACATAAACATAGCACGGAAACACAGTCATGCATTTTGATCAACTTCACCGGTTCTACCCCGCCAACAGATGTCACCTCCGTCCTTGCACAAATAAAACGATCGCGGTGCCCAAACGTCGGGGCTAAACCAAATGATCGAACAGCTGTTGGCCATGTCAGTCTCAGTTTATGATGTCTTGATGCCTGCAATTGACTCTTACCTTGCTTAAAAGATACCTGAATACCCTTCCCGCAGCAAAGAAAACTGGCCTGTTGGTCCCCCGCCCAAAAAAAAAAAGATTGGTCGACCTCCTCACAGTCGGGCTTACCCCATGGTCGCCTGAGGCTGCACCAGGCTTGATGATAGAGGTCTAAGAACTGTAGCAGCTGTGTCTGTTCTTATAGGCAAGGGCTAGATAAGGCTTGCCATAACCAGCCTTAAAATACCATATAAAATAAGGATAAGATTCGAGTTAGATTATCGTGCTGTTATAGACCTAGCTTAAGCTAGCTATTTATATTATCCATGAACATTGGCTAGCTTTGGATAGCTTTAGCCTTCCCTTAGACGCCCTCGGGCGCCCGGAATAGCTAGATAGCTGCCATACCAACTATGAGAGACCTATATAGACCGCTTGAAGTGACAAGACAAGAGCTTCTATGCATCCAAGGGTCCTCGTAGCTGTGAAGAAAGCTCATATTGGTCACCCCAAGTTTCTTTTCCATATTCAAATCGGAATAGAGCCAGATATCTTGTCGCAACAGCTGGCATCTGACCCAAAGTATACAAGTTTCATCCAAGCTAATCTACCAGTCGCTGTCTTGGCCATCAAATTGACCGCTGGGAGGCTGGCAAAGGGAGGAGCAGGAAACGTGGGTACAATTGAATTTATTCGAGCGGGCGAATCGAGCAAAAAAGAAGACCAAGCAGTCAGTCTGTCCATTGGACGTCTCAACACTGACAGATTTGGGCGAAGGAAATGCAAGGGTAAGCGTTGATGTGTCTACGATTGTTGAAAAGTGTCCTAGCCTAGGAGGGAACAGCCGATGTACAGTGAGGGAGTTTCATGGAGACCTCGGATAAAGCGATTTCAAGACTGGAAGCGATTTGGGGAAGGGGCTAAATAGAGAATGATGCGACAATCAATGAATCCATAATTGAAAATCAATATCAATTCTATCATTGTGGTTCTTGAGCCTTCAAACATGGAACAGCGGGCCATGACGTTTGGCACAGCGAATATATTCAGCATGTAGTTATTTATCATGAAAGGGTCTGGAATGCGCAACATCTTAAGGTTCAAACTTAATGCACATATCCTTGCCTAATGCAGCTATTAGCTTCACTCGCACTTAGCTTAAAATATTGTTACTAAACGGATTGAGGTAAGGCCTCACGCTCAGCTTCCTGGTTGCTAACATTAAACGTAAACCTTATCTGAACTAGAAAGACCAATTTGCGTTAAACTAAAGAATTTTATCAAAGCTGAAGGCTCTGCGGTCACAACCGGCGGCATCCCCCCTCGGTTCCGTTTTCGTTATTTTCTCCATTTTTGCATCTGGGACGAATACTAAGAAAACACAGCGCTTCCCCAAAGATCGTGATTGCCCCTGATTGATGAACCACTTGCCTACCGCTAATTTCTATTCCATATCTGCCTCTTGATAATAGGACCGAAGATGGCAATTCCCGCACCTGGCCCAGTGGCAGTGATAGTACGTCGGCTAACCACCGCAAACATACTTTGCTCACATTCAGAATACTAGACATCGGAATGGACCCTGTTGAGCATCATAACATTAGTCATAGGAGCTCGGTTTAACCTTCGACTCAGGGTACAGAGACAAAGGTTACACCTCAGCGATGTGCTGATCTGTAGCGCTCTGATGACAGCAGTTACAAAGGCCGCATTTGACATCAAGTTCTACCAGATGGGCTTTTTAGAACCCTACGTCACAATTAGCTTGCGAGAATATCAAAGCAGCTTGGATCAAGTCGAGCTGGCTCATAAGGTAAGTGCGACTAAGAGTGAGACATAAAATCCAGCCGTCTCCCAAAGGGCAATCTGACATGAAGGGTGTTTATAGCTCTTCTGGATTTCGTATTTTCCATACGTGACGACTTTCAGTCTTGTCAAAGCCACCCTCCTTGAGGTGTACCGACAGAGCATTCCTGAGTTTATGGTAAAACGAAGGATATTCCTCTGGGCCTCAATTGGCTTTCTTATTTGTTCCTACATAGCCACCATCCTGATGCCATTTTTGGTTTGCCTGCCAATTGATAGAAATTGGTACGGAGCCCCTGCCCACATGATATGTCAGGTATCCTCTTACTAATGGGTTTGAGTAGGTCAATGTCCAAACCGTTTTGTCCGATAGGTCCTTTCAGACACACGTATGAGATCTCATGGGCCTTTCATTTTTTCGGTGATATTTTAGGTATTTTCGATACTCTCGAGATGTCCCTGAGTTCTAATTCTCAGAACTTTAGTCCTTATCTTGCCGTTGAGTATAGTATCCGACATGAAGTTACAAAAGAAACTCAGGATTTGCATTTATTGCATCATACTCCTAGGTTTGATCGATATAGCAATCTGTGTGTTCCGATTCGCCATTATTACTATATCATCCGACGATAAACCGGTTTATATCACGACAGGAGGTAGGTGATTAGTCTCGAATTTTGCTTCATTTACAATATTGTCCGCAAGCTGAACTAGTGCAGTATTTTACGGCAACCTCGATAGTGGCGTCGGCATCTTGGTTGCTGCTCTTCCAGGTTTGGGTCCTTACTTCAGAACCGAGGCAAGAAAAAAAAGTTCAGCGAATTGCGAGAACGGTGGGGGGGAAACAACGTTAGTATCAGAGCTGAGCACCGTAGAAAAGAAAAATAGTTCAGTCAGGGGAATCTCAGTTTAGAATTCAGTTCAAGGATGTACGTAATGCTTCGTCCCCCCTACAAAGGCGCGGCTGGAACGCCCACGCTTCACTCACTAAGATTTTGATGCATTTTCCCTTTGAGTGCCGCAAGCATCCACCTAGGTACCCCCCCTCAATCATCTGAGCAATAAACATGATCATTTTTATCTAATATTGTCTTGAAATAATTAAAATTATAATACAAAAGATAATATTATATAAAATAATCCTAACAAACTTTATTTTTAATTAGGAGCTTTACAGTTGGCAATACATCTTGCTTGGTACTTAAGTGGAGGCTTACGGCACCCAGAGGGATAATTTCAGTAAATTATCTACGTGGGAATGTTCACCATGCTACAATAACAAAAATCTCCCGCATGAAACCCATTGCCTTCTGGTGTTGGAAAACAACAATGTATTTTATGGTGGTTCATTATAAATGACATACCCGCAAATGAATCCACGATTCTTGAGAGAGAAAAAAAAGAACAAGGGAAAACTCTGTAGGATTATACGCCGAACAATCTAGATCGTATCGTGATCGCGCGTGATCTATTTCACCACGCGTCCCGAAGCGCATGTGCATTGATAGAAGCCAGCCGCTAAGTAGCAGCCAATTTTATGGCGTCGCACGAAATCTCCGGTCTCGGCGTACGTGCTTTTGAGATGGCCTTGAGCAAATTGAACGAGCGGCTTTTACTCCGCTCATTAATCTAATTGAAGCTCTCGCGAATTCATTCCTCAGTACAAATTAATTGGTGACTGGTGGTGCTGCTGAACTTTTTGACATCATTCATTATAGATCTGGCCAAATCAACATCGTCATTCAAGCCTTGGGCGGATTTAAAAGCTAATTTTGCCTCGGCCTTGTCATTTAACTAATATGAGTCAAGAAGCAACCAGCTGCCTTCTGCAATTACCCTTTGCCTACTCAAGTGACTGCTCCTCTTGAGTTCAAATGGGGATGGTGGTGGGGTGCGATTCGGGGCAGAAATGTTTCATTCGGAGTAAAATGGTCACACATTCCCCAAGAGTCGGGAAGACCCGCTTTGTTACGAAAACTAATGATGGAGGATGAATTGAGTGAGATGCACTTCCATGGTGACATCGCGTTGTCATGATTCAAATTTTGCCAATGAGAGAGGACTGGATGGAAAGATGACATCGCGAAGGTGGTACATTCGTTAGTCATCATTTCTCTCCGTGCCCACCTTAGAGATAGCTACGTCTAGGGTCGAGACACGTCTTTATGAGGCAACCACCTTGTTCGCCGACCTTTTTTTTTTTTTAGGTTTTTCGAGGTTCGCCTGATCATCCAACTGCCTCGCAACTGCAACCCAACTGCCCCAGATTGCTACACAGCCTCAACGACCTCGGCCTTGTTCCTTGCTTAAATTTTGAGGCCCCCGACTATTCTCCTTTGGATCAAGTGTAATTTGGAGACTGATGCTGACATTGTCGGAAGCAATGGGAAGGCATCTTGAGACGTGCAAATGTGATGGCGCAGCATATCCGTGGCAAGGCAAATATCAAGCTACACTTGTCGACACCAATGAATGGCCATTAAAAGATTCACATGACGGACTTATTTTCTTATTGATCTCATTGGCTAAAGTCTCAGGGCCAAGGCTGTGAAGGGTTGTGCGACGTAGGAGGCGATATGGTTGCATTCACGATCACGAGATGAAATAACTCACGAATAAGGAGCTTTAAAAACTTGCTTTCATAATCATGGAGCAGGACCATTCGTTCTCGAGCTCTTATCGTGTCCCTCGCTCTCCCATGTTCCTCTGACCGGTGGGAAGCTCGTACCAGTCGTTGTCGCGCTTAAGTTTGCTATAAAACGACTGAACCCCTCGCAATGAAGGAGGAGGAAAGTAGCATACTCCAAGTTGGTTCTTAGTTTAATCAAGGCGCAGAGATCTTAGAGCCGCATCCTTCCATCATGACGTATTCTCGAGAGCAACCGCTGCCCTATAGTAATACGTATGACTGGAATCAGCAAATACTTAGTCCCGAGTCGGTCAATAGGGCGGCTTCAGAATCATGGGGAGTGCTGTTGAGTGAACCTTTGCTGGAGTTGTTCCAAAGGTTCCCCGAGGGATCACCCAAGTCATATTACCAAACTCCAGAGCTTGAGGCAATATGCTCTTCAGAAACCCTTCGTTTAGTTCATACTCATTCTATTCTTGAAGATGGGGTAATTGTTGCGTGGCTCGACGATGGATCCAATCACCGAGAGGAGAGGAATGCTACAGGCTGGGTTACACGCTCTTCTTTACACCAGGCATTAAGTAAAAAGGTTCCTTGATGTCGCTCTATTTCTTCTAATTTCTTAGAATCCTCTCGCTAACCATCCTCTAGCGATTGAGGTCCGATGGCGGCCACACTAGCCAACCAGATACAAACATAAGGCTGATGTAAGTCTCCATACTGAACAAAATTCCTAACGTCTGAAGTAACCCTGGTAGATATTTGCCAAACCCCGATTGGCGTGCCCTGTCTGCAATCATCTTAACAGCCACCCGCCTCCAATGTTTGCCTCTGAGCGAATTCCTGTTCAACTACTTGGCAGCAGATTCTGCAATCAGTATCTCTTTTCCTGTATGTTTTCAGCATGAATTCTACTTGTAATCAACAATGTTTTTATTAATACGAAATTCACTTTTTAGATCCGCACCTTTTCGCTACAGTTTCACCTTCCGTTTTTTGTATGGAAGAGTGGAATTTCTAGAAAGGATGAGAGAAAACGGTCGGACAAATCTCCATTGAGGAAATCGTGGTCGCTGTCCTTTTTAAGAAAATCATCTCTCAAAAAAGGGCAATCGGGAAACGATGAATCGCTTCATGAAAGTCGATGGTCACTCATAGTGACAGGATATAATACTACCATCTGGAATGCTTATGCGATGACTGATACATATCTATACGAAAATAAGGACCCACAGGATACAGTTACTTTTGAGTACTATCGAGATCTAGACGAAGGCAATTTTCGCCTTGATCCCATTCGGGGTACGGAAGCTATCTGTATTCAAGACCCACGTGAGTATTTCTTAAGGGTTCTTTTTGAACGTTCTGGAAATATCCTAGAGGAGTGGGAGAGAGTTACCTATAACTTTCGAGCAAGGTTGGATGAGTATGCAAGTACTCCCTATCTCCTAAAACACAGGACAACTTCCCGGTCTCCTTTCCCCACTTACATACAATGCGAAATTCTATCTAGGCCAGCCAGTATTATAATCAATAGGTTTAAAAGCTAACTACAAAAGTGGGGAAATGATAAACCACTTATACATGCTCAGATATTCACTGAAGCCTCCAAAGGGCCATCGAAATCGCTGAAAGAGGCAAAGTCGTGGACGGAGAATGTGAGTTATTTATTGACACATCTTACCGACATCATTTCTGTCACAATCGAAGAGTGGAAAGAGTTTAAATCTAGATATAAGCCTTGTTTCGAGGGTATAACGAACGATTCAAATCCTATGCTACTTACTATCGACGTCAATTTCGGCAAAATGCAAAAGCTCAACAATAGACTTCAGAAGCTGATGAGAATGAATCAGGAGTTCAGGGAATTAGTATGCTTCTTATCTAGACATCTAGAATAGTGAAAACATATCTTGCACCTAGCTAACAGCATGAAGCTGGAACTTGATTTGCAAGTGGAGAATACCAGAACTATCGAATTACAACAAACAAACATCAGCTATGTATAGTCTAAAACTACACCATAAATTAAGCCTATTTAATAATAAACAAATGAGCAGATACAAATACTCTCTTCGCCTTCCCTGGCTGCATCCATGATGCAGTCCGGGGTTTTTCCCTGGAAGTCCGGATTTGTCCTCTGGTTTGTTCTCACGCTGGTGTTATGGACCCTTACTGGTGCAATGCGGCCTCTATTGTCATTATATCGTCGATACCAAGATATTCGAGCAATGACAGACCGAACCCCTGCGAGGGTGCGTTTGGGGCCTACCGGGTTTGCGATTCCACCTGCTACGTATCACCTCCGACATCGTGAGAGAGAGCGCAGTATTCTAGAGTTGGAAGAGCAGCACGAATATCAATGAGATTGGAGAGGGTTCACATAATTGCAATCGCTTAGTATCTTTGTTAGTCAATTGTGAGCGTCGGCTAGTTTTTCATTTCTTTTTCTACATTGTCACACAGCTGACTGAAAGTGATGAGAAAAAGGGAAATTGTAGAAGAGCTTATTTCAGGCTGAGTCATGGTTTGGGTAAAATTCGTTATGACTTCAATTTGGCGGTATAACTGTTTGTTCCTTTGGAGAGAACTAAAAGAAGGCAAGCTTTAGGATGGCAGTACAGCAACAAACTCATAACCTCCTTGCAATACTAAAAATGGCTCTCTTTAGCTACTTTATTTGCATAGAATAAAGACAATTTCAAGACAATATCTCGTATTCGTTATCAAGACATCTGATTAAATAGCATGATAATATTTATAACTTTCTTAACAATATAGTATACTCAAACTTAAGGCATATATCTATATTAAAACTGTTTCTTGCTCAGTAAGCAAATCAGTTAGAGCATAAACACTCACAAGGCGATAAGGCAATGGGCAAGGGTTATAGTACCTAGACAATAAATGAAGGGCACTAAGGGGTCGCTCATCCAATCCGAATGTGGATTAGAGGCTCCCTAGTGGTTGAAGGACCTGAGACATGTCTTGAATATGAAATTAGATTTGTAAAATAAGGTTGGCTGCATTTGGTCTGGAGCCCCTTAACATACCGGCTATCTCAAATCTTGATCAAGAGCCTCATTTGATTTCTTCTGCCCAGATATTAATCGACCTGAGTACGCATTTTGTAAATGATAGTGAGTAAGCCCAGGAACAGAATCATTATTTAGAGTAGAGAAGAATGTTCTTTGAAGGTTGAAGTCTCAGCTTTTTGCACTGTGGCTTTTTTGGTTTCAGCTCTAGAGTGGCTTGCTCCGCCCCGTCGCCATCTTACAAGGGAGGGAAGCTTTAGAGCTAGAATGATTAAAAAGTAAAGGTGTGTCTAATTTTATCATGGCTATGTGTCACATCGCATGCGGGGATATTTGGCTGATAATAGGCGGTCTCCACATTGCAATCGTGTCAGACCTTCCTGCATATCATAATTATTTCCAAGGCAGACTACATTCTCTCATCACCACACTCATACTACACCAATGAGGGCAACATTGATGACGGATTTTCGCTTGATAAAAAAGGTGAAGCCAATAAGCTCGAGTGAACGCAAAATCGCTAGCATGCTAGGGGTTGAGAAAAACAAAATTCCGGGCTACCAATGGCTGAAGCAAAAGCAACTATTGATACACACGATTCAGGAATGTTCCATCCCCTTTCTACAGGTATGTAGCAACATGATTGATTTCAAACTGGTGCCCTTTGACCGGATTTCAAACCCTGGATTATCGCGCTTTCCCATTCCTCTTAGCATCAGGGTCTCCCTTGGTCAATGATATTAAGCTCACTCTGGTTATGAGGGGTTCTGAAAACAGTGTAACCATGTGACGCAAGATCTCGCTCATGAGCATCGAGCCCCATTCTCGTTCCCCTGTGCCTCCAGCTCAACCTCGCAGTCATCGATTAATACGACCCCGCTCCAATCGCAGCCCGGGGATTCGATCAATTCATTTGATAAAATACAAAGAGTGTCAAATATAGGATACTTAGGTTCACAATTAATGTGTCTAGCAACAGGGGTTCGACCCAGCCCAGGGTGTAGATGCTTGCCAGCTTCTATTACGATGTGGATGCAATCTTCATCCTTCTCCTCGACGACGACATTTCCATTGTTGCATGAAGTCCCAACCGAGGGAATAGGTCTCAAGAATGACTGCGACAACTTTCAGGGCAGTAGTTCACCGCGTAGCACCGTGGTGTCAAGGTGAGCTGCCTCATTGCAAACGGAAACGGAAATAGATTGTTAATGTCCCTAATAGCAAACCTTATTTGACCCATGGTACAAAGCCACTGATTCGGGAAATGAAGAAAAAGATTGTGACACAATGGACGTGTTGCAACTGCGGCCATGGCCCGATCTCTATCAATATCGCATCATGCGTTTATTGTAGCGCGCTCCGGTGCATGAATTGCCTCGTTGAACGTGTAAGGATTTAACTTACCTTCGACAATCCAGCCAAAGATGAAAGCGTCAATATGGCTTATATCTACAAGCGCAAGTAGATAATTGGACGGCTTGGCCATGGACTTTATATTGAAATGCATTAAAAGCATGACGAGTCTGCTGGCCGCATATTTTCTATCAAACGCTTCTTGTTATCAGGAACAGAATGCATGAGTATTGTTCGCACGGCAAAGATCGTTGTTGGGGTAGTTATTTCTATAACGTTAATCCGGGACTATATGACATCGGTAAGAAGTCAAACACTATGATTGAGGGTGTTCGCGGTTTCAGAAGGGGTTATAAAGGTTGGGATATGATTATTCGGGTTGTTGGAAGTGGTCAAGGCATAAGGGGCTTTCTGTTATAATTGATCTAACCTATGCTTTGCGTTGAAATGTACTGAGTCTATTATTTCTATCAAGCTTGACAATGAATTCTAACGCAACGCATCAATGAGAGCAATAGTGAAGGCAATCCCTCGTGCCTTAGCGTACAGTAATTAAATTTAAGTTGGGCAGTACGAATACGAATGCACAATTAACTTCGGAAAGTTTTTCAAGGACTTCTTTGTATACGGCAGCTGAACGTGAAATTTGCAACTATGGCTCGGCAGCCCAAAGCCTATGCATGTAGGCCTCAAAAAGCTTATATGAGTATAAATATATAAATAGGTTGTAAGTTAAAGTATTAACCATGATCGCATTAAGGTCTGAGGTGTATGTGTGTGGTTTGGTAGATTCGGCAGGTTTCCAGTGAGGACGAAAGGCTATGCAGACGATTTCCAAAGAAGCTTAGGGCCTACGCCTGACCACCATCGAGAGCATTTTGAGCTTAGCCGGGCCGAATGGAATCGGAGCCGGTGACAGCACGACCATGATGTTCAAATATGCTCTTGCAGTCATGATGGTCGATGGGCTATCTCGTTCAGCCAATTCGCAAACGTCAAACTACGGAGGCGTGTTCGAGCCCTTGGCTTTAGGCCCATGGACAGAAGCGTCAGCCAAAGCCTTAGTGCGCCTAGGAGGGCCAAAGGAAGCCTTTCGGCCTCAGAACTCGGAACAGCTGGCCAGCCAAACCATGCAGATTTCCCTTCGTGGCTATGTAATGGCCGCCGTTGGATGGTTTAACTATTTGTGCATAGTGGTGCTGTTGATACATGCGCTAATTGCAGCTGCACACACCTTTTGGGTTCTGTGGAGTCCCAATACAAGCGATGCATGGGAGAGTATCACCGAGCTCCTCGCTCTTGGTCTCGTTTCTGAGAGACCAGAAAGGACAGGTGAGGACTCCTTTGCGAACTCTTCCTCTGGAATCAGGACTTGGGTTCCGAGGAAGCAAATAGGCTGGGTGGACGGTCTTGATCATAAGAGTGCTGCCACTGCTACAGGCGCTATCGAAAAGCCTGAACAGCTTCAGTTGCGGTTTGGCAAAGGTCGGCATAAGAATGGCAAAAGCAGAGATTCAATCTTCCAAGCGAAACCAGATTCAGCATATGGAAATTGATGGGCCCGACCCATCAGGACATCAGAAATTTTCGTACCTGTCTGTTAGTCACAGTATCGAGTTTTCAAGCCTGTATTATTCACTGACACTTGATACATTAAAATTAATTAACGCACTCTTTACACAAATGCTTATTGCGACATCGTTGTATTTCGGGAGGCAGCCGAGCTGTGAGTTCAAGGAAGAATTCTATTTTTTTTTTCAATTCAGTGTGTCCATCTAATATCACACTTGTTCTAGCACGAACGGTTCCGGACCAGTGCGATGGTGGCTGTCGGCAGCACCGAGCATCGCACCAACATGCATGTGCTGAGTCTTGGAATTATTGGAACCCTAGTGTCCGCACTAACTGCATTTTACGAAAGGTGGCTGGCTGGATTTTCTTTTGTTACCAAACGGGAAAAGCTCAACATTTTAACCAACGGCTAGAAACCCTCCTTGGAATAGCGGGCGGGTATTATTGCTTAAAAATACCAGTGGTTGGCTACTTCCTCCTTGCCAACCAGGCTAACAAAGTGGAACGCTCTAGACTACGGAGCTACTAACGCAGTCAATGATCATTTCACATACTTGGTCACAGAATGCATATAGGGCAGCGTCTCGATCCCCAGCTGAACGGAATATTGGGGACCGGGAATAGCCTAGCGGCCGGCGGATGCTGCCGCTTTGGAGCACCTCCGCAATGAGCGGATTCTGGGATTGGCGGGCCGTTTAAATGCAAGCGGTTGGAACTGCTGCGGCTGACGGATAATGGGAACTATCGAATTAATTCTGATAACCTATGCTATGCGGAGAACACAATCAGCCACATGCTAACTCAGATGCATTTTCTTCGCAGTGTGGAATGGCTTTTTCTAGGGGTCTCCGTAGAGAGATCGAGAACGTGATTCCGCCAACCTCCACCACGTGGCGCGACGGGTCATGCGGTTCGGCCTTTAGCTCAAGACCTGCAGGTTCTGGGTCTTACATACGCCCTACCTTGGGCTTCTATCAGCTCGCCCCTTGTAGGTTAATGAGCTCATTAGCTAGCTGCAAGGAATGGGGATTGGGGTATACTGCAAGTTCAGCTGTATGCAATTCTGCTAGCTTTATTTTTGTCTATATGTTGGGCATTTTTCTATATATAGCTAAAGTCAGCCATCCTTGGGTTACATTAAACCGCTCATTGCGCTCCTCGGTCCACAGCCCGCTACAAACACTCTCTACACCCTTTCTACAATTACATTCTGTTCCAACTAGGCACAATGGGCGAAGGCGGATCTGTCGCTCTGGTGAATGGCACGCCGTACGCATGGAAGCGTGTACAGCAAGGCAGCTATCAAATGCGTACCTGGAACTTTCCCGAAAGAATAGAACCAGGCATGTTGGATAATTCATACGTCGAGAAAGGGCATTATTAATCTAATAGTTTTGCAGGCACCGTACCCAGGACATACATCGAATTCAACCATAGTGTTTTCACCAACCGCCCGGATGCCAGCGGATCGGTGACCTATGAGTTGGAAGGAACAGATAGCGCTTTCCGCATTCACTTCCGCGATGCGCCCGCCAAAGTTTGGGTCGAGCTAAGCGACTTGGAGGCATTGAACCATGGTCGCGACTCAGAAATCACACTGGGCTGGCGTGACGATGGTACAGTCAACTTCGTCCTCTCTGGAGAGAAGGGAGGCTTTCATACATTAGGCTTTTCTCGTGGAAAGATCAACTTCAAGTACTGGGTCCAGAGCAAGTTTGCGAGAAAAGTCAGCAAGGGCCACTAAAGCTTTCCCCTAGGAACCAATTCGCATGACAACTTGTGGAGCGGATTATACTAAATTTCCCACGCTCTACCCACAAAGTCTGATGACTAGCGAAGACTCAATAAGGTTCATTGAGACTCCCTCATGAAGACGTCGCCAAAGACTTAGCAGCAGAACGTTGTGTAACACGGGTCAAGGGCTGATCATCCTGGCTCACTCGAGCCGGAAGATTTCATCAGTACCAGGAATTTGGATCTATCTCCAAAGCATGTCTTGGGCTGGTAACCCCAGTTACTCTCGTACATTATTACTGTGAAGCGTGTGGCGGTTTACTTGTGGAGAACCCAAGCCAGGTCAAAAGGCGTTGGGCGGGGGGAGGTAGAAAGGTCATTTTGGGATACTCATTGGTGGTCAGACCTAAGCTGCAAAGTAACTGAAGGGTTTATGTTGCGGGCCGAGTCAAGCGCTGTGCCCGGTAAGGAATAGAACCAAGTCCTATACTGTCTGCTTCCAAATCCCTCGCTCTTGATTGTCATAACGCTATCTAATCACCGTCACTGTACCCCAAAGTGATGCTTGCCCTGTCTACCTGTCTATTATAGTCTATTCAGTGCATTTAAGTGAGCCTATACGATTGACGAAGAAGAGTACAAGAAGAACCTCCAAAAGGAATCTTGATCAAGTAACTCGACCGGATGCTACGGAGAAGTTGATGCGTAGAAGATAATCCGAATTTTAGTTATGTCAGTTTCCGGGCTCAATAGATAAATGTTACCTGAAATTTCAAAGGCAAACTCAGTGCTGGAACCAGCTCGGCACTCAATCGCGGCATATTCGCTAAATGCTGCGCATGTAACATACTCAGCGGTACCAATCTGGCTCCGTGATACCAAAACGAGCTGCCGAGATGCCTGGGTAACGACAACATATTTGTCACCCCTCATGAGACGGTTAGTACCCGCTTCTAGGTGCGCTTGGCCAGGACTAAAATCTGGCTGGGAAGCCGATGAGGCAAGGAAGTATACGCTGCTGAAATCGGCATTGTCATTGAATAGCATGGGTAATTCGTTAAAAGCCAGATTGAGACCGCCGCTTTTTATGTAGAATGCGGCGGGGCTGGGTTGGGCGGTAGATGAGGTTTCGATCGTAGTTGCAAAGTCCGTTGTGGATGCAGCTTCGGTAGTCAAGGCAGGTGCGTTATTGACATTAGAGGTATCCAGTGTGGATATAACCTCGACAGATGTGGCTTCAGCCGTAGTTGCAACGTCGGTCAAGGTCGTGGTAGAGGTAAACACATCATCGATAAATGAGGTATCGGAAGATGGGGTATCCGTAGTAGACGTTGTTTCAGAAGTAGAGGTGCGAATTTCCGTAGAGTCCGTTCCGGGTTCAGCCTCGGAAGTTGGGGTAGGTGTATTGTTGATACCAGAAGTATCTGATGCAAATGTAGCTTCGGTAGATGTCTGTTCAGCCGTAGATGTGGAGCCGATGATAGTCGCAGTGGAGGTAGACACATTGTGCAAACCGCGGAATCATTCCTCCTCCTCCTTGTCATTCCATGAACTCACTTCCAGCACGCTTGCTGAGTTCACAGCCACGCTATCTACCCACTCTGCAGATGTAACCGACTCTACAGATGTTCGCACGTCTACTTCTGAAACAACATTCACTACAAATGCTCCATCTCCCGACCCCACATTTATCGACGTGCGAGCAAATGCGCCGGGGAATAAACACGAGGCCGTAAAGAGGCCATGGTAAAAAAGACTGGAGTGCATGCTTAACCTCAAACTTGGCGAAACTTAACATAAATGTTCAGCAAAGTGCTAATGCAGGAGGATGTGATTTAAATATGTGCCTGGGAATCTGTCTAGCCAAGACGGCGTGCCAACTATTAAAGGCGTCGCTGGTCAGTGGGGACCGACCGCCATTTCAATAGTTCTTGCTTGGCAGAAAGCCACTAATTTTATTTGACGATTGAACTTTGTAGCGGTAGCTTTATCAATCCGCAAAATTCATCATCTTACAACCCAAACTATTTTGCTTCGCTTATCAGCTGCTGATGTTCTTTGCAACGATCAAATTTTATTCAATTAGTCGTTGGGGTGATGCTTTTGCATCAATCATCCATGATTTAGCGCTGATTTTGCCACAATTTCAGGGATCGGTAAGTGTGGAGCGGTGGCTAAAAACGCCCAGGTCATGCCTGTGGATCCTTACTCAGGGGGCAGCCACAAACAAACTAAAACGTCTTTCATGTAGGACCAACCCACTCCGAACAAGGTGAACGATGACCACAGCTTGTGGCATAACCGATTTTAACTACGACCCACAATCGAAACCCCCATTTTGGTTCCAGGCTATGTGCTTGACTCAATGTTTGGTATGTGTACAGCCGGGTAGGTTAATTTTTTTTTCGTACAAAAGCTGCCGTTTTAGCCATGATTCTAGGTGGAAAGAAACTGGCGTGTCTTATGACACATAAGATGGTACATAGCCCTACCCATATTAAGCCTAAAGATGAATATGAAATACTTCCAACTCTGATATGGGGTTAGAATTATAACCATTCTGTTCGGGATGAATTGAAGACCGGCTGAACGGGATGCCGGAGATAAGTGGATCCGGTCCGTGCATTGGTCAACTCGTTGCAACACCAGGCTTAGCAATAAATAGCCAATGGTCTCAATTTACGATTTCTACCCCTTTTTTGAGGTCTCTTTTCTTGGGAACCATTTTATCAAACGACTCCATGACCATGTATCAAATTACAAGGCAGCAGGAGTTGTGGTCGTTTTTTTATTATTTTCAAACTTGATGCCTTCCCACTGAGAGGCGCGTCCCACTCTGAGCCTCATACTCCCTCGCATTGGCTCACAAAATACGGCATGATAGCTCGAATTTCGCGGCCTAATTTTCTGAAGTCGCTGTTTCGTACGGCGTATGAAGCAATAGCTCTCTTCTAAACCAAGATATGCAAGGAGGCACTCCGTTAGGCCTCAGGGGGATGACCCAGTTTTAACTCCAGGGTAGGGCTATGGACTTGGTAGCTAGGGAAATGACTGCGGGCCCAGCTATATGGAAGCGTCTCTATAAAGGGATTATGCTACTAACGGATATAACTTTATTGAATCCTTCTATGCACTGTTATATTTGAAAGCGAGGACTTGGCCAATCAAACTTGGAACGTACTTTTGCCAAGAAGGTATATGAATATCGCGACACCTCTTACAGACGCAAGTAGAGTCTGCTGTCTTTTCCTCAATAGGCGTGATTGCCTCCGCTGGTCCTCGATACGGATAACAGTTGACACAGTCCGCCTTCAATGTGAGAGGAAACACTTGGAAAATACAGGCTACATACACACCGCCTGACCTTATATTCCATTCCTTGCGCTTCCTGGAGAGTACCACCACATATTTAAATGTGAACTTCGGCCATTCGAGAATTACAAAAGACGTCTTGTGACATGCATGCAAAGCTTGATGAAAATAGAGCCGAAATTTTGAGGTTGACCATTAAAGTAAAATATTAATGTGGTACTTGTCCCTTTCCTTCATACGACTTAATGTCAATGCCAATGCAAAATTATGTTCACCGTTCACAATTATTTTCGGTTCATGCTTGTGCAATAAAAGCTTTATTTTGGAATGCTGTTGTGTACATAGCCGAAAGCAGTAGCGGGAGCACACGGCTTAATTTGGTAGGATACGCCGGGCTGCAGGACCACATCCTGGTCTTCAACCGGAATAAGAGTGGGAACCAAGCCTTGGGCCTTGCTTGTATGTATGAGCTGGAAAGTTTCAACTGCCGAAGGACCCATTGGGCTCGAAACGGACAACAACGTGAAAAGTTTTGCATCCCCATGAAAAGACAGCGTGGCAGACGCGGGTTAACGGCACGACCGCTCGGTCCCCATGGTGTCCGAGCATTTCACAAACTGGATAATACGCAAGCCAGTTCTAATGTCTGCGTCCGTCGAAGTGGGCCCATTTTCCCCTGCATTTGGGCGATGCGAACACTTGCCCAAGCCGCCGCCATTCCAGTGATTGTCTCTCCGCCTAATCAAGTTCGATCTGGATCAGGCTGGCTAGAACAGTAGCCGCCTAACTCACCCTCAGCAACGCGTCACTGGGAGATTGAATATTGAATAGGAAACCGAGCAAAATGAAAAAAAAAGAAAGACAATCCTGGCTCATTATTTCATTATTCAACGGGGTGTATAATTCATATTTATTCCCGGCAAGTAAACAAGCGGTCGGCGCAATTGGGGCACGGTTGGGCTCGGCTAAGCACCTAGCGGGCCTCCACTCAACTCGTCAACTGTTTAGCTGCATAGCATTGCGCAATGTTTCTAGTCCGATTGGACAGCCAGATTGACAACAAACCAATGCAGGCATGTAAATGCAAGCCAGTGCTGATCTAGCTCCATCTGAGCTATCGTTTTGCTCCCCGCCTCTTATCAGCTTCCCAGGATATTGTCCTCGTAAGGTGAGGTACGAGTCCAAGACAATTTCTCCTCCCGTTCCAACCCAACTCACATTTCTCTGAACACGCTTCCGTAAACTGTTTTTTTCCTCGGCGAATGCCTCTACGTTGAAGAGCAGATCTTGATCATCTGTTACCAGTTGGAATTACGCCGATCCCCTCAAAATGAGTATCAAGCAAGGTAAGAGCAAACTGAGGCGGTGGGCTCAGACGTGTTGCTGTTTTGTGGGTGGGCACCACGAGGAGACGAGCGGAGATCCTGTAAGTGGCGACTGTGCCACCCCAACTGGCTGTTCTTGCTGACAAAATCCAAACTTGTGTAGATCTCTGCTGAAAAAGTACCCGAGGTACTAAGAGCGCTCGAGGCACTTTCAAACGGCCCCAGTGTACAGGCAAATCCAGACCTAGATGAAATCAGTCTCCCGTCGAATGATGATTATCCTGCCTTCACGCCCAGCGAGGAGGAAACCCAGCCGAACCCTGTAGCCCAGGACGACCTGGGATTATGGGGCAAGGCTTTGGGTCACCTCGACACGCTAAAGGAAGACTCCAAGGCAGCCAAAAGTGCTGTGGAGCTTGTGGAGAAGATGACCGTTGATTCTGGTCCTGAACCTGACTCTGCGCAAACGTCGGCCACAGAGATCGAACGAATAATGAAGCAGGCGATGGCTGAAAAAGAAGTCGACCGGATGAAAGATGAATGGAAGCTCACGATAAAGGGACAAGAATACCCTGTGTGTGAGTTCGTCGACAAGACTACTGAGATTTTGAGCAAGTTTGCTCTTCTCGGCAACATTGCTACAAGCATTGATCCCATGCACGCCGCTTTGCCATGGGAAGCGGTGCGGTATGTGCTTACGGTGCGTATCTCTATGGACCATTTTACTCGCGTTCCAGGGTTCTAACCAATCATAGGCTCTGACCTCGGACAGTCAGCTGAGAGGTAAAACTGCCTTTGGTCTAGCTAAGGCCACCACTTTGATCATACAATGTGATATGTATCAGGGACTATACCATTCTGCCAATCTCCCCCCAGAAAAACATCAAGTTCTGTTAAGTCAACTTGATGAAAGCATAGTTGGATGCTACTTCCAATCCCTAATATTTCTTGGATTTGCATATCAGCAAAGTAGCAGGGCGGCAGCCCCGCTCATGCTTCACAACGCAGAAGGCCATATACAAGATCTTTTGGACGCTGAAAAAACGCTTACAAAATCATCGGAAAATTGTGAAAGGCACTGTAACCACTCAAACCAGGCCAATGCGGGAGAAATTCTCCAGCTTGTGAGGCAGTCATGTCAGGCTACTCAGTATAATGAGTAAGTTATCTTCATGAGTGGGTGGTTCAATGCTAACAAGTTGCAGAGGGCTTCTAGTTGACCTTGGTCAATATACTGGACTCTCATGTTTGAAAACAGCCAAAGGCGCTGCGTTTGATTCCTACGCTCAACAAGACGACCCAAGGTGTCATCAGGATACCCGCGTGGACCTTCTGGAAAAGATCCAAAGCTGGGCCCATAATCCCAATGGCCGAAATATTTTCTGGCTGCAGGGAATGGCTGGCACCGGAAAATCCACCATTTCACGTACGGTGGCGGACAGCTTCAGCCGCAGCGGGGAGCTTGGCGCTAGCTTCTTCTTCAAAAGAGGCGAAGGTGATCTCAGTTCCGCCGAGTATCTCCTTACAAGTATTTGCAAACAGCTCTGCCAAAAACATCACTCCTTTGCACAACATATCCAGACGGTGATCCAGAATGAACCCAATATCACGCAGGCATTCACAAACGAGCAGTTCGAGAAGCTCATCATTAACCCTCTCGTTGAAATGGGCAGCAATCGCAATAACCGTCCCAGAATCATCATTATTATTGATGCTCTTGATGAATGCAATCAAGAAAACGATGTCAAGCGTATCATTGGACTCTTGTCAGATACGAGAGCGCAAAAGGTGGTGGACCTGAAATTCTTCCTCACCAGCCGTCCAGAATTGCACATCCAAACCGGGTTCAGTGACACCGGTGATGAGCCTTTCCAAAGGACAATTCTTGATGACATATCAGAAGGCGTGGTGCAAAAAGACATCTCCACTTATCTTACACATGAATTGAGGAGAATTCGAGACAATTACAACAAGGGTGAGGAAGATGAGACCTTGCGCGTATCTTTACATTGGCCCGACAATAACACCGTGGAGATGCTGGCCAAGATGGCGGTCCCGTTGTTTATTTTCGCTGCCACCATCTGTCGCGTGCTGGAAGGCAGCACATGTTCTGACCCTGAATTGGAACTTGAACAGGTGCTTTCACGACCTATGAAAACATATAACGAGAAGCTCAACGCAGCTTATCTTCCTGTTCTAGAGCATCTAGTCATGCCGATAACGGGACCTCAAAAAGGCAACATGGCGGAAAGGTTCCGAGACATTGTAGGCCCAATAGTCATGTTGGAAGAGCCCCTTTCCAGGTCCTCTCTTGAAGGACTTCTGGGAATCGATCAGCGGACTATCAATCATACACTGAAGCCCCTCCATTCGGTTCTCAGTGTCCCACAGAACTCATACTCACCAATCAGGACCCTTCACTCGTCCTTCCGCGAGTTTCTTGTTGAGGAGAATAGATGCACCATCAAGGAACTTTGCATAGACAAGCAAAAGACACATGGCGAGTTGGCGGCAAGGTGTCTCAAGCTCCTTTCAGAAGGCTACCTCAAAGAGAACATCTGCGGCCTGGATTCTCCAGCAAAACGGAGAACCCAAATAGACCCTCGGGTCATTGACCAAGCCTTACCCCCAGAGGTTCAATATGCATGTCGTTATTGGATATACCACTTGAGAGAAGGCAAGGCCCAGCTTAATGATGAGCATCAGGCATATATCTTCCTAAGGAAGCACTTCTTACATTGGCTCGAAGCCTTAAGCCTAATTGGGAGAATATCAGAAAGCATTGGCTTTGTACAAGAACTGCAAGGACTAGTTGATGTAAGCCGATGTCGCTTTATAGGTGAACCTTCTTTAACCGTGACAATATAGACTCACAGCAGTGCTGGATCACTACTCTATGATGCCAAGCGCTTTATCTTGCAGTTTCGCACAGCCATTGACGACACTCCACTGCAACTTTACTCTTCAGCGCTTCTGTTTGCTCCGGAGCAGAGCATCATTAGGAACCTATTCCAAGGGCACATTGATTGGATCACACAAAAACCAATCGTGGAAGAGAGTTGGAGCCCTTATCTCCAAACAATCGAGACCCGCAATTGTGTAATTTATTCGATCGCTTTCTCAGGAGATGGAAAGCTCCTGGCCTCAGGGCTAAGCGACGGTAAAATCAAAATTTGGGACTCGGTAACAGGGACAATCCAACAAACTCTTGAGGGTGGGGAACACCTCGGATCAGTTGGGTTTGATTCCCTTGCGTTCTCGCCGGACGGTAAGCTCATAGCTTCCGAAACCGGCAATATTGTGAACGTTTGGGATGTTGTGACCGGGGTCCGACTGCAGACTCTCCGCAACCACACCAGGCGCGTCAAGTCGATCGCATTTTCGAACGACAGCAAGCTCCTTGTCTCTGGGTCAGAAGATGAGACCATTAAGATTTGGAGCATGGATACAGGGAGACTCTTAAAATCTCTGGACCATCCTAAAGGCCATGCCTCTGGCATCATCTTCCTTGGGGATAGCAACCTCATAGCTTCCATTTCAGAGAAAAACATCAAAATATGGGATATAACAACAGGTGAACTTCAGCGCACACTTTATTCAGAGTTTGCGCAGTCAATTGCTTTCCAAAAAGATATGGAAGCCATTTTCTCGTTCTCCATCACTCACACTCTCATGGTTTGGGATCTGGCGACGGGCGCACTGCGACACGAATTCGTCCTTGCTGAGAACGGCATGCTTGCAAGCGTTGAATTCTCAGCTGACTGTAGGCTGGTAGCCTTGGGATACTTTGAAGGGCTACTGGATATTTGGGATACAGAAAATAGAACGCTTCTATGTTCGTTCAACATTGGTACAAACATGTCGTGTGTCGCTCTCTCTCCCGATAACAGACTCATTGCATCGGCAGCGGATCATGATGCAATCACCCTCTGGGATATAACAGGAAAAATGTCGTCCCCCAATTATTCTCGTCATTCATCTTCGATTGCCGCGATAGCCAAATCATCCGATGGCGAATGGGTAGGCACAGCGTCGGCAGACAACACTGCGAAGATTTGGAATGCAAAAAACGGAAAGCTACAGCACACCCTGAAGGGCCATGCTGAGGGCGTCTTTTCAATTGTATTCTCACCTGACAATAGCTTAATTGCCTCGGGGGCTCATGATGGCACTGTCATTGTGTGGAGTGCTGCAACGGGCATGTGCCAGTGGCAAATTTCGGCTTCAACACAATGGACCGGGGGGCCTACGTTTTCACCGAATAGCAAGCTGCTCGCAGTGCTCGATAAAAGCACACGCACACTTACAGTTTTCGATGCGGCAAATGGACTTTCACTATGCGAATTTCAAGTTGCTACACATGACCGCATCAGCGCCCTGGCTTTTTCAGTCGACAGCAAGCTCATAGCTGTGTCTGATGGCGGCAGAATCACGTTGTGGGATGTAACTAAAGGGACACTCGAATACACAATTGAGAGTCATTTCGACAGGCCCAACTCGATTCACTTCTCACCTGATGGAAATTTCATGTTGTTATTGTGTAACCATGGTACGGACGATGCATCGGTCGAAGTGTGGGATACGGCGACCTATACCAGAAGGAAACGACATAAACTTCCACTCCGGCCCCAGAGTGGATCATTTCTTACAAACGACTGTTACTTTACTTTGCAGCCAGGCTCTCTGAGGATCGATATTGCAGGTGATGACTTCTGTGGCAACATTGAAACGGACGACTATTCCAATGACACGGCTTCATTCAGTGGCCTCGGCCAATCCGAACCTAAAGCCTTGGAATCATCCCCATCTAAAGGCTATAATCTGAGTACGGATGAAGTCTGGATCGGTAAGGATGGGCAAAGTGTGCTTTGGCTCCCTCCAAACTATAGGCCATCTACAAGTGGACTGGTAGTATATCCTTCGGAAGAGAGTGTTGCCATTGGCAGTCCTTCAAGACGTGCGATGGTGATTGGATTTTAGACCTAACAGTAGGCCACTGGTTATCGGGTTCGATCCTGTTGGCTCGAAGACATGGTGCGGAATATTGGAAACCCCCTTTAAATCGTGTGGGTTTGGTGACGTTTTAACACTACTCCAAGACTGGACATTAATCTCTTTCTTTTGTTGCACAGATAATTCAATAATTTCATTTGTACTATAATAAATTACATAAAAGCACACAAAAATTTCAGCTAGGACGACTGAGCTACGGGTTTGATGATATAGAACATATTAATCAAATGTCTTAATGGGGAATTTAGGAATGATTTGGAGTAAAGATTCGGGGGCGTTTATCTTTAAGTCAACACCTGATGGAAGAACTCCCACTATCACGGTACGCGACCGAGTCCTCACTGACCTTGGGGATGCCGGTTCAGTCCAGGGGAAATTTGAGACTGCCATTTGTGGTGTTCTTAATGGCTGTCACGAGATTGGGGAATTTTCGTGATTTCCAAGGGATGAACTGCTCCAAGAAGAACCGCCCTTGACATTCTGCATAGCCTCAGCTGCCAAGCCCCCAACCGGACGGAACTAGCCCCGGTGCTCCGCACAGCGAAAACCACTGAAACCTCAACAAGACACTGGACTGGATGAAGATTAAAATAATGCGATTCATTATTTCATTATTTAGAGTGCATGTAACAATCTTTTCGTCTCAAAGGCCTATGTAATCTGGAACCTGTAGCAAACCCTGCCGAAAGCGGTCGAATAAGCGAGCAAGGCCTGGTATACCATTTCTTTGCCTCTGGCTGGTTAGAGACTGTCACACTCAAGCTGGTCTCACAGGCGGGTTGACGCTGCAGTCGCCTGAGACCGAACCGGCCTTGACTAAAGATACCGGATGACTCTGGAAGCTGTGTCCGTTCTTATGTCAGGGCCAGATGAGCCTCACCGCAACCGGGCCTCGCAGCGCCATACAAAACGAGGATCAGACCCTAGTTAGATCATCTTGCCGTCACATATCTAGCCCGAGTCGACTGCTTACATCATCACTACGCAGTAGATAGCTGCAACAGGAGCCATAAGAGACCTAGACAGACCCCTCAATTGACAAGATAAGAGCTTTTATGCATCCAAGGGTCCTCGTAGCTGTCAGTTGTGAGGAGCCATAATGGGGCTGTGGCATAAAAAGGGTCATATGGTTGCAAGTCAATCTCATGGGTAGTAATTCCAATTCACAAAGGATATATTTGTCAATCTATGATCGATCTGTTTGGTGACCTATCGGGCCGTCAACCCATAAGGTGGTGGGCTCGAATCCGGCTAAAGCAAAGAGTCTGGTAAAAGGTCACGCACAAGCTAACGGGCGCGGCGACCTTTGGCTTCCGTCAAGAGACGCACTAGGCAAGAAAGGTATGAAGAAATATGCGAAGTAATTGCGTGATATCATCTGAGAAATGCCATAGCTCTGGGCTTATTCTCCTGGGAGATCGTGATAATAGTTGGAAGGTTTGTGATTGAAAGAGGTTCTTCCCTACCAACGAACTAGTGTGTAACCGCTGAGTTTAATACGTAGCCTAGATAGGTACCAGGTGTGCGAATGATAATAATAACACTAATAATCCACCCGTTCCGATATGGGAAGTGGATGAGACACGTCTATCACATCTCAATCCTTTGCTTCACCGCTGGATGAGACGACCTAGCTTTTGTAGTCGTAGACGAGCAGGGCTGCTTCTCTTTTGTCTCGGTCCTCAACTCCTGTACGGACACACCAGCGCTTCTCTCCTTCCACCATTTGGTATCCCCAAACCTCGGCCAGTTTCCACGTCTTATCGACGCTCCTGATCTCAGTGTACACCAGAGGGGTCTCTTCATTCTCCACCATCCACCCTCTGCTGAGGAAATCATCCTCAATATTTCCCAGTGTGGTCCACCGTGAACGCATTTCTACTTTACCAAGGAGAGAGTCAGAGTGTTGGCGCGCGTCATCATCGAGAACTCGATTCTCCACCGTCTCTGGTAGACCTGCGGCAGATTGAAAAACGTCCAAGCGGGTTGTTGCCTCTGGAGGAGGAGCAGACTGGTTGGAACATCCAGGAAATTGCTCGATTCTGATGCGGACCTTTGCCACCGCAATGAGCTTCCTGGTGAGGTAGCCAACGCCTTGGAGGGCAAGGAGTGGCTCTGAGTTATCGGATAAACCAGCGTTCTTGATATGTTAGCATAAATGACAAAACCAATAATCCCAAAAACCAATGGCATGCTCACAAATATCCACTCCCCGCTGAAATCCGACAAAGATTTGGTTGCTGGTACTGCCATGGCGAATGTAGGATAGTTGGGAGGGGGATGATAGTAGTGTTGTGTTGGGTATAAAGGTAAATGCTGAAAGCTCGATAGTGATGATAAATAGTTAAAAGGAAATGGGGGATTTATAGTAATTGAGGGTCTAGTCTTTGAGATCGTTGAAGCAAAAGGCGGGTCTAAAAAGGGATGAGCAGCTATCCATCACATAAGACAACGTAGTCACCGTTCCAAAGTGGGTCATTTGTGTCCCCTGAATCACAATCAAAATCCTCACCATCACATGCGACCGAAATTAGCTCACAAGAAAGATAACTCGCCGTCCGATAACTGAAACATACATATCTTATGAATAACCAAACTGTTACGCCAAAGATTGAATGAAGATATTTGCAATTCATTGTAGTACGTAGAGTAATGTGACATTACGTACTAGGACCGAATTTTGAATAAAGATAGGAGTCATTGCACTCATGAAGTTTTAGTCTACAGTTAATAATGTACTTAGGTTAATGGAGCGATCATAGCTATCTAGGCAATGAAGACTTCTAGCTCAAAGCTTTTTTTAACCAAGATTTGAGCATGATGGCTCTTTTGGGCACAAAGGATATTTGGGCCATAAACATCCTTTTTATCTACTCGCTTTATAGCCTGGATCCGGATATATGTGGAAATTGATGGGTTGATTCATTCTTGTACTATAATCAAGACTCTAACATATGTCATTAAGCCGAATTAGAATATACAAATTGGTAATTTTATGGAAGTAGACGAAGTATCATAAAGGATTATTGATAATAAATTTGAAATTAAAAGCAATTTTTATTTTTATAAAAGCAGTCTATTCTAATAATAGCAATAGCCCGATATTAACTCTAAGGAAATATCAATCTAAAATATCAGTTCGTCTATTGCCTGTAATGCATTTTCCCTTGCACCTAATTTGTTTTCTTCGAGCAAAAGCCCAAAAGACTTTTGACAGGAACATTCGTAGTGGATGCAGATTCAACACTCCTTTCAAGCAGGACATCAGCACCCTTTTCAAAGATGAGGCAATAAGTGGAACCTCCGAAATGAAAGCTGCCAATTTCGTCACCGGCCTCGACGTAATCATTCTCTTGAATTGATAGAACGCAGGATGATACCTCGACCATGCCGACGGCAACAAAGCAGACTAATCCAATCCGAGGATCGGCAGCCCTAATGAATACAAGGGCGCGAGCTGCAGAAGCTGTGAGATAGCGCTGCGATGCAATCATTGGGGGAGGATCAAGACTATCAGCGGTAGAGAAATATGTGCCGTCCACCATCCGAATTCTTTCGATGGTGCCCGAGATGGGCGCGTGGAAACGGTGGTAGGACAACATGCTGAGGTGAGCCTGGTACACGGTTCCTTGGAAAAACCGATCGGCAAGCGGATCATTGTTGAGAATGTCCATGACAGAGTATGGTTGGTCCTTGAGCCAAAACTGGGTAGATGCCTGGCAGTAGCGCTGCATTCGAATCATTTGAGATTCGCAAGCATTGAGAATGGGGGCACCGCTACCACTGGCAAGCTGATCCAGGGTTGGAAGAGGGCGAACATTGGGCTTGAAGCTTCGCGCGAAGAATGCATCCCACGATGGGAATCCAAATGTTTCTGTGTCTTTCTCGTTGGGGCACTCAAAAATATCTGCGAAGCGTCTTTTTTCCCCAGTTGGAAGATTTGCAACAGATTCGAGTAGCGAAAGTGCGTCGGGAGAGAACCATCCGTCCGTGGAATTGAGGGATCCCGCCGAGGCCGGTGTTTGGAGAAATGCGCCCCATGCCTTCAGGACATTTCCCATGCAACGATTGACTTCCTTGTGGAGAAAGAATTCCAGTCCGCTTGGGGTGGTTGCAAATGTCTTCAGGACCTTGCAGAAGGGAAGGCCCACAAGACTCGATGCGACATCTCGTTGGCTCCAGTGCGGTGTTTCCTGAAACGCAGAGTGTAGAAGTGAGATGAAAAACGAGATATTGTCGAGTTTGACGCCGGCATATAGAGGCCTTGTGTTTTCAGACAGGCCTCCTTCAGTCATCATAGCATTGCAAAGTGTGTTTAGTTTCTCATGGCCTTTGAGAGAATTATAAAAAGAAATAAGGCTAGGATGGAGAGGTGACTCTTGAGGCTCCTCGACCAAGCAAGGAGGGGCCAAAGAAAAGGGACGAGTTGAGGTAAGAGCCATTGTGAAAATTGCAATCTCTTGAAGCGTTTGTAAGAATTCAATGGGCTGCCAAGATGGGTGAAGGAGAATGAATACAGACTGTATTGGGAGCGGAGGTTGCAATGATTTAATATATGGGACTTCAACTGTACTACGTGCGTCATCACGTTGGTGGCAAGGTGTGCAAGAGTCTGATAAGCCTTCGTGTACTTCGGGGCCCATGGGATAAATGTCACAATCACATGTGCATCAACAGGACTTCAGGTTACAAGTGTGATTGGATTCCGTGGCCCTTTTGTGGGCCTGTGTTAAAAACGAACGAACGGTTCATATCAAGCATTGTATTGCACACAGACATTATGTGTTAGATTTTAAACTATTCATCATCGAATCAACCGAAATATATAGCAAATATCAAAACTTGAAGTAAATCTTTCTTTGCATCTCTTCTGGTCGTTTTAATTTCCCACTACGTGCTAAGATCAAGGCCATTTTTTCTTGGCCCACAGAAAGCCTTCAGAGATAACATACAGATTGCTTGTGGGCATTACCATCATCACAATCACAGCCTGCGATATATACTATTATGGTCCGCCGTCGTGATAATGTTCCATATGGGCGGTCACTGATAGAGCTGCTTTGGATCATTATCACTTTCACAGCTAGGCCCAAGTTTCCTTCGGGATTAGCGTTTATGAGTAGTCGGCACATCTTATTTGTCACGGCTAAAACGGGGAGATTCGACCCTAAACGCTGTAGATCTGAAACAAAGCCTCGGCTGGAGAAGGGGATAAATATCACAGGCTGCCCACATGCCTGCAGGTTTGACAATATGGCAGCAGGTATTTGAGAGTCCGAGGCATGGGTGGGGACTTTATTCATGACACAAATCAAGGCTTACATTGATAAGAACGATCACAAACATGTTTCAAGATTAGGCCCTTTGCGATCACTATCACACTAGCTCCCGAAGCTCATTTTGCCACCGGTGGCGACCTTAAAACTCACCTCTCATGTAAGGGTATTTGGCCAACTGACATCGGATTTCTTTGTGCTCTGGGGGTTGAATATTCTTCCTAAACGCCATTGGTCGGAGGCACATAATTATAGTTGCTAAATATTTTAAGTGGAAGACCAACGTTGTAACCAGTCCTACACTCCAACGTGGGTTGATTTCTTTTGGAAATGGAAAATCTACAATGCGAACAAACAAATTCCCTAGTGCAAACACTAACTGATAGGAAATCAAGAAGTTCAGTCAAGAAAGTGAGAGATTAGAAATGAAGGATGTATTGTTTTTCTTTTGTTTTGGAGTTTAGATGTAAAATACCAATGCCCATAATTAAACCACTCAATATTAATGCCCAATCTCTCTTATTAAACCTCTACTTCAAGGCCTCCAACTCATAATAGATCATCTCCACGCTGAAGTTGGCTTACAGGTTTGCGCCCAAAGCCTCCGCCTTATCCAAAAAGATCTTCGCCTGTGAATGATGAACTCCATATTCTCTGTTTATGATATTGCCAATAATGGGCAACAGAGTCTTTTCGCGTCCCCCAGTATATTCCTTGCTGGAAAGATCGAAAGAAGGCCATAATGGCCACAACGATTGATCATCCTCGGTCATTCTTTGCCACGCAAGATCTGTTTTATGATCCTCAAATAAAAATGAAGTGCCAAAAACGACAAATAGCTTAGCAACCTTCCATTGGTCCTTCGACTTCCAGTTATCGTTAATCCAATTGACCGTTGGATAGCCTCGCCAGTGACTTCGAAGCAATATTGTGTTGAATGCAATAGCTTCTGAGACTTGTCGATGTTTACGTCCTGCGACAGCATGAACACAGCCAGTAGAGCCGAGTGCAATATGAACCATCAAACGATTGACTACTACATCGACTGGTATTTCATCAATAGTAGCTTGAGATGGATCTTGAAGCTGGGTTGCAATGTTAAGCTCGACTGGGGGGGTTGTAATTAGTGATGCCATCATCGTCGTAATTGGTGTCGATCCAATAACTTCGAAAAACGGATGAGGCTTTGAAACTGCAGGTCCAATGCACGATGGTCGAAATATTAAGAGCTTATCTTCAGACTGAGCGTCACGGAACGTCTGCACAAGCAATCGTTCAGTCAAATGCTTGGCATAAGTGTACGTAAATGGATGCTGAACATTCTTGTACTCTGGAGTTGTTCCAACCTCCATTAGCTCCGAAGCTTCTTCTGTCGCAGGTCTTGAAGAGCCCGGACATATTGGGACTATGTCTTCTTTGACAGATGCATCAGCCCCGTAAACAGTTCCATCATCTCCATACCGAAGGAAAGTATTGGTGTATGCGGTCGAGATGAAGATGAAATTTGTGAATTTAGGGCATTTGAAGGCGATTCTAGCAAGCTCAACAGCGGGCTCAATGATCTGTTGCGCAACCCCACGCAATGGAAGACGTAGGTGAATCGGAGAGGCTCCGTGTATAAAGATGGAAGCATCGCTGCAGACCATCTCCAAATCTTTGTCGGTGAGTCCGTAATTAGGGAGCGTGATATCACCCTCAAACGCGACAAGCTTGTTTGACTGTTGAAGCTTTTCGACCAAATCCGAAGGCAAATTCTTTTGCCAGATCTTCCATAGCCGACTGCATTTTATTAGCGTATAAACATCATCATACAGATGAAGTTGGTGACTTGCCCTTCTCCCCCTCTAACAATGGCATATACCTTTGCAACCGGGGTCTCAAGTATTAGCCTACTCAAATATGCGGTTCCTACTAGTCCAGTTGCGCCAGTGTAGAAAATGCAACGGTCCCGGTAGAATTCGGCAATCCCGCTTTTTTGGTAATTCTGCGTCATCTTTGCAGGGTATTTAGGCGTAAAAGCAAGGTTGAATTGTCTTTAGATTCAAGATATTAAAGAAAGAATGAATGTTGTTATCTTGTCTGTAGATGATCGTTGGTGCTGTGAGCTGGAGACTGCTCAGCTTTTATTGCAACACTGGTATTTGGAAATGCCGAATATGATTTCTACAGTGGTTTGTTATTGGTGGGGGGACCGAAGGTGACAAGTTCTATTTTGTCTCAAACAAACACTATGCTATGGGGTGTGATAGCCTTTGGTAAAAGTTCCAAAATTGGCTGATCAGGGCCGAGGAAGCTCTAATGCAACAGCCTTTCCTCAGTCTGAAACAAAGCCTACCCTACAATTCTTAATAGTTTTGTTCCCATCTCCAATTAAATTTTTCAGTGAATCTAATGAGCTGACGCCGCATCAAGAAAACCCCAGGAATTCCAACATTACAAAGGCACCACGTAAAATTAGTATGCGACGAGGAGCCCATCCCCAAACGATAACCAGCTTGGATTATCTATACAACATACACATTGTAGAACCGGTACCTCTGAGATTAGATGATCCCTGATGCTTAACGTGGCGTCCCTGGAAAGACAGTGTAGAGTGGGGCAGGACATTGGCCCTGCCATAAACTGCCTATGATGCAGGTTAAAGACCAAGTCTCAGGCGACCCATCACACCCATCAACCGAGGTAAACGTTGAGGCGGTCCTAGAGCATCTTATCGCCGATGGCATTAACGAGTTATTTACTGTAATGGTGATGAGAAAAGAAACCCTCATCACATAGACTTGTCTCAGAGACTCGGCTGTGATTTAATGGGAATGAAACACGGGACCTTGATCACATAAACCTGTTTCAGGAACTCAGCCGTACCGTAATGGTAATTAAACAACGGAACTTCATCACATAACGCTGTTTCAGAGACTCGGCCGTGCCTTAATGGTGATGAAACAAGAAACTTGCATCACTGTGGAGATTTTATCAGGGGATGAAGATAGAACTTCATATAAAGTCCATGCTATGTTCCCCAAAAGCCTTCAATAATCACCATCACTATCCATCACCTCAGGTTGCCATCTCTTGCCAAACGATAGCATTTGCAGTTCTCTCAGGCTATAATTCATTGCACACCCAAGTTTAATACTCTTTTCTTATCTAAAACCATGGTTGTCGTTGCCGTTGCAGGTGGAACTGGAGACGTTGGTCGCACGTTCGTCGATGCGCTGGTTGAATCCGGCAATCACGATGTTTTCGTGCTATCCAGAACTGTGAGTTACTCTAAACTGTCTGTCACTAAGTGTCACCTCCTCATATACGCTAGGCGCCTCTGAACACCCCTAAGAATGGCCCCAAGATTCTGGCCGTCGATTACAGCGATGTTGACAACATCACATCCGTCCTCCGCGAAAACAAGATCGAGGCCGTGCTCTGTACCCTACTTACTTGGGATGATGATATTACACAGTCACAGATCAATCTTATTCGTGCCTCTGCCAAGTCGGGGACCGTGAAGAAGTATATCCCCACAGAGTTCTTTGTGGACCACAGTGTCCCAGTTGAGTAAGGATTCCCTTTTGATGCCGTCAAGCTTAGATGCTAATCAGTTTTTAAAGTGGCAAAGAAATGTACCTGGAAAAGTTTCACCGTCGGTCCCATGATGAGCTGAAGCGCCACCCTCAGTTGACCTGGACCCGGGTTCGAAACGGGCTGTTCCTCGATTACCTCGCCATGCCTTATAGCCCCAAGCAGACGCACCTCAAGGGTGCATACTCCTTTTTCGACATGACTTACGAGGTCGGTGTTTTTCCTGGAGATGGAAACAACACCATGGTGTACACACATTCCACCGACGTCGCTAAATACATTGAGCGACTGATTAGCCTCCCGGCGGCAAAATGGCCCCAAGAGTGCTTTATTGCAGGCAACAGACTGAGACTGAATGATCTTGTGCCAATTATGAAGAAGATTACAGGTAAAAACAAGTCCAATAACATGGGATGATATGCACGAATGCGCTAACAAAGAGAAAAAGGCCGGGAACTCAAGGTCTTCTACGAGACAGCAGACTCTATCCGCAACCACAAATATCTTCGTCTTCCTTGGGGCCCCTATGTTGCCGCAACAGCTCCTCTTGAGCTTATCCCCATTATGAGGATCTTGGAGCAGGAGATCTTCTTCACGGTTTTGGGTGATGCCTTCGAAAAGGGCATGCCGGGAAGCAACCTTGCTGAAATGTTCCCCGAAGTCGAAGTCACAAAGGTCGAAGAATTTTTGGCACAGGCCTGGGAAATCAAGGAAATGTTCCAGGATGGGCAGCCACACTTTGTCTTGTCCAAGGGCTCAGAGTTTCCCCAGGGTTCACACCTTTAAGAGCCCTAGCTCAGCAAGATATATGCTTGGCTTCTTGAAACAGGATTGAGAGGAGTGAAAAGGACAGTATTATAAGGATTATTTATGATACTGAGGCCAGGTCGTAGAATAACTGTTTACTTTCAGCAATCCATCTAGTAGAGTGAGGTAATAAGAACCTTATTATCTTATTTTGTTAGAACGTTTATAATACAACTATTTACTTTGCATTTCTTGTGGCCCATAATGCCGATACGGCAGTGTTCAGTAACAATAATCCTAGGACAGCTCGGTCCCGCACGTTGCGTTTTGCTTTCAGTGCGAGACCGGTTGCTTAAATTCGAATCATGTCACGGACAGGGACATCAGAACAGCCCAGACCTATCGTACCGCTCTCCTTCTGAAGCCTTTGATCCCAGCAACGCATCGATTATGCCGACGGCGCCATCTACCACGCTAAGACCCACGTCATAATCAACATTTGCAATAGGTTTTGCATCCATACGCTGTGTTTGAAGGTGTCAGAGGTAAGCCAGCGGTACATCGCCGAGTACTACGCCAAGCTTTACCCCTTAGTCCTCAGGGAGCTTCGCAAGACATATGAAGTGAAGAATCCCCCTTGGGTAGGGGACGTGCTCGTCTTTCAATAGTTTCACATTGAGGGATGAGTTGAACGTTATAAATTGCCAAAATTGTATTATTTGTACCTGCTGAAACTTAATAAGCCAGCCAATCCAACCCAACAAATCTAACCCAACAAATCCAATCCAATCTAATCCAACCAATCCAACCTTTCTACCGCTGCTTAGGCGCTTATTCGGACGATTTTTAGGGCGCAAAGCAGCTCCTGGAACCACATCTTATACGCATCCTTGCGTATGTCAGCCAAAAAGCATTATAGTCTAAATAGGCCCTAGGCCTTTAACCATTGGATGTATCTATGCGGTTTGACATCCTGAAGGTTGTATTTGAGGCTGTGGATATACTAGCCTAGCAAAAAGGCATCGTCGTCCAAGTAGGTTTCGGTATACTCATTAAACAGCACACATCAGGGATAGTTTGCAGACATCTTCGTATAAGCTTTATTTATTTATTTATTTATTTATTTTTGGTGAGATAGGTTAAATTAGATTAAGTTAGGTAGGGTAATAGCTCTTTTATTAAGTCTTTATAAGGTTTTAGAGAAAGCTACTTAGGCATTTAAGATTTTTATCTTAAAGTTTTTTTTACTAAGGTTTAACTATTATAACTTGTACAGGCACAAAGGGTATTTGGGCTATAAACCCATTTTTTTTATCTGCTCGCCGTAAAGGCTGGAGCCGGATGTACATAGAAATGAAGTGAAGAATAGGATCTTGCGGCCTTTCTTTCAGCATCCTTACCGACCAGCTGCAGCACGGTTCGATCTCGGGGAGAATACTGATGAAAACGCCGCACAGAGACAAGTACTTGAGATGCTAAGATTCTCGGCTTGATTCCCCACCAACACACCAGTGGCCCGATGCTCAGCCACCGACCTAACGAAGATAGCGGCAGAGAAAACACGTCTCCTACTGTTCTTGTTCATAGATTCTATTAATAAACAGGTAAAATATCTCTACCACTCAACTATTGCTCTTCCAAGGACTGTTTCACCTTCAACATTTCCTTGACCCTAGTTTGCACCCATTCATAACAGCTCACTTCCTCATACTTGGCCCCTTCTGGCCCGATACAGCTAGGCAATACTGCACAACTCTCGTGCAAACCAAACCCCCAAAAGAATGGCATGCTAACGCGTTCGCGGCCGCTCCAGTTCTGAGCCCGATGGACCGTGCTCACATAAAGGTCGTTTGTGATGTGTTGTAGATAATCGGCAATGTTGACCACAAATGTGCCAGGGATCGGTTTTGCATTGATCCACTGGCCATCGCGCTTCAATGCCTGGAGCCCACCCACATCGTCTTGCCATAGAATGGTGAAAAGCTGAAAGTCGGTGTGCGACCCAATTGACACTTTCGCGTCATCATCACTAGGCGAAGAAGGGTTTTCAATCGGTGGATAGTAGTTGAATGCAAAAGAGGCATCGGGGTATTCGACCTTTGCGTCGAAAAAGTCTTCAGGGAGGTCCAGAGACAAAGCAAAGGAACGAGTGAGACATCGAGCCAGGACAAGACATGCCTCAAAATATTTTATTATTGAATCCATAAACTGAGGCATGTTTGCGGTAGCTTCCCAAGGGAACTCCTCTGAGTGCATGTGTTGTCGCGCATTTCCCGGAATCGCATCCAGGTCTTTGATGGTGGGATCAAACCGGGCGTCATAGCACCATGAAAATGTTTCTCGTACGTCTATTCCTTCAAAAGGGTTGATTTGTTGATTTTTGGGAGGATTATAGCCGTTAAAATAGGCACTCTTCTTCTGGTCTGCCTCCATCTTGGTTGGGAGATCTTGCCGGAAGAAGTCAAGACAGGCGGCGTACGCATTATTCGTGACCATGTCTGGGACCCGATGGTTGGAAATATAGAAAAAGCCGTTGTTCATGGCAGCAGCACGAATCTGACGGGCCACCGATTGTCGCTCAGATAACAACGAACTGAACGCAAGGCCCATGTCAATGACGGGAATCTCAGATGGCGTCGCATCTCTCAGCGGAGACCGGAGAATCTGTCTTGTGATTGGTCCGTTGCCTGAGGCAAGCCTTAACTCTGTCGTTGCGGACTCCATATTTTTATATGCGCAATGGGGTCTCAAGACTGGACAAGATCCAAAAAGATGCTGCTATTTTTATCAAAGTCGAGCGGTTTTCAATCCATCGAGGGGTGGTCACATAATCGGAAAACCCCGCATCTTATCTTATCAAGGCATCAACAGCTTCTGATCCACCCCTCAAGAAAACAAAGGCGCTAGTGATTGAAGCTCGGGGTTATACTCAACACCGATACCCGGGTCAGGTACAACAATACAATTACACTAGTGACACTGGGCCTTGTTTCAAAAAAAAAATCACTCTAGGCTTTCGCTTGATTCAATGCTACCACGACCAACTGATTATCTTATTGCCCTTCAAAGAGCTACCAAATAGGCCAACTGCCCTACTTCGCGGCAGATTCCCCTACTTTTATGCAACATGAGCAACTGTTGAACACATTCACCGTGGCAATACCAGCTTTTGACCTTGTCTGTAAACTGTCATACCTGCGGTCACATATTCCACTGGTGGGTTGGCATCTTACTGAAGTGAGGGAGATTTTTCCAAGGCTTCGGCTGGAATGGCCTCTTCCAAGCATCCCTCCGAAGTTTCAAATAGAAAAGGACATTAGCCTCCTTCTTAGTTGTGCTTTACCGTTGCGCATGTCTAGTATTTGCACATAGGATTTTAGACCCTGGTGTCACAACCAACAACCCATCTAGGAGCTCGTTGGTTGAGGGATGGGTCTTTTGGATAGCATTCCTGACAGTGGGCTGCAAGATACGACAGTACTTATTTGGCCCATGTTCATTTTGGGCACTGCAGCGATGACTTCCAAAGCACAACTATCATGTCTTAGGCCGCTACGATACCTTCTTCATACATGTGGAATTCGGTCGATGAAGGCAGTCATAGACTTGCTATAGCATGTGTGGAAGCCCTTACACGACAGCGGAACGGGATTGGGCCTCGACGTGGTCTTCCGGCCTGATCTCCTATTATGCAAGAACAATATGATGAACTCACAGGCCTACACCGGGTTGATTGCACTAGTTTGTGAGTCAACACTTTGGATAAATGCCCCGTACTCATATTTGAGAAGCTACCTGGCTGATAACTCCGTATCCTCATACATGAAAACATATAGGGTAGTATACCAATGTCTAAAAGTAAGAGTCAGTTAGAACTACGTCGAGTTGAAGGTCCTTCATCATGTTTTCTTCAGTGTTCTCATTAACAATGGTAGATAAGTATTGTAGCCATATTTAACAATATTGTCAATCTATATTGAGGAAGAGCAGCCTCAGTTTTCGCTCAGAATACATCAAGGTTTCACAACAGAGGCACTTGATTAGATTCACGTTAGAATGGAAAAGGGCTGTATTCTTCATGACAAGAATGCAGCGGCTGATAGTTTAGGCGGGAATGGATTGGTGAGGCTGCAATGAAAACAGACTAACCTGAATTTAGGCCTCGCTACGTTACATGTTACACCGCTACTTAATTTGACCTGGTGGTTGAATGTATGATGTTACACGGACGTACCTTCAAGTGACTCTGTCTCAATCTCGCACTCATGTAACTCGCCAATGAGTAATGGGTCCGCTGGGCGTGACCTCCCCAAAAGGGCTTACGGTCCTGATGAGCGGCGGGCATCGTAGTGGGGGCAACTAAATATAATACCCGACCACGGGAGGGTGCGAGTGCCGGTAGCGGTTTGGTCCCTAGTCAGGCCCCCAACCGCTCAGCTGAGATGGTTGAGGCTCCGCATCACGGCTTGGGCCGAGCGGGCTGGTTCGATGAACGGCAACTTTACCGGATTGAGATGGAGCTTTTGCATCTGTGGCCGCAAGCATCGGCCGAATGAGGTGGCAAAGTGGAAAATTAAGAAGGGACGCTGTGTTTTTCAAGGCGGCCGCCCCTGCATGGTAAACACTTACTCAGCGCAAGTAATACTGACTAAATCCGCAATTTGCACAAGGCTAATGCGCTTTGGGCAAGATTGTGGAGCCGCAATTCGTCCCGTCCTCGTGATCAACCGCTTGCCCCCGGGTAAGAATAGTCCCCGCTCCGTCTATGTGCGGCTGGGAAAAATTCTTGCATGTCTTGGCTCAGTGGGTTTTGGACATGGACATTGTTCTAAAGGGAGGAGCATTTTAGCGGTGATTGCGGGTGTCAATCTAGAGCACCACGAAGGTCGCAAGTTAGGGATGCAGCATCTGGCGTGGTTTTAGAACTAAATATAGGTGTGAAAGAGCCAAGGAATTGAATTCGCATGGAAATAAAATAAAAAAATATAGTTCCAATTAAGGTTGACGCCCCCAAGCCCTTCCCGAGTCTGGTCTGCAGCCTCACGGGAGCCATCGGCGTGGCTGCGGGTCCTGTTGCTACCCTGGATTGCTGGCCTTATGGCCCCCTGCCCGCTTTGCGGTTTCGTACCGAAGCGGCGGCGCATGCTGTATTTTTGCTCCAATGAACCGCTTCATACAAGCGAGACACTAATGTAGCGGGGATGTTGAGGTTCCAATTGACTAGCTTAATTATACATTAGCTTTAGGTGCGCACAACGTGGCAATGGCATTTGGTGGCTACAGTTCGGTCCGACTATCCGACTAAGACGTCCAGTCCGAGGCACGTCTGGGACAGGCTTCGTCGCTATCTCCTCCTACCTTTCAAGAACTAGTGCTCTTTCCACTTACCGTTTCTGCTACTTGTACCATAGTTGGAATGCTTCGTTCCGGACGACAAGGGTAGCACAAGTTAGGCTGTTAGTGTAAATGCATTGTGGAGAGTGGAGAATATTGATGATTGGACCACCGAAGACAATACGAAGTAATTATCAATCAGAAATCCAGTTCATGTATCTCTACTCCATCTGTCATGAGTCCAAGGTGGCATGGCAGGTACAGGTTCAACGATTACTTATCCTTGTGCAGCATTTGTGCACCTAGTCTTTGCAACTAAGAAGATAAGAGAATCAAAGAAGAGACCGCCAAGACTCGTAGTATAAAGAGGTGAAGACCTCCCGCTCTCTAGGTTTCCCATCCAGCACTTCCAACTCACACAAACATCCCACTTCACCTGATCAACCACAGGCCTATTCATCATGCGCGCCTCAACTCTTTGCACTGCCATCTTTGCATTGGCACCACTCAACGCCCTTGCAGCAGCTCTTCCTGAGACCAACACCTTGGAACTCGTCGAGGAGAAGAACCTTGGAGAGGGCATCATCTTCAAGGCCTACTCCATCAATGGCACCCAGGCCGCAGACACCACCGCCAGCGTCGAGAAGCGTGACTGGTGCAATACCGGAGCCAACTTCGCCTCTAGCGATGCCGACAACCTGAAGAACTGGCTCCAAAACTCGAGCCCCGATTATCTCCAGTACGTTGGAAGCCGAACGGTTGTTTCCTGGGAATCTGGAAACGCCAAGATTTGCATCAGCAACAACTACTTCTTTGACAACACCCACGTCAAGCGCTGGGAAGCCGGATGGGCCACTGGCACCATTCGCGGTAGCTGCTGCGGTGGCTCTTCATGGTATGTATTTTTCTCCCACATAATATTCATCTCCGTCCTAGTCTTCTCATCCTGACATGAACTGCAGCAACGGAGGCCAAACCACTTGCCATGGTGACAGCGGCCTGGCCCTTTCAGCTCAGCTGATGCACACTGCCCGTGACTGCCCTACTTAAGTAGTCGAAAGTTGGATAGTGTCAATGAGGAGTCTGCAGTGTCGACGGAAAATGCTTTGCGAAAGAATGTTGCTATAGGAACCAAGTTTTCTTCCTGTGTGTTCAAAAGCTAGAGCACAGAGAAATGTATGAGGGGTTTGGTTTAATAGATTCATCAAATAAAGTACTTTGCATTTTCCTCATTTCTTGTCTTGAAATTGTCCCTGCTTGCCTTTGTCCATGAGGTAGGAAACTTCGATTATCCCTTCGAGTACCGCAACCCTACAGTTTAGTACCACACCATCTTCACCCCAACCAAAGAAACCATTGTCAAAGTACGACACGGCCTTATATACATAGAATATTGCCAATGGGGGTGTGTTTGTGCTTTTAGTAGGAGGTGATGTGTATTTTGCAATAGGGTGGTTGAAATGCAAACCTGCCTGGTACCTAATTGCAAGTTTACGGTACCAAGGGATTATAAATTTGCATTAAGTTGATCGTGGTTTTCGTCAGGGCAGATGAAGATTTAGGCCGGAGCTATTGTTGAACACTAATTATATCCGCCACCAGCAGACTAATGAACCCGACTGCTGCAACAACTCATGTTTTTGAAGTGATTTGAATTTGCTATTTTGAAATTGTCAGAAATTGGCGATAATGTGCGACCACAATATTCGGCGCACCTCACATCTTGCCGCTACTCTGCACTTCTCGCTAGAAAAAAAAAGCTGACATAATCAAGGGACAGCCACTCAAAATTGCAACCTAACACACGCAATTACATTCATACCCTGACGGGAAACTTTGAGGTAGTTTTTTGCAGCAGAGAGGAGGTCGAAATCGCTGAAAACACTCTCCAGATTCCAGCTCATAATAACAAATAGTCAAGATGATGAATTAAATATTTTAACATTTTTCGCAGTTGAAACTTATCAGGCTCTTCGCCCCATTTTAGAATGTCATCAAATATTCTGCCTTGCCACAAACCTGAAGCTTGCTGACAAAGCATGCTTATGGCTATGCACAAAGTGCACCAGGCTTACTCTGGGGCTGATTTAAACCCCTCATTTGCGACCTCACCCATGCTATTGACTCGTCAATTGTCTGTATCCATTTTTCCATCTTGATAGTGGCCTTAGAAAGCCAACTAGCGCCATCTACTTCTAGCTTGGCAAGCGGCTACAGAGACCAAGAATTCTTCGGCCAACATGTCAGGGCTAGAGGCTCTGGGCATGGCCTGTAATATCTTCCAAGTCATCAGCTTTGGGAGAGAGGTTGTGCATATCGCAAAAAAGTTGTACAACGATGGCTCTCTCGACGACTCTCTTGCGGAACGATCGATTGTCCTTAATGACATCTCTTCACACATGCAGGCGGCTGATTTTGGGAACAAGCCAAAGAAACATGAAAAGGACTTGATCAAGATGGCTCAAAAATGCCAAATAATTTGTCGGGACTTGCGCGAGGAGATTGACTTTGTCTTGGGGGAGTCCGCAAAGGGTAGTTTGATTAAAACACTAAAGGTTGTTGCCAAGACAACGTGGAGAAAACGAAGGCTGGATCGGTTGGAGAAGGATCTATCAACTATTGAGAACCTCATGAACACTGGCCTTCTCGCTTATTTCTGGTGAGTCACCTCCCCTCCAATAAAGCTGACACTAATTGGTAATATAGCGACAAAGTAACTTCCCTTGATGTCAAGCAACAGGCAGAAAACACCATGCTGCATCACTTTATCAAACAGTATGAGGAAGGCTATCGAGAGGCAAAAGACTTGGTGTTATTCCAAAGCCAGTTGGTATCAAGCCACACATCTAGTGAGGCTAGGAAACTAGAACAACTCATTGTCAAACAATCGCAAAATGTAACCTTGGGCCTCACAGTCCATGTTCAGTCTACCGTAGAGACATTAGAGACCCGAATAAGCACACAAATAGCTGGGCTTGATTCACGAAGCAAGCAGAGCGCTGAACAAGATAAGTTTCTACAGAGTCTCAAGTACCCGGCTATGAACCAACGTCGGAACGATATCAGTGGAGCATACCCAAATACATTCAAATGGCTATTTGAAGAAAATCTGGGTTCGTCTGATTCTGACTCCGAATATTACCTCTCCGAAGATTCCGGGCCAAGATCAACCCGTCTTTCTCACGTCGGTAATTCAACTAGGGAAGGTGTTCGGGATGAGTATGACGGTGCAAGTCGTGGCGCCGATATTGTCAGTGGTGGCGATACACAATCAGACAGCGGTTCTTCGTATACAGCATCGAGTGCAAGCGAGCAAAATCCCATCGTTCTTGGAAGATCATCTGATACCTTCTCAAGTAAGAATCAGTTCCCGACGCAGGACCAGTATTGGGATACGTTTCCAGATTGGCTCAGATCCAACAATAAGATATATTGGATATCTGGAAAACCAGGTTCTGGAAAGACAACCCTGGTTAAATACATCTTGGCCCAACCAAGAACCATCGAGTTACTAAACACTTGGCAAAACGGTGGTGCAGTGCTGGTTTCCCACTTTTTCTGGCTTCCCGGTATAGAAATGCAGCAAAGCATTAAAGGCATGCTGTGTGGAATTCTATATCAACTCCTGCAGACTAGAGTTGATCTTAGGGAATTTGTGCTGGCCAACATCCCGACCATGAAGTACAAAGACTCAGACACAGATTGGTCTACGGAAGAGCTATTGGGTGTAATAAATCTAACCATTTGCGAATATGAGCAACCGATTTGTATGTTCATAGACGGATTGGACGAAGTTAGCCCTAAAGACGGCGTTATCCAGCTTCTGGGCATCTTAGATCGAATGAGCCAATACCCGCATGTCAAAATGTGTTTGTCCAGTCGACCGGAACCTCTTCTAACCAGACGGCTGCAAATTTATCCGCATCTTCGAATCCACGATCTCATACTCCCGGATCTACAGGTGTACTCGCGGAATACACTTGGTTCCGTACTGATGCAGCATCCAGACTTTTCCCATACGGAAGCTGATCATTTCCTGGATTCGCTTGTGTACAAAGCTGAGGGAGTGTTTCTATGGCTGTGTTTGGCGATTAAAAGCGTGACAAGGGGCATTGAACAAGGCGACAATACGACGGAGATCCAGACTCGAATTGATTGCTTACCCCGGGACCTTGCTGCGCTTTATGAAAACATGCTCGAGAGAATGGGCGAAGACCACGAGGTATATCGTCAGCGAACTGCCATCATTCTGCGTTCGATTTTAGTACGAAACACATTTGTAACTCCATATTTGTATGACGGATTGACTATACTTGAACTTCTGTTTTCAACGACAACAATATCTGACCAGTTCTTTGAGAACACTCGGTCGCCGCAAGTATTGAGCTCCATGGTTCTTCAATGCCAACAAATCGAAAAGGATGTCTTCGTTCGATGCGCCGGGCTTCTGGCTTTAACACATAGCGCTTTGGAAGGTCCTGAAGAACCACGGTTTCAGGAGCATATGGTTCTAATTCCATATGCAGTACCGTATCGCAGAGTCAAATTCATTCATAGAACAGTTTACGACTTTCTTCGAAACACTATAAAAGGCCAGGAGGTTCTTGGTTACGACAAGACTTTAGAAATGGACCTAAAATACAGAGTTACGACATCAATTCTGGCCCCACAAACGATCTTCAAGTCACCAACGTGGTTGCTGCATATACCGGACATTTCATGGAAAGCAAATAACTCAATATACCACCTCTTAAGTTCATCCTTCTATTGTCTCCAGAATGCTGCAAAAACCGGCAAACGAGACGAACTCGGTTTATGGTTGCGATTTATCCAACAATGCGAAGCAGCCAGCGAGAAGGGCCTATTGATAGATGAATACGCCAAGGATTTATCAGGGCATTGCTCTGATCGAGAGTTCCTTCAACTATGCATGGAAAGGGGCTTTTTGGGGTATGTAATGGAAACTGTTGCGACAAACAGTGTTCATCCGTCAACATTGTCTCATCTTCTTTGCTTGGTACAGGACACCTATTCGTTGATAGAGTTGAAGCGACTAGACCACCTATTCATAAAAAAAGGAGTGGACTTAAACAGAGTGCATCCTACACTCGACAGACCTGATTCCTCATTCTATGTTAATCAAAGTCCTCTGACGGCTGCAATTGGAGAAGCTCTATCTACACTCGTCGATTATGAGCCCGAAGAACGTACATATTTGGCTAAACTCAAACGTCTTGCAAACTTGATAAAGCATGGCGCAAATATCAAAGAGATATCATGCTATGTCGTGCGCGTTAGGTCCGAGTCAAGTCCTAATCCACCGGGTTATTTTCTTGACACGCCCCAAGAGACGCTTAGGGGCAACTTTGCCAGCAATCATGTCACTTTTCTCAACTTGTCGGTGGCCAGGGTTATTGAGGCTTTGCTGAAAGAGGGGCATAAGCTGAATAGCAATATTTCTGATGACCCTGATATCGGAGAAGCATTCAAAATAATCACAGAAATATCAGCCACGGAAATGCAATCAGGCGAATTCGTGATTGCCACGATCAAAGACCTCAGGAAGGGAGTTGAATACTACGGAAACATCGATATACGCGAGATTCCATACCGCCAAAGTACAAGAATTGATGATCAAAAGCTCTTACTGGACTCTGTACATCAATGGCTTAAAGACTACCAAGATGATATAAGCATGGAAAGGCTTTGTCAGGCTCTGGATGAATATTATGATAGGAGTCAACCTGGGCTTGGCTCTACGTTTGATGTGCTTTGTCGTTCAGGGGTGGTGTGCACAAGATCATTCTTGGATGATAGTGGTAATGTTTTAACATGGGAACAAGCCATAAAATCTCCTGAATGGCCGGATTGGCGACGAAAATGAAGATTCGAATTTAAATATGTGGGGGGAAATACCGCTGCTTTCAGCGGTAACCGAGGGGCGATCGGAAGTAGTCAAGCTATTGATTGAGAAGGGAGCCAATGTTGACATTGAAACTTGGGATGGAGAAAGGAGTAGACTGCGCCACTGTTGAAGAGTCTGCAGATACTCCCCTTCACTTAGCTACAGCCCAGCCCATGGCTATACCGAGATTGTTAGACTACTTATTGAAAGGGGCGCAGATGCTACTGCGAATTATCAGGGTAAGACTCCCTTGATAGCACGTGCGGAACAAGGCCATTATGAATCTGTTCGGTTGTTACTTGAACTGAAGAGCGCAGATCCGAATTTCCAAGATAATCTTGGCCCAACCGCTCTCTCATGAGCTACCGGAAATGGCCATAATGATATCCTCGAACTCCTTCTTTTAGTCGATGGTATATCTTCAGGCAGTGAGGATCAAAACGGTCGTTACCCAAGGATCTAGGCTGCCAGAAGGTCCAACCAAAAGGCGCTACAACTACTATTTAACTTTGGTGCATTGGCTACCGGAGTTGCTAGAGATGCCTTTATCTCCCAAGCATGTAGCTTTTTGTCTGATGGTGAGATAAACAAGCTTCTCATATTAGATTCTAAATATTCCCAGGGACTCTTTGGGTTTCATATTTTATTCCATTATGCCTTGTCAAGTAAGCAGGCTCAAACACTGACTGTGCCGACGAGCTCTGCGCTAATTACCATACTGGTTTTATTCTTAATGGGTGGCTTTTATTGGTTTGAGCGATGTTCAAGATTGTGTGAACTGCACGTTGGAGTTGCCTGGTATGAAAGAGATATTGAAGAAAATCTTCCATAACCCCCGATCTGTCTTGGGTAGCGTAGCCCGCATGCAGCGATAAAGCAAGAAAATCTACAGTTGGGGTACCAGGCAACCGGCGCTGTTGGTACACGTTCAATTTCTGCATGGTCATCAATATGGCCTGGCTGAGGAGGCTGAGTGACAAGACCAAGAAAATGGCGGCCAACACGAAGTTCTGCCAGTGTGGAATGAAAGAAGCATTTCAGCCGGATGGTTTGTCAATAAGTGCACCACAATGTGGGTTCCAACTCCATCAAAGCATTTATTAATTTATTTATTTATTTTTATTTATTTATTTATTTTCGCTGCAGCAATGCCGTATTCTGACCAATAAATCTTCTGCCGATGTGAAAAGTGCGCTAGGATAGCCGTCGCTAGGCAGAGTCGACGCACAACGAGCCCCAAGACTAGAGCGCCTGAAGGAATATGAGCGACCACCTTTTACGCCCGTGTCTGCAGGGAAGCAAAATCTATAAATGGTTGGCTGCGGAGCGGGGAGAGTAAAATGTCACCAGTGACGACGTTCTGCTTGAGGCGCAAGGAAAATGGCCGACATTGCGGCCATTGGGGGCCTTAATGAGGGGTTTTGCCCACCGCCGCTTCCAATCGTCTTCATAACCAGCAGGGAAGCGGCTGTGTGTGCATGCATCAGCGCTTACTTTTTATGCACCCGTACAACCAACATGAAGAACATAACCAACGTCGCCAAGGAGGCTGCCATGACCAACAAGAAGCCCAGCCTGAACATAAAATATCATTTTGTGTTCGCGGAGATTAAAATGAAACCTTGAGTGAGCTTTGTAGCGATTTGGCTTTTTTCATTCGTAAACACTGTTATCTTTAATTTTCGCTTCCAGGTGCTTCTCCAGCAAGAGGCATCACAAACGGCGCTACATTCCAGGTCAAGCTCAATTGAAGCCATGCCATCATCCACATCACCCCGACGCTCAAAAATATTCTCCTGGAGATATTCTTCTGGTGTGAAGGCGGACGCAACAACCCAGGACCCAGACAGATGCACTCTCTTGGAATTTCTCGCATCCGCTCAAGCTTTGTGCATTCACTTCCTTCCAGTTGTATGCGGCATTGAAAATAGCGTCGCAGAGACCGAGGCAGGCTCTCGAAGCCGAAGGACCTCCACGACCTTGAACACAGCTTTCATAAATAATAGCCACGACATACGGTCAGAGCAACAAATGCTGCGCACTCTTGTGAACGAAATGAGCTTTTTGAGCCAGCCATTTGTGCTTGACAATGTCAACGTCGTTCAATTACGAGGCATTGGTTGGAACATATCTCCAAGCAACGATAAGCCACAACCGACGTTAGTCTTTGAAAAATCTCCCCTTGGGAATTTATACGATTTCTTTCAAGGGGAAGGCCATAATTTGCCATTTAGTGATAGACTCGAACTATGTCTGGATATAGGAATGGCAATTGTGGACATGCACCGCAACCGTGAGTAAAAGGCCACGCCCGGGGAACATTCCACCACTCTAACAATGTTTAGAAATCGTGCACGGGGACATCAGGCCAGAAAATGTTCTGGCTTTCTCTCCTTTACCTGGGACATTCCGCGCAAAAGTGCGAGAGTTCCAATATTCCAATCGGTTTACAAACAGCGAGCAACGACCAGTGTTGCAAAGGTCCGAGCCTTGGCACTCTCCGGAGAACGATGGCCTGACAAACGAGTGGACCTTTTCGCAGTCGGTAAAGGCCGACACATTCTCTTTTGGCATGCTCTGTTTCTGGATCCTGTTCGAACCAACATTCAAAAGAGCAGAGCTATCACATGACGAGGCAAGACAGCCCGAAGATCATTTACAACAAATAAAACGAGAGCTGCTGTCACAAGCGCAACAGTTATTGGAATCAGAAACGAGCCTCGAAGTAGATTCGAGAACCACATTAAAAGACTTCTTTAATTCAAGCTTACAGCAAGACCCGGAGCGTAGGCAAAATTTCGCCATCAACTCCCTACTCACACACTTGGCGCCTCAAAGGTAAGTTCAGAGCCTCATGAGGTCTTGATTAGACTGACAATTGGAAGGCAAATCAAACGACGCTCTTTCATAAGAGGGTCGCCAAAGACAGCCCAGGGCGATGATTTCAAGGTAATAATCTTGAAAAATGACAAGGACGCACTCACTGACGTATATCAGATCCTAACGTCAATTTATGACTTCTACCGCGTCGACTATCGTGTTCGATCACATATTTCTCAGTGCCTTTTAGAAAGCCATTCAAAGTCTGCTTCTCTAAGTCTTCAACTGGCCATATGCTACTATATTGGCTTCGGAGTAAGACGAGATGAGACCATGGTCGAGACTATTATTGGCCAAAGCAAACAAAACATGGCATCATTCCAGAGCATGATCAAAGAATTACATCAACACCAAAACCGATTCGATTCTACAACCAATTGGGAGTCTACTATGGGCGGCTTGCTCCCTTGGTCGGATTCCACTCATGTCTACCTCGAACAAGCACAGATACATCACGCCGAGGCGCAGCTCAAACAGGAAAAAGATGATTTAACACTTACCTGCGGTCCCAACCATGTTCTCACTGAGCTCTCTATAAAGACTCTTGCAAAGATTTATGCGTTGCAGGGTCGGTGGAAAGAGGCCGAAAATTTGGAGTTGCGAGCAACAAGCAACTCCAGAGCGCGGCTCGGTATCGATCACCCATCAACGCTGTCGAATGTGATCGATTTGGCAGCAACATACCGAGCGCAAGGCCAACCTGATAAGGCGGAGACTCTTGAACGCCAAGTGATTCATGTTTGCAAGTCAAAGTTGGGAATCACGCATCTCCTCACTATCCAAGCCATGGCATCTCTAGCATCGACCTTGAAGAATAAGGGAGGTCTTAAAGAGGCAGGTGAGCTTGAGATGCAAGTTCTTGGGGTTTACAAAGCAGCTCTTGGTCCACATCATCCTAGAACCTTGTCCAGCATGGATAATCTAGCCTTGACAACGTCCATCCAAGGCAGGCTAATCAAGGCGAAGAGACTTGCGCTACAGGCGAAGGAAGGGTGCAACAAGATCCTGGGACCACATCATCCCGTGACATTGACGAATACTACCAACCTCGGGTTGATAAATTCGAAACAGGGTCTATGGAGTGAGGCCGAAGATTTGTTTTCGCAGGCCATGGAGTCTTGCTTGATAAAGCTTGGGGCAGAACACTCTGCCACCTTGACCGTCATGGACAACCTAGCGTCTGCATTTTTAAATCAAGATCGGCTCAAAGAGGCTGAAAGGTTGTTTTTAAGGGTTTTGAGAACCCGCAGAATACAGCTGGGCCCAAGCCATCCAGATGTGCTCATTAGTATAGAGTATCTCTCATCCTGCTGGGAAAGGCAGCATCAGACTGAACAAGCTTTAGCTTCTGTGGAGAAGTATCGCAATGGGCATCGAAGCATGATGAATCTGACTCGGCAATCATCATTCACATGCAGTAACGAGATGCAAGCGATAGAATGCTAGAACTACATAGTTTAGTACACATTGATAACGATAGTATTCTTCAGAATATGCTCATACATCGGTCCCCTCGTCTATGTGAAGTTGCATGGTTGCTGCTTCCGTCCGCCCAGATGGTCCTTTTCGGGAGTCATCAAACCAATGTCGCTCGACTAATGCAAAACCACACTTTTCGTATGTCCTCCTAGCTGAGTCATTATCGTAATCCACAACCAGCAAGACTGATGCCTTCTCCCCAGAGACCTGCTCGCGAACAAGGCTTTTGGCAAAATTGACCATCTGGGCACCGATGCCTTTTCCTCTGGCAGTGGGCAAGACGTACATGGCGGTTAAGCCAAAATACCACTTGACCTCCTCAACTACGCATGTGTCGGGATTCACGTGCAGGTCGCCCAGCATTCTCCTAGCAACTTCTTGGCCCAGCGGGCCAACAAGGGTCAACGAGCCCAGCCATTCGTTACCCAAGATTTGGTCTAGCTTTTGGTCATCTGACCTTAAATCTAGGCTTTTATTGTCTGATACGGCAACAATATTGGTTGCGAGTGGATTGGAAAGTCTTGATTCCCACCTCTCGCGTGGAAAGGCCACCTCAGTGGCGTGCACTGAGCCGAAGGACTGGGGAGACAATCCCAGCGCGGAGAGGCGGAAGGATTTGTACCGATCGAGCAAAAGTTCAAACTTTTCCACGGAGGACAAGGATCTGGGAAGAGCAAAGATGGGCATTATATCTTGGACTCGTGTGTTTCAAACTGGTGAGATGACGGGAGAGGTGAGCCCCCGCATCGAGACTGGTAAACCCCTGCAATCACCTGATCCGGCTGCCAGCACCAAGGATCCTTGGCCTGTCGGCTCACTCATCTCTGGGCTTTCACGATGGAGCTTGGCAGAGTGTAAGGACTCGCATTTGAACGGGAAGCAAGTGACATCCGGCGACACCATCTAAAACACAAGACCTCACAATTGAACCACGATCCCTGTTCGACAAGACGCCGGCGCCCATGCAGGGCGCAGGGCGTATTTAAGATGCGTGTTCGTCCCCCGCAACCCAATAGCAATACTCTAGGGCCGAGCGAGCTAATGCTGATAGCGGAAAAGGATACACGAACAGGGTCTAAATCCGACGGGCCAGAGCCCAGCGTCGCGCTCTAGCTGGAAAAGGGTTCGCATCCAATGCAACAACGCTTCATTACGTGTCCCGAAACGATAAAACAAGCGAAACAGGCATTCCATCGCTTACAGCTTCCCTCTCAGCACTACCAATGGACCCTTTTCTGTTTTTTAGTCACGAAGTATTGGTTCATTACCCACTCCAGGTGCACCTGATTGACGCCCCAGTGGACCAGCATGAACATGTCTCTATTCGCTGAGAACAAAAGGACAAGAAAAAAATGGGACTTGGCTCCGAAAAATCGTGCATTTACGACAATCAATCGAAAAGATGGCAAGCTCTCCCGCTTTGGGCCGTAGCGGCTGCGAGCCGCACGTGTGCCCAGCCACGTACCTCGATCGCCAAGCGCCGGAATCGGATTCGCTTGGCCTTGGGCAACTTGGCATAACACTACGCGACCAGAACCAACACTGCAGCAATCTGACCACTTCCAGTCATTGTACCCAGAAAGAGCGGTCATTTGGCAACTGGAGGCGTCATGAGCCAAAAATCATACTAATGCTCAGCCAGCCCCCCGTGTCAGGCGACGAGCCAACAAGCCAAAAGACGGAATAAACCCGCAATCTCACGCGAAAATGGGGTTATGCCATCTGCTTTCGGGAAGAAGCATCCATCAATTATCCTTTGATATTCCTCAGTTTTACCGAGCTAGCTGTTGCGAGTTACAGCTCCTTGCATATCCTTGGGCCGAACACGATTGGTTCGTCAACTCCATCTGGGTTGATGCCGGGATGTTTCATGCCGAACACTGCACACCACACCAAATGCTGGCCCTCGAAGAGAAGCAACCAGCATAAAACCTTTACCTCGGGCATCTAATGAGGGCGTCATCGTTCTTATCTCACATTGCACAAGATGGTTACAATATCGATACATGACGCTACCGTGTACAAATGCAGCTGTAAACGAATAATCACCCCATCAACCACCCACCCTCACCCGCGCAATGGCCCATGAGCTCGCGTTATGGAGACGGCCATTCTTCCTTCTTGTCGGTTAAATGGCTTCCATATTTATCCTTCATCAGGATTTCCGTCGTATATCCAGCAAAACCTTGCCCAGCGGGTTGGTCCCTGGCGTTCGTTTGCCTTGGTTTCTGCCATGATCTTAACTAGCGTGCGGTCGGCGCGTCCCCCGGGACTCCCCAGGTTGTTTCACGCCGCCGGAGATGGGAATAGCAGCCTGTTTATTTCCTCTCCAGCTCCCCTGGGCCGCTAGCGCCGGCACTCCCCGAGGCCACCGGGTCCCCTGCAACGGCTGGTGTTGCACTCACATGACGATGCGGCAGGAATCCGCGAGTAATGGCCCCAGCCACGGGATGTGGGGAGCGGCCTTGTTCATCGGCAGATGCTTGAATGCCCGTAATTAATCAATAGTGCAACAGAATGGCGGATCACGCTTGTTACCCCGCATGGTCCCAAATTATTACCCCAGACCCCAAAATATGGGGAAACTAAGTCGTTTTCCTCCCCGCATTATAGGGCACGCCGGCGGTGGGTAGCCCAGAGGCGAACCACGCTCGTGATGGCGCTTGTGGTGCTGGAGAGCAAGAGGCAGGGGCTTTGGCTTCTCGGCCGAAGTTCCGCGGTATGTTTCATTCATCATGGAAACTGCATGCGCGCACCGTTGTGTATATAAGGACCTTGCATCCTGTCTGGGCGACGAATGGAATGTTGGGTTGCAGGCAGACTTTGGCCCTCCTCCCTTGCATATCTTCACCTCGCTTCAACTTGTCCCTTGAGCAACACCATGGCAGAAGCCGAGAGCACGCCCGCGCAGCATCGCGCGAGCGATGAAAAGTCAGTGTCTGGGAACGAAAAGACGTCGCACCATGAGAATGCTCAACAGGTCAACGCGGCCTCGGTCGCCCTCGCGGCAGCCGTGTCTGAGGAGAAGCCCAACCCATGGTCTCGCAACATGATTAAGCTTTACTTTATCATGGGAGCCGGCTATTTGGTTTCCACAATGAACGGTTATGGTATGCTCCTCGATGATCAATGAAGAAACTAATTGCCTAACATCTTGCCTGCGCAGATGGCACCTTGATGGGCTCGGTCAACGCGATGATTCCGTATCAAAAGTCCTTTGGGCTCGACGGAGCTGGTTCCTCTACTGGTATTGTCTTCATCATCTACAATCTTGGTCAAATCGCCGCCTTCCCGTTCTGCGGACTCCTCGCCGATGGTCTAGGTCGCCGATGGTGCATCTTCATCGGTTGTGCCTGGGTGATTATCGGAACTGCGATTCAAAGCACTGCAAATACACTTGCGCATTTCATTGGTGGCCGATTTGTTCTTGGCTTTGGAGCAGCCATTGCTGCTGGCGGAGCGCCCGCTTACACCGTGGAGCTTGCACACCCTGCCTACCGTGGGTTCATGGCCGGCATGTAAGTCGATCCCTACATCGCCATTTTCCTGTGTGAAACTTATCAAAATTGTGTAGGTACAACAACCTCTGGTGGTTGGGTCAGATCATCGCTGGTTGGGCTACCTATGGTTCGAACCTCCACTTCGAGTCCTCGTGGGCATGGCGTATCCCTACCATTATCCAGGCCGGCATGCCCGCCATCACCATGATGACTGTGCTATTCTTCCCGGAATCTCCGCGCTGGCTCATCGCCAAGGGTCGGGAGGAGGAAGCTCTGCAGATCTTGGCCAAGTATCACGGCGAGGGCAACGCCAACAGCCCAATCGTCCAACTCCAATACCGTGAGATCGTGGAGCAGAAGAACATGCACAAGGACGAAAACCCTTGGTGGGACTACCGTGAACTCTTCAACACCAGGGCTGCTCGGTATCGGTTGGCAATGGTCATCGGTATGGCCTTCTTTGGCCAGTGGTCAGGTAACTACACATACAAATGAACCATAAAGCTCTCCGAGATCACTAACGCTTGCTGCGCCAGGAAACAATGTCATCTCGTATTTCATGCCTGAGATGATCAAGGCGGCCGGCATCACGAGCACGAACACGCAACTCATGCTCAACGCGATTAACCCCATCTTTTGTATGATTGCTTCCGTCTACGGTGCTTCGCTGCTCGATAAGATCGGTCGCAGACCAATGATGCTTTGGGGATTGACTGGGTCCATGTTGTCCTACGTCTTGCTGACCGCCTTTACCGCCAATACCGACCAGCATCCTAAGCTAGCATACGGTGTTATTGTTTCCATCTACGTTTTCGGAATCTTCTTCGCCTGGAGCTTCACTCCTTTGCAATCGCTGTACGTGGTCGAGTGTCTTGAGAACCGTACCCGCGCCAAGGGAGCAGGTCTGAACTACCTGTTCCTCAACACCGCCATGATTGTCAACACCTACGGTATCAGTGAAGGAATCCGCGTGCTTGGATGGAAGCTCTATGTTATTTACATTTGCTGGATCTGTGTTGAAATAGTCGTCATCTACTTCTTCTTTGTGGAGACGGCTGGCAAGACGCTGGAGGAACTGAGCGAGGTCTTTGAGGCTCCCAACCCCAGGAACGAAAGCATCAAGAAACACAAGGTGGAGGTGGACTCCAGCGGCCGGGTCATTCAGCCTACTGAGAGGGAGATCTAGTTGTAGATTAGCTACTCTCAGAATAAGGTCAATCACATTCTAAAGTTATTTTTGACATTCAAAATCAGGTCACAATACAAATATCTAGAGACATTTGGTGATCGGAACAGATGCGACCATGACTGGGATAGTAACTTTACGCGGTACGATCTCCGCAGCAAAATCTGCTCAAAAACAATTTGCCATTAGTAATTTATAATTATTTACGAACATGGATAATCAAATTCTTCGTCTTTCCGAAGCTCTTGTACTTGGCCAACGCAGCAGCAGCCTCTGGCCGACTATATCCCTCTCTGGCTTTCTGTTTCGAGTCAGTAAATAAGTAAAACCTTCAGTGGTTCAATCACTCACATCAATACTATTCCATCCCAAAAGCCCAAGGACCACCCTCGGGTCATCGTCAATGCTCTGACCGCCCCGAGTAATCTTCCCAAGAGCCTTTGCCAGGTCCAGCCACGCTGCCTGGGCTTCATCAACCTTGGTCTTGTCATGTAGCGTGAGGACGGAAAACTGCAGGAACGGCTTTGGGGTAGCGTTTTCCGCCAGCTCTGACACCTCAAAGCTGCCAACCAGCGGCTCCCCTCCGCCGTGCTCCTTGTACTCGGCTACCTTCTCAACTGCCCAGGCAGAGGTCGAGAAAGTCTGCATGTCTTCCAGGGTCTTGAATGCTACGTAGAGTTAGGTCATATATCGCAATAAGCAGCCCCCTCCCCCACGCGACTTACCAATGCACTGCACAAATTTAAAATGGATAGCCGGGGCCCCGTCCTCGGCCAAGACAGGGCCGGCAGTCAGCCCAGCAACGCCATCCTGGGCCTTTATGGTGGAGCTGATGGTCGGCCATGCTGCCAGCCAGTCCTGCTTGCGGTCGTCGGGGATCTGTGGGACGACAAACGTGAGGTAGGCCATGTCTGCTGCTGCTTTCTAGTGCGGAGCCTATTGGTGGAACGGAGTTGTTTGCCCAACAGATCAAATCTGGGCATGAGCCGCTTTATGCAGAGCTCATGCTGTGCCTGGATGCTATTTTTACCATAAAGAACATAATTTCACTAAATTAAGCTGACCAGTCGGTTCATCAGGCGATAAATCCGAATCAATCTCATTTGACTGGCTTGGCCTGGGTCTAGATCCGGCAGAGCTGGGCAAAGAGTGGAACCCGCGCTCGGTTTCGCGCTCGGTTTCTCTTTTACCAAAACAAGAGAGATCATAGAACAGCTAGTTAAGCACCCGAAACTAGTCACTTTATCTATTAATAATTTGAGATATCTCATAGTTCTAGGGCCAAGTCAATCAGCCACTATGTTGCAGCAGTGCCACAGTCGAAGACAGGTCAGCAGGGATGGGACTCATCAGTCAGAACGAGTATAATCACATCCAAGGTGGCATTTCCGAGATTGATCCGAATTACGCGTTCATCTTCCCCCTTCGTACTACAATTGACTTTGAGCAACCGTATTAATCGCGCCGACTGGCCCACCGTGGTTCCAACTTAGGGCGGTCCGTGGCGCCGAGGAGCCCATCAAGAAACACACTTCATGATTGGGCCCGGTTAGCTCAATCGGTAGAGCGTGAGACTCTTACGAGTACGCGATCTCAAGGTTGCGGGTTCGACCCCCGCATCGGGCTATTCCTATAAAAACAAGTTTCATTTTTGCACTCTCTGGGTGCAGGTCATCTTTTTGATATGATCATTGGTCGCATTGGCTGGCAAAGGGCTGGTGAACAAGTTTGCCCAAGTTAATAGGCCACCACGTGACGCGCGTTACGCGTTCTTCAGAACGCGATATACGCTTGCTAAGCCAAATCAACCCCGGATGATAGACCCAAGAAAGAAAGGCGCAAAAATAGAGAACATGCAATATATCCGAGTTTAATTTTTTTCATCGTGTGTGGAACTCGACACGGCCAAATCAATCAGGATTAAATCATCCTGGTCAGACAACACATCGCCGCCACTGCCAGGAATGCTTTGCAGCTACCCTACAGCCACCTTCATTTTCCACCACATCGTGAACGTATCAATTATCCAATCCATCGACTGCACGCATAGGGATTTTCATTTATTTCTAAAAATAATCATGCGTGTTGGTTATGTCCAGTGGCGTGGCTGAAACCTGATCGATCCACAGCCAATCCTTCGCCTCTCCACGCTTGTTGTGTTTGTTAGTACGGACCAACACCCTTCACGAAGGTGCATTAGTGCTTTACCGTTCTACCTTCACCATCCAACCCGCCACTCTATTCCATGATCATAACATGACATCACCAACCCCACAAACAACTATTTTATCTCTTCTACAACCTTCGGCTAGGACCATATGGAAATGATGGGCAATATTTTGATAACCGCTGGTTCGGAAACCTGTGCGCTCATGTCCGAGAGATCACCTGCGACACCTACATTGGACAGCACTACGAATACCGCCATTATGCGCTGGAAGGCTACCTCGACCTCGTTCCTTCAGACTTTATTGATGCGTTGCCATTCATTTCATTTCCTTGTTTCGGAACCTGGGGGCCGTGTACTTGCGATTCGCCTACGACTGTGTTGGTGACGATGGGCCATTGAAGAGACTTCGGATTTCCGCTTTCGCATCCTCGATTCACTATTCCGCTTCCTCTCTGGCGCTTGGTCCAAATATTTGCCCCACACACAATGCACGCACACGCAGGGGCAGGGTAAGATGGAAGGTGGGTAGGAGGGCAGGACGGACTGCGCAGGCGAGGCCAAATAGAACTCTTCAAAATTCTTTGAAGAGCATTCTTTGAAGCGCAAGAAGTCAATGTGTATGATGAGGATGAGGAGAGTGATGAATTGCACGAATATCGGAGTTGGCGACTTCAAGATGATGGCGGGGCTAAAGACAAGGCAGCCTTTGATCTCCTGCTTTCAACGGTCGCGTCCCGAAACATAGGCGCAACTCTGCCGGAGTCATATCTTGCCTTGTTTATAGAACCGAAAAGCGAATACTTTTCGAACCCGTATCAAAAATTCCCCCAAAACTTTGTCTCTGCGCCGTCTTCTGGCGACCCTGTGCCGGGTATTTGCGACTCGTACATCACTCTTATTTCCCATCACACTTACTTTTACGTCTGGAAGTGCCGGGTTTTCCTGATTGAGCTGGGCTTCATAGCCGGTAATTACATGGACTATCTTGGTTGCAAGTTTATCGATAAGATCTCGATCTCTCATCGAGAGCTCGAGGAATGAGACACCAAAGTCTTGAGCAAGGCTTTGGCCCTCTTGAGCCGACACCTGCCTCTCAACTTCACAGTCGGTCTTGTTTCCCAGTAGCAGAACAGGACCCGTATTCCAGAGGTCCGAGGATGTTTTCGAGAGCCCCTTGGGGGTGTCGCGCTGCCTTATGTTTTGGATATCGGCTAGTTGGAGCTTGGTATGGCTAAAGGAGTCCTTAGAGGTGATGCTGTACATTAAAATGTAACAGTCCGCAGACTGTATCTGTTGTTCTTCCATGATTGGATACTCTGAGCGAAACATTTCTTCAAAATTGAGCAGGTATTGCTGCTCATCGACGGTGACGCTGGTAACGATCAAAAGCTCAGTTGTTGGATCATAAACACCACCAGATCGATGCAAGTCAATCTGAAAACACATTAGCAGCTGCCATTCTACCACCTTAAAGAAAGGTGACACCATACCGACTGGGTGAGTGTTGTTTTACCAACCCCTTCCCAACCGCACAAGAGGATCTGGTGCTCCCTGTATCGTAACAACATGGCGAACTTTAAACACGCAGCTTCCAAGGTGACGATTGATGAGAGCTGAGCATGATAGTGGAAACACTTCAATTACTGGGCTGAGGCGGGGCGGGGGTTGATATGGGTTCCCCTTCGGACCTTGAGCATGGACCATATTTCAAGTGAAGCAGTAGTCCAAGTGTTGGTGGTGGCTGAGCTGAGATGCCCCACTTGTAGGATGTGAACAAGGCAGAATGGTTAAATAAACACGAGAGGACGAATGGTAGGGACCTTGAAATTTACTAACTAAACTACGTGATATTCCATAGTTGAATGGTGTTTGAATGGTGCATTTGGCATTTATTGAGTTTTATCACGCACCCTTCCACATGGCTATCCTATTTGCCTATCGCGATAAGCTTCTTGGGCTGGTTGGTTCAGTGGTGTGAGAAAATTTGGGAGGCCTTGCTGTTTTGGAAAGATTTAAAATTGGTGAGACTGTCTCCTATTTACGACGAGGATAATGAAGGCGGCATGGAAGAGAGGGATCACCCAGTATCCGAGCATGGCACGGGATGACCCGCTGATGGATTATTTCATGTAGTGCGTATGCGAGACACATCATTCATACTGTGTATGTCAAGTTCGATTACTGTACCCCAATGCGTGAGTGGTTGCCTTGACTATCGTTCTCATCGATGCATCGCGTCGAAATTCAGTGAATATTTATAGAAATCATTAACTTGGTGCACATAGCAGACGTTTGTGATCGCATGAGGGAGGACAATCCAAAAAAAAAAAAAAGAAAAAAAAAAGAAAAAAAAAAGAAGTATCACTGAGCAATTCCTTGGGGTTTAGTCAGTTTCAGTCAGCTGATAGTTCCAGGACCAGCAGCGAAGGGCACGGTGTAGACGCCGGATCGGATCCTGAACACTTCTGTCCGACGGCCCGAAGACGTGTGCTAGTGCAGTAGGTTGAGGTATGTTTGGCGGACCGTGTGCTAAAACGATAGCGAGAACTAAATGCGACGCCCAAATCGTCATCATTAAGCTCAGCCTCGTACGGGAACCTGTCAAGCACTGAGAGTTAGAATCGGTTGTAGCGGGAAGTGTCGGGAAGCGTCGGGAAGCGGCCCCAGTCAATCAATACAACTTGCCGAAACCTTCCTACGCGATGAGAATTAGGGTCGCGACGGCTCGTGGCAGATGGCGATCTACATTTGTACATCCACTACCATTATGATATCTAGTAATACGCGATTCAAATGCTGGGAATATACAGTTGCTAGGTCCAAACTACAAAAGGCGCCGGCTGTGTTTTCACCTTTGGCGCTACGCATGCTCGCACTGTCTTGATGAGACCTGGCCTGGTGATGAAGGCCCCTCCTTTATTGTCTGAAGCAATTAGAGGCTGGAAAATATTCGCATTATACCGCGATGCAATTGGGAAATAATTCTCTATCCGCATACTAAATGGACACCGTGCAATGCAGATATGAAGATGAATTAGGGGACCGCACAATGAAATGATTTAGCTTTCAGGGGAGCCTGAGTAACATTTCAGCATTTACTAGTGCTTCATTCAAGCTGCGGCAAAAGTATGAGGTTGGAAAAACCCCGCGAGAATGGAATGCCATATCTTTTGAGCAAGCCAATCATTTACGAGTCGGGGCGCCGCGTGGAGACCATGCCCACAGATATTTCACGACTCGACAAAACGAACTAGAATTCAATTTTGTGGGAGGCCGTATTTAATTTTCCACTTCGCGATCCCCTCCTTTAACCGACTACGGCAAGATAGACACTTCGCTTCAGCGCAGGAAGAAGGTTCCACAGTATATACAAGTATAAAGACAATGGATAGCTCACCGCTACTAATGCTTGTGTCGTTTTTATCATGTTCATCACAATTGTGTCTTGAATAAAATTATCAATTCAAACTGATAAGTCCATCAGTTCATGATGATGAAGACGCTTTTGGGCTCTTTAGCCCTTCTGACCTGCGTTGCAGCAGTGCAGGAAGAGCTGCCCCTTTTAAAATTGCCATGGGGCAAATGGCAGGCAAAGCCACACCCACTGGATCCTGAGGTAAGAAGAGCCACGATTTTCGTCTAAGAATTTCTGCTAATACTTTTTAGATTTATCTTTTTGAAAATGTTCGCTTCGGTATCGTTCCTGAACGATTTGGGCTATCCAAATTTCCCGTGGAAAAAAGTGATCAGATTCAAAATATTACCCAGGCCACAAGCTGTATTCAAGTCGAGATTCAGAAGCTGGAGAACCCTCCCGGTGGAGGGAACCCTCTGGACGAGCCTGAAAACCCCAAACTAAACCAGACCGAGGATTGCTTGTTCCTCGACGTCTATGCTCCTAAGAAGGCATTTCAAGAAGGAGCCGAACCATTGCCTGTCATCGTCTGGATCTATGGTGGTGCATACGCAATGGGCAGCAAGAACCAAGGAGGCCCTCTATACACCGGAGTACCCATGCTCAAAGCCGCAGAGCACAATGCCATCTTTATTGCTGGAAACTACAGAATGGGTGCATTTGGCTTTCTGGCAGGCAATTACATGGAGTCGGTTGCGCAGCCAAATGCTGGGCTGTATGACCAGGCGCTGTTATTCAAGTGGGTGCAGGAACACGTCGGAAAAGTTGGAGGTGACAAGAACCACGTCTCTGCTTGGGGTGAATCTGCCGGTGCTGGGTCTATTTTGCACCACCTCATTCGCGAAGAGGGCAAACAAGATCCCTTGTTCCACACATTTGTGGCCATGAGCCCGGCATTTGAGTGGGCCTGGGACAATGCCCATGACGGTCGCCTTGACAGGATGTACAAGAACTTTTCAGACCTTGCGAAATGCGGCCAGGAATATAACATCAAGTGCCTGCGAGAAATCAAGGACGTCAATGTTCTCATAGACGCTAACCAGGAGCTGTTCAATAGGGTCAGACAGACTGGCCTATTTCCCGTTGGTCCTGCTGTGGATGGTAAATGGATCAAAAATATCCCCGCAAACGCATTTGCTGAAGGTGAGGCATTCACCAGAAATAACTTGACATGGTCAAGTATCTAATCCCTTTTTCACAGGCAAGTTCTGGTCGAATATATCGTCCGCCATCATCTCTCATACCGGGAATGAAGCAAGTCTCTTTACACCAAAACATATCGATAACGAGAAAGCTCTGGATTCTTTCCTAGCCGAGTTCCTGCCTGGAGATGATAGAGCAGAGATAAGAAAAGGCATCAAGACCAAGTACAAGTGCGATAAGTGGGAGGGGTTCGTCAAGATCACGTGGAATATGTGCACTCAGAACATGATCCGAGACTTGATCTTTGTCTGCAACACAAGGGATCTTTTCGATGCATTCCCGAATGACTCTTATATGATGGATTATTCCTTCCCCTTTCCGCTGGCAGCACTCCACGGTGCCGACTTGATTGCGCTATTTTCCAATAGCAAGACGGATGCTTACAATATGCTTCTAAAGATATTGATGGAGACAGAGAAGATGGATGAGGAGCAGGCCAAAAAGACGGCTCGCGACTACGCAGACTCTCTCGAAGACAATGTCAGAGAGAAATACCACAAATACTTTGCGACGTTTGGACTGACCGGAAACCCGAACCCGTCTTCTCCTGGAGACTTGATCAACTGGCCAAAGGCTGTGGCAGAAAAGGATACAATGAAGAAGGTGATGCACATTAAAAAGCTGTTGTTTGTGCCGAAATGGTTCTCCATATCAGCTGATGATCAAAGCTCAAAGGCATCGTGCGATTATTGGAAGGGCATTGCAAAGGATCTCATGGCTGAACAAGACTCGGGTTCTGGATACGGGGGCAAGTTCCTGAACCAGTTGTTGGAGGGTGTGGGTGATGATCTGTAAAGGTCTAGAATAAAAGCTGGAGGGAAATGTTAGGGTGCCACTGTGTGTGTATGTATGAGACACGGCCTAGACGCTGGGGCGGATTTCGATAATAAGAATTTCCGTTGTCATTCGCTAGCCCAGGCTGACTGTGACTTTACTCGAGTAACCACCGAGCTAGCTGAAGCCTGTCTGAGTAACACCCAAGCAATACCCGAGGCTAGTTACGTACTACCTAAGCAGCACCTAGGAGAGACCATCAGACAAGCCTTTGCTGTGTTACTATAGGTAATTGAGTTGGAAAAGACGACTTGGCCAATGACCCCTTGTGCGGAGAATGCTTCACCGGTCCTATTAACCCTGATGCTATTATTCATGTACTGTAGAGCCTTACGCGTGCAGTATGAGATACCTTATTCAACATCCAAAAAGCTCTTCCCAATAGATTCTGTGGTTAACAAATAAGCATTAACAAACCCGTCCGCTTCGAAAAAGGCCGCGCAGTTGGAAACATGCAACGGAAGCAGCCACAAAGCAAAAACAGAATAGTAGACTATACAGTCTTTTAGCTGCATGTTGCAAATTTTTGTAAGATATTCACGCTACGTAGGTGAAAGATGGCTTACTCCAAGCAACGAACTGCGCTACTTAAAACCTTACTGCAGCGATCAGAAGAGAACCTTCAATCAATTTAATATATGATTCCAGAATTAGATATGGCGTTATTTGTATATGTCAAATAGGATATGACCCAACATTGCACCGCGCATTAATGGAGTATCACTTCATTTTTGCCGCAGCCGTCAATTTGACAGCATAATAACCTCGACGAACCTTTTGGTCCCCACCTCGTGGTCCTTGTTTCATCTACATCATAAAGGCAGCAAGACCAACAGCAGCGGCAGCTACGCCGAGTCCATGCACAGCAGCAGCTCCGGTTTGAGAGCTGGTAGCCTCTGGCGTGCTGGTTGACATGATGGTGCCGCTAGTCATGGTGCCCGACGAACTCATGGTTGCATTATTGGGCGTGACGGGTGTTTCATACTTGGAGCATACGCCATTCATGGACAACGGGCACGTCTTTGGGTCAATGCAAATTGACTGCAGCTCAGGACCCTGTGACTTTATGACGGTCGCGGCTGGCGCGCAGCGAACGTTGAAGATGGAATTGAGGGCTGCGGCGACGACCTTGATGTCGTCCTCGGCGACGCCGAACGAAGCTGCGGCGAGGCCCACCTGCGTAATAAAGTAGGTGACCGCAGCGTAGTCGAGGTCCATGAACTTGTGGACCTCGTACATGGACGCTTCTCCCATGTAGGCGTCGAAGCCCGACATGCCCTGCATGGAGCAGCCGAGAAGCGAGCCGAAGAACTCGTACAGATGCGTGAGGAGGAAGCTGTGTGTTTGGGTTAGCGCTTTTTCTTCATGCTGCATGATTCGAGCCAAGGACGTACTATTGGTTCGATTTCTCGTCGTCGGCAGGCTTGTTCTTCTTCAGGGGCGCAGCACCACCTCCGTCAAGGAAATTGACGGAAACACCCTTGCTGCCTCCACGGTTTGTCGAGGCTAGCTGCCCCGTGAAGTAAGGTAGCAGATTGACATCGGTATTGTTGATCTTGCCGGGGGCGAGGATACCGGGGACGGTGATGCCAACATTGGGCATTGTGTCTGAAGGGCGCGAGTCATTAGCACCTGGCATCAAGCATCGCCTGGGTATAGTGGCTCACAGTTACCAATGACCACAGTATTGACAAGGACTGTCAAGAGTGTAGCCTGGTTTTTAGCCGTGTTCTCTTTGAGCACAGCTTTCGTGTAGTAGTCGCAGATGGGGGTATCTGAGGGCCGCTGAGCAGTAACGAGCCCGACAGCAGCTGCTGCAAGCGCAATGGAAGAGTATCGCATGATGGGCGGATTATGATGCAAAGTACAAGAATTGGGCTGGGTGCTATGGGCTTGTTGATACACAATGAATCTGGTAGAGGATATTGGCCTTTATTTGTTCCTTTTGCTCTCGGCTCCAAGCACTACTTGATGGTTCGCCATTATTGGGAACTCCCTGCAGCTAACAATCACTCGAGCCTGCCTGGTTTGCCGTTCAACTAGCGCCCCGGATCAGTGAGCCTCCGGTCGGGCCATCGGCACAGTCTAGGCGCAAGGGGCTGCAAGCTAAGGCGCTTTTGGCTATAGCATTTGCGGGGAAGTGACACTTTGACACCGTGCTTCTTCGGTCGATCAAAATTACAAACATTTTTGGCCCCCCCTTCGACTGCACTAGCCATTGTACTGTCTAGGAATCGAAACTGCCAGTTTTGAACAGGACAAACACGTAGCAGTTCAATAGCCTGAAATTGTATCCAGATCTAAGACCCTTGATCTCGCTGCACACTTGCCGTTGCAATGGTTCGACTTGCGCCCAGGTCGCCGCTTTAGTCGTTCCCTGAGGCGTTCTTACTGTACAATCCGGCAGTATAAAATGCTTCGAATGAGTGCTCAATCCTATGTAACTCAGCACAGACAGCGCAAAAGTGTCAGTGATCGGCGGCACCCCTGCATTCCCGTTCTGAAAAGTTGTACCAGGGGGAGTTGGGGGCAATTCAGTGTTTAAGCTAGAAGGCTAGTGCTGATGCGATAGCCAATAGCCGTTGATTCATTACAATCGACTGACGTAGGGAAGCTGCTTAGTCCAAGACACGTACTTAGTGCCCGAAAGGCGTCGGCCAAGTTGGCTTAATGTCTGTCTCTCGGATGAACGCAACTCCGACGGCAATGCCAGGATCCGGCAGTTGTATCTGCGCTAGGCTCAATTAACATCCATCCTTCTCCAATGCGGACCAAACGCTCCTCTTTGGGGAGACGCGATCGGCAGCATGGAAATAGGTGTCTCGGCACCTTGCCTTGTCTAATATTCGAGCTTTACCCGTTGCTGATTACGGGCCAGAATCTCCGAACAGGGCCCCTGCAAACGCCCAGGAAATGTGCTAAGCCGAGGCTTCGATCCAGGGCCCGCAACAGCGATGAAAAGTTATGTAGGGTTCGCATCGTATTATGAGACGAAACACAGGCGACACGTGACTCGCCGATATTTGTATATCCCTTTGAGTGCCGTAAGACTGCACTTAGGTACCTCCGTCAATCACCCCCACAAAAAAACATAATATTGATCCATATTCGAGCTCAAAATCAATTATATAGCTTGGGATACTGAGAAATTTTATAATTTTCATTTGAAAGTATTTTACCTTTGGTTTTGAGTTGCGTGGCTGGACGTGCAAATTGGGTGGTACCTAAGTGCAGTCTTACGGCACCTAAAGGGATAGCCGTTGGAATGCGCCGCAAAAGCCGGAATGGAGATGAACCTCCATATCAGTCGTCGTCCGTGACATGTTAACAATCCATTGCAACCGAACGCGTGCGTTTTAACAGATTTAAATTACATATGGAACATTTTATTATTCAAGAATCCCCTTGGAACTTCCGCCGACGCTCCCACTATTGCTCCCAGGGCGGCCCGTGTATTCCACATGGACTTGATAGGAGCGATCCACTCGTATGTCTCTCCTTTCTAATTCCATACCATCAGCCGCCCCTTGTACACTATGGAGCTGGTATGAATTATGGTTGTTTGTATGATTAAGCTTGAGACTTTTGGTCCATGATTGCCTCCCCGATCCGCCAGAGTAGGAAGAAAATATTCCCAGATTGGGGAAATACGACGTAAAAAGAGGCTTCATCCTACTCGCACAGACACACACAATGCCCAAATTTATCTCAATCGTAGACCATATGCATAAAAAGAAGCTTTCGTTATAGGCCTCGCCACCTTGGTTTTCGATAACGATGATCCACGGTAGACGGACCAAGGTGCAAATGAAGACGCTATTGCGAAATTAGTACGAATGAGCTTGAGGAAGTTGGCAGCAAAGAGGAACCCACCTCGATCCCAAAGTAAGGAGGCCGACAACCATGAGTTTCTGCTTTGGTGGAAGATTAAGCTGGTGGATTGTGGGGAGAGGCAGAAGAATGATGGCCAAATCAAAAATAATGCTGAGTACCGCGTGGCCCTGAGTCGCTGCTTGCAGACATTTCTCTCTACCGCTGGTGATGCTGCAAGGTCCACCGACGAGAACACAAAGCGCCAAGGTATAAATGATAATGAGTAAACCGAGGCCTATCGTGATGCAGCGATACCTAATTGAGGGGTTGATGTGGTATAGAATAGATAGCATAGCTATCCTGCTGAGAGTAGGAGCTATGAGATAAGTGATACTATTTGGAGCAAAGCCCTGGCCCAAGTTAGCTTGGTTACAATGATACTTGCGAGCGTCACTTACTCCTAGCATTACAGCAAAGTCTGCTATGCTGATATCCCACATATGCTTTCCCCAGCCATGATTTACCACTGTGAAGAGATTAGTTGACCAAGCCGCCATCGTTAGAATACAAGGCGAATTACTGTCTATTAGGGTAATAAAGTAGCCCAGTGAAACTCCATATGAGAGAGTGATGAGGACTATGAGGAGAAAACATTGATGAGTATTCGAGTTCAAGATCAAAGGGCTGATTGTATTGGAGTCCTAACTCACCTAAATCTGCCTCTAGCTTCTTAGACAGATGCAAGGCCTGAAAATAACGCAGCCCGACAAAACATGTTGCAAGAAAGTACGTCACGCCGAAGGTGATTATTGTCCCAATCTGGATTGAATTATAGGGCCCGTCAAAGTTGGACTCTTGACCTTCCGGTGGCTGCAACACCGGTGTTGTGTAGATGTCCACCGCCATTATTCCAGCGATGGCTCATACACAAAAAGGGCCAAAACAATCCAATGGGTTAACCACGAGAGGGCCGCGCAAAATATGGGTGTAGGTGGTCCCTTATCAAATCCCTGTTCGGAGCAGGCGAGAGGCGCGGTTATCTCACACGACACAGCTAGGCTGTATCGGGCTAGGGGCGTCATCATGTTGCCCAAGCTCTGCAACATGCAAGGGCATCTTGTTCATTGACTTTGAACTACAAAACTTTGTTTGTTAGGGATTGATTTCATCGGAAATTGCAGCACCACAAAAACCAATCAGCCCACATTTATTATGACGGGACTACCATATGGCATGCGTGTGAACAATGTTCTAGAACGATTGACAGGATAGTTTAGTTGTGGGGAAATCTTCGGTGCTCGCTTTCTCGGGCAGCTGGCCCACGCCCTCGGCTCATGGCTACTCAATCGATCGTTTAATAATAGCTTATATTCATGCAGAGACCGGGATGATTAAAGAAAACCCATGACCCAGCCTGGCGCACAAGGTGTTCTGACGTCAATAGCGTCGTATGACAACGATGTCCCCCCAGCCAGCTAATCCTAGCATAGAGCTCGGACTGATGACGAAATCAATCCCACTCGTTCAATACCATGCACGGACGGGATTGAAGATAACACACATTGGAAAATAACAGCGGCAATCAGTATTTTTGGAGGACAAAGTGTCAGAATTCATAGTATCAGTCATTACGACTACGAGGAGTACAAGGCAGGAGGACTCTGCCACCTTCAAAAACTCTGAAACATGCAACATGCAAGATAGGAAGGTGTTAGTGCGGGACTGGCTTGTTCTTTCTCAGTAGCTTCTGCCGCAGCAGCACACGTGCTACCCGAAAATTACAAATCGGATCCCAGGCCGAGAGCTTGATACCCCTGCACGTCATAAATTGCGCTCCACCGAATAGAAGTCAATATAAATGGACTCGGCATCGCCTCAAAATCCGCACCCATTGGCTATTCACTCGTTTAGCTGTTCGGAAGAACTCTTTACACCGTCCGAAGGCCAAATCCGAATAAATACGTCGGGTTCCCTCTCGTGATCCGGCATGAGCACCTCTAACCAGGGAAATTCATCCTCATGCACTGAAGTATGGCTCAAGCCTAGCAATTTGGGACCCCGACTTGTTCCACCATGAAGGGAGACAAACGGTTGGAGTTTGAGGCTAAATCGAAGAAAAAAGAGGAGGGGTAAACTTGACTATTCGGGCATTGTTCAATTCAACACGCCTGATCCTGCCCGCAACACAAACCCTCGGTTTACCTCGCAGGTTTAGGTCTGACCGTTACGAACCATGGCCCAAAGCAAGGCACAGGAGGACTGGGATTCCTTGCCGGGGTTTATGATCCCAAAAGTGGGCCTATTTAGGTAAATCAGCCTCGGCTCGGCCAAGCTCAGCCCAGGCTCCATGGCCCTCAGCTCAGGTTCAGTTGCCACTAGCTATGATGAACGGTGCATAAGGAAGCCCTTTCTTATTCAAAAGAAGGTCTATATAAATCTCTTATAGCTGTTGTTCCCAGCCTGGTCTCGTGACCTTCGGCATCCATGATCATCGCGATCAGCATTGATCGTCATGATCAACAGCTGAAGGTTCGGTCTATTCCTGCAAGCCCTGTCGCAGTCAGATTAGCCACCTACGTTGTTGCCTTGTTCTGTATGATGTTCTAGGGCCTCTTGCGGTCTGGTTTATTTTCCTGTTACCGTTATTGTGACGCCGGCCACGGTAGGCATCTGTTCCCTATAGCCTTGACGGGCCGGTGTTGTTGACCTTGATGAGGTCCTCGTGACCTGACTGCGGCAATTGGGTTTAGATACCTTCTGCCACAGGCGATGATGAGTGTGGTAACAGCTAGATTGAGGCTGCACCAAAGTTGAGGGGGTTTGTATGTGAAATCGGGCTGGGGCTCAATCTGCCTCGTCCATTGATGACTGTTGCGTTGGAGCTAGGCAGCTATGACTATCAGAGAGTGTGGGACCAGTAGTAGCTCAGCTTAGATAGGCAGGAGCTCAGCCCCGGAAACGGAAACGGATTTTAGTAGACATTCAGTTTACTCTCTGAGTATTCTGGTATTACCGTTTCACCGCACCTTTCTTTTATTTAACTCTTCTTCTTTCTATACTAAAGCCGGTCTCTCTATAGCATTCCAACTAACCCTCGCAGAGGCTTTTAGAAGTGATGAAACGTCTGTAGAATCAATCAAGTTCTATATGAAGGGATCACAGCAATCGACAAGGACTCTTTTCTATGGATGAATAAGAGCACCACATGACTAGCTTAGGCAAGAGGGAAACGGGCACGGAAGAAGAGAACAAGCAACTTGGGGGCAAGAGTTCCAAATTTCCCCGCCATTTATAGAGCTCAGTCGGAAAGAACAGAATGTACGAAATCATAATATTACAAATTAAGAGTACGTTTTCCCGATATTCATTCGCTTTAAAAGAACACGATCTTTTCATTATTAGTTTTAGTTTCTTTTCGCTTTTACAATTGTTATAACTCAACCACCTTTCTTTCAAATATTTTAACGATATTCAATACTTGTCCAGTTCTGCTGCATGTACTTTGGCCGCGTGCAGCTCCGTGGAATAGCAAGCGTTGTCATTGCAGTACATGGCGCCGTGACAGTGACGCATGCAGATTCGTTGGAGATAAGAGCGTAATATATTATTAACTTAGAACAATACAACCCCGACTGCAACAGCAATCATCACTCCGCTAATAGCCCCTGCTACATTCCTAGCACCGAGACTTGTAGACGAGGATGGGCTGGTCGTAGCCTGTGCAGCACCTGTCTCAGTTCCCGTGGCGTCATCAGACGTGCCGCTTCCAGTGGAAGACAGTTCCTCAGTACCGGTGGCAGTGGCTGTCGCAGTGTTGGAGGCATCCGCGGCGGTGGCAGTAGAATCGGTGGTGGTCTTCGTCTTTGCAGCCGTACGGGTCGAAGACGCCGACGTCTCGTTGTCGGCGCCGTACTCGGAAATATCCAGAACATAAGACGCATTCTGCTTCGTGTCCGACGCAAACACTTCGTAGCTGGCCCAGCTGGCCCGTCCACCGGTACCAAGCGACACACACGCCTCGCGATACGAGTTGCTTGCGCAGATGCTCGTGCCGTCGCTGTTGACACCGCCGCCAGCTTCGGTGCACGAGACAAACAGTTGCGTGACGAGTCGCGACATGTTGTCGAAAAAGTCATCCTCCAGTGACCCGGGCGACAAGCAGGTCCTGCAGCCGTCCATGGACGTGTACCAGCCGTCCGGATTCTCGATGCACACGCAATCCCTGGTGTTGGCGTTGGGACCCTTCAGCTTCTGACACCGCAGCATGGCCTGGTAGATGGGCCAGCATCCGCAGTCGTCGAGTTTCGTGGGACTATCTTCCGCCGTCTTGGTCTTAGACCAGCCGTTGGGGTCAGCCGAGCAAAACCCGCTCAAGGCAACGAGGGCCGCGAGGGACGATGAGAGGAGCATCTTGCGAGTGTTTTTTTTTTTTCGGTATCTTAAAGAATGGCAGTGTGTTTGTAACGAGCGTTGCGCTTGGAATCAATCCGTGGTTGTGAGATGGCATGAGAAGCGGAAATTTAAGGTGAGATTTTAGGGCTGGACGGCAGCCTGGCGAGGCAATCTTAAAGTGACAGGGGTTGTCTATAGTGTGTTCCTTTGCCCCGCAAAATCCCCCTTTGGCCGTGCTATGTCCGTGTTTAACTGGGTAAACTAGCGGAAGCGATGTTGGAAATGTCTTACACATTCCAAGTGAAGCTTATGTAATAAGAAACATACTCAAGGGATAGAGATCATATATCTCTCCCTTTACATAGAATACTTATTCTTTACAATATACATAATACAACATATTATAATTCTAATAGATTATAAGCCCGGGTATTTTCTAAGATATTTAGGTTATTAAATAATTAATGAAAAATGTTTTTAATTATATCTAGTTCTTTAAGTAACTTAAGCTCTAGTGCTAAGTTATATATATCCATTAGCCCTAAACCAAAAATCTTTATCCTAGTTATTACTCCTTTAAGGACTATATAGTAATAAATAGGTATATATTACTTTTAAAGCCTTTTACCTTTTCTATTAATATTCCTTAGATTATTATTTGCAAAATCAAGAGATTACTATAATCAATAAAATACTACTATTAATAAGATCCCAATTACCAAAGAAAAGATATAACTTATATATAGAGAAGCTATATTTATATTCTTAGAAAGACTTTAGTACTATAAATAATTTCTTTATAGCTAAAATATTAATTAATACCTTATAAAAACCTTTAGGGAAAAATAACTATCTAATTTAATTAAATTTATTAAATTCTTTAGTAATAAAATAGTATATATATAAACCCTTACTATATTTTAATATTATACTAATAATAATTACCCTAATATAATACTTTATACCCCTAATTAATTTTTACTCTTAATTTTAGAATAAATACTATAAATTATAAAAAATTAATAAAAAAATAGCTAAAAATTAAAAAAGTATTTATAATTAAATAAGTTTAATTATAAAGTATAAAATAAAGTAATAAAAGTATATAAAATTAGATTAAATTATAATATTATTTTATAATTTAAAGGAATAGAAAATTAGGCTAAATAGGATAAAGATATTAAAAATATGGCCTTAATAGAGTATATTATATATATTTTAAATAATACCTAATAAAAGCCTATAAGATTAGAAGAAAACTATTATATAAAAAAATAAAATTATTTTATTTACTAAAGTATTTACTAGAATTATATAAATAATAATCTTCTAATAGGTATAAGGGGTAGATATTTAAACTTTATAATTAAAAAGATTAAAGATATTAAGAAGACTTAGGATACCTATTTAATCCTTTAGAGAAATAGCCAATAATATAGTATAAATATTCTTAGTAATATTATTAGAAATCTTATATCTAATACCCTATAATTCTATAAAAATATAAAAGAATATTTATAAACCTTTATTAAGAGACTTTATATAATTAAATATATATAGCTAAACTAGAAAGTCTCCAAAGAATTCTACTAACTCTAGTTTCTTACTAACCTTAGGAATACCTTCTTTACTTTTTATAGTACTTTATACTAAAATTATAAAATAATTAGGATTAGAAAAGGTATTTTACTTAGCTTTACTTAGCTAATAGTATAAGCTAAGAATAAGTAATAATATTATAAGAATAAATAGAAAATATTTATATTTATAGTCTTTATAGTAATTTCTAGAATAATATATATAATTACTATAAATAATTATCTAGATAATAATAATTATACTAATAATTATTAGAGAAATAATAAGTAATTTAGTAATTTTAGATAAAATAGCTATCCTAAGTAGACTAAATTCTTAAAATTAGATAACTATATAAGCCCTTTCCAAAAGACCTACTTAATCTATAAATAACTATTAAATAAATTAAACTATAGTAACTAAGAATATTATATATAATAAAAAGATAAAAAACTAATAGTAATATATAATATAGAAGTAAATATATTATAGAGTATAGATATAAATAATATAAAGGCCTACTTGGCTTAGCTAAAGAATACCCTAAACTACTATATAATTATAATTAATAAAGAAATTATATTTACTATATAAATAAAATAAAATAAGATAAATCCTTGCTACCTAAATTAGATTTTAAATAGTATTACTAAATAATATTTCTATTATAATAGATATATATACTTAAAGTATATAGACTTTAAGAAATCTATTCTAATAAATAGTATTAGCTAAGGAGTAATAGTATTTAGCATTGGGAAAGTTCTAATTATGGTTTAGTAAATTAATAATATTAGATTTATTTACCTTATAAAAGTACTCTATATACTATTAATAATAATTAATTTATTATTAATTAATACTATTACCAAAAAGCTAGGCTTTATTTATATTTAAAGTTATAAAATAGCCTTTATAAAATATAAAAAGATATTTATTTTATAAGGTATTATATATAGAAGATTTAAATATTTTAATTATTCTTAAGCAAAGACTATATAATATTAGAATATATTTAAAATAAGCTAATACCCTATTATATTTATAGTACTTAATACTATTAAATTTATACTCTTATATACCCTTTATATTTGCCTTAGTTATTTTAATTATAATAATTATAAATAGCTTACTAAAGACTATAGTATTTCTATTATAAATATAGATCTGGAATCCTATGCAATATATATATATAGGAAAGGAAAAGCTAGTAATATATTAGTAATTACTTATAGGGCACTTAATTAAGGATAAAAGTAAATAGTTAATCTAGAAGGCCTTATAATACTAAAAACCTTATTAGGTAAATCTTATTATCTATTAATTATTAATAACCTAACCAAAAAACCATATATATACTTACTTAAAGAGAAAGTATAAGCTAGAGGGCTTATAGAAGTTAATATAAAGATAATTAAAAATTATATATATATAATAGTTAAAGAATATTAACTTAATAATAATAGTAAATTTAAAAATAAACCTTTACTTAATTTCTTTAGTTATAAGGGCATTTATATAGAGTTTATTATATCTTATTAATTAAACCAAAATCCTATAAAATATATATACTAAATAATTTAGAATAAAATAAAAGTAATATTTTATAATAGTAAATTACCCAAAGAACTATAGAGAGAAATACTATATATAGTTATTTACTTATAGAAATAATTCCCTTATAATATACTTAGCAAAATAATCCCTATTGAAGCTTAGAATAAACTAAAACTATTAATTATGTATTTTAGGAGATTTAGGTATAAAGCTTATAAGTTTATACCTAAGATAAAGTATCTAAAGAAACTTAATAACTAAATATAATTATACTTTTTTATTAGGTATAAAGCTAAAAATATTTATTATCTTTAGAACTTAATTACTAGGTAAATTAAATAAGCTAAAGAGGTTATTTTTAATGAAAATATCCATATAAATAGCTAATATAAATATAAATTCCCTTAGAGAAGTATAAACTTACTAGTATTATTAACTATAGAAGAGATTCTTTTATTAGAGTAATTTAATTACTTTTAGTAGCTTAAACCATATATACTATCTATAATTAATTAATTTATAGTATAATCTAAGGAGGGAATATATAAAGAACCTAATAGATTTAATTTATAGACTATACTATAAGTAATAAGCTTGGAGGTATACTAAAATTAACTATAAATAAAACCAATTGCCTATTAAATAAATATAAATATAATATTAAAGAAATAGTTTTAATTAGACTTAGAATATAAAAATCTATAAAAACTAACCATAATTAAAGAAATATTAAGAGAATTAATAAATAACTTATAAACTAAAATACTAAATATCTAAGTATACCTTATAACCCTTAAAGAGGCCTTTTAAAATAAAGAACCTAAGATATTAAAGTAAGCTTAAAGTTCTTATTTATAGCCAAAATGGAAAATTATAATAAAAGATAAATATAATTTGCTTATTAAAAATAACTTATTTATTATTATTAATAAAGAGGAAATATAATATATATTATTAGGAAAATAGGTATTTAAAATAAAACTTAGATTTATAGAAAATATTAAGTATTATAAGGCTTATTAGGTAATTTAGGGCTTTAAATAAGAATATAGAATTAATTATAGGGAAATATTTATATTTATTATATATTAAAAGATATATAGACTACTTTTTGCTTTTGCTATTATCCTGGATTAGGAAATTGAATAAATAGATATTAAAATAGCTTTTTTATATAGGAAAATTAACAAGGAAATTTATATTAAAATACTATATAGATTTAAATAGTAAAGTAAAGTATACAAACTAGTCAAAGCCCTTTATAGCCTAAAGTAAGTACCTTATATCTGGTTTAAAATACTCTTATAAGCACTTATAAAAATGGGCTTTAAATAATCCTAATTTAATAAAGTTATTTTTATTAAGTAAGATATTATTATCTATATCTATATAAACAATCTTCTATTTTTTAGGCTAAAGCTTAATATTATTAACTCTATAAAGGAAAAACTAAAAAAGAGGTTTAAAATAACCAATCTAAGTCTAGTATATTACTTCCTAGGAACTCTAATTATCTATAATCAGTAAAAGAAAACCATTACTTTATTCTAATAATCTTATCTTAAATACTTATTAAAATAATTTAATCTTATAAATATAAAGCTATAGTATACTCTAATAAATACCTTTAAAAGATTAGTCTTAGTAGAAAAGGAAGATAAAATATATATATATAAGCTTATAAAGCTCTACTAATAAATTATTAGAATATTTATATTCTATATGATTAGAACTTAGGTTAATTTAATATATTTAATTATAAAATTAAATTAGTTTATATTAAAGTCTATACTAAAACATCTCTTTATAGCAAAATAAATATTAAAATATATTAAATATATTATTAACTATATATTAGTTTTTAATAGAAGGTATAAGCTAAAGATAATTAGGTTTTCTAATATAAAATAGGCTAAAGACTTTAGTAACTTAAAATTAATTAAATACTATATCTTTAGAGTTATAAAAGAGGTAATAAGCTAGAAGAGCAAGAAATAATTACTAATTATAATCTTTAGTATTAAATTAGAATATTTTAGTCTTTATAGTGCTAGACTAGAAATAATATACTTAAATAGCCTAATTAAGGAATTATATAAAAGCCAAAGGCTAATCTTCCTATATACTAATAATAATAAAGTAAATATACTTAGTAAAGATATAAAGTTCTATAAAAGAATTAAGTATATTTAAGTAAAATATTATAAAATATAAAAATTAGTTAATAATAGAATAATAGTAATTAAGTAGATTTTATAGGAAGAAAATCTAATTAACCTTAGAATAAAAATACTATTAGTAAAAGAACTAGAGAAATAGGTTAAAGAAATTAGAATACAATAGATTAATATAAGAAAAGAAGAATATATTAATTGTGTTAAGGATTGCTATATATAAATAGGTGGTTATTATTTTTTTCCTATAATAGGGTTTTTAATAAGGGTAATAGGACTATTATTATATTACTTATTATCTAATCTTATTTAAGGAGGGGTGTTGGAAATGTCTTATATATTCTAAGTAAAGCTTATGTAATAAGAAACATACTCAAGGGATAGAGATTATATATCTCTCCCTTCACATAGAACACCTGTTCTTTACAATATACACAATATAATATATTATAATTCTAATAACTTTTACTAAAAATATAATTCCTTTATTTCTATAATAAAAGACAATATTATATTCTTAGTAGCTTATAAC
>JAHXZK010000062.1:0-62939 GCA_020975415.1 Calonectria hawksworthii
TATATAATAAATATAAATTTAATATAAATATATAAAATATTAAATATAAATATAATTATATTAATAAAATAAAAAATATTTTTATTTTATAAATAATTATATTAAGTTTTTTTTAATAATAAAAACTTTATTTTTTTTATTTTTATAAATATTTATAATTATTTATATATATAAATTTTAATTTTATTAATTTAATATAATAATTATTTTATTTTTAATTTATTTATTTAAGTAAATTTACTTTTTTTTATTAATTTAATAAAATAATAATTTTTTAATATTATTTATTTTTAATTTAATAAAATATATTAAATTTAATTATTATATTTTATATTTTAATTTATATTTTATATTATAAAATTTTTATTTTATTTTAATTTAATTAAATTATATTAAAAATATTAATTTTTTAAAAAAAAAATTTTTTTTTTATTAAATTTTATTTATAAAAGCTATAATTTAATAAAAATAAGCTAAATATATATATATTTATTTTATTAATATAATCTTTATTTTTTTTTTTTTTATATAATTTTATAGCCTTTTATTATTATTATTAATTATAATAATAATATAAATAATTTTAATTATTTAAAATTAATATATTTTATAAAGCTTTTATATTATCTTTAATAAAGTAATTATTATAATACTAATCTTATTAAATATAATCTTAATTATTTTAATATTTAAATATATTTAATTATAATACATTTATTATATATTAAAATTAATTAAAAATCTCTCTTTTTATTATTTATAAAAATTATATTAAAAACATTTCTTTTTAAAGATTTTATTTTATACTAGGTTTTAGTTAATAATTTAATATAAAAATAATTATATTATTAAATTAAAAAGTCTATTTATTTTATAAATAAATATATTAAGCTTTTTTTATAAGAATAAAAACTTTAAAAATTTAATCTTAATATATAAATTTTAAATATAATTCTATTTTTTATTACTTTTTTATATACTTTTACTTTAATTTTAAACTTTTCAATTAATCTTCTTACTATTTATTATTTCACAGCTCTTAAAATTCTTTAAAGCCTCTTACATACCTTCTCTCTTTACTCCTCTTTCTTTTAACTTTCCATTCCTCCATTTGTCATATTTACCTTCTCCCCCAATACCTGTGTTGACGAAGGACCCTCACCCTGCTCTTCATCCTCTTGAGCCGGGTTCTCAACACCATCCAACTGTGCATCACCATCTTTCTCCATCATCGCAGCCAAACGTGCAGCACGACCTTCCTTTTTGCGAGGTACTGGAGCTGTATTTCGTTTTAGTACTTTCCTCATTGGCTTTGGGTGATTTAGTGAGTAACCACATACCTCGTCCGTTTTCCTGTACATAAAAACGTCTCAACAAAGCCACAGCTTCATCGCGACCCCAACCACCCTCAATTTCGTAGCCAGCTTCGATATTGCCACCGTCACCGCCATCAGGTGGGAATGATACACCCAATGTTCCTGATCCGTCTGGAAGTTGGGTTGGGGCGGCAGTCGGATGTGCGCTGGCGGTTTGTCCATCGGGGCTTACCGGCAATGAATTGGCATGAATGCTAAAAACGCCCCCGGTACCACCAAACTTGTCATTCACTGCACCAAAATAAACCTTTTTGATGCCAAGCTGTCGGAGAAGCGATGCGCACATCACGCAAGGCTCGACCGTTACGTAAAGAATGCTTTCCTGGATGATTGCGCGGTCAACCTGTGAAGCAGGATGCAATTTCTGCCCATATGGATAGAGATGCCCCTTACTCCCGTCCTCATTACCCTCATCTAGCGGGTGTGAATCGATGGAAGATGCGTCTGAGGTTTCATCCGATAGTGTGCTCTCTGTTTTAGGTTTCAGACAAGTTGTTCTGGGGCCATCCTTGGGAGGATACGAGAGGAGAGCGGCGAGTGCCATGAACTCGGCGTGTCTAGTTCCATTGCGAGTAACATTGGTAGCGTTCATGCCTCTAGCGATGACTTTCCCATTGTGAACGATGACACAACCGACTGGAGTTTCGTTTGTTTTGAGGGCAAGGCGCGCCTACGAGCGTATGGTTAGCAGGATCAGGGATATCACGACACTGACCGGAATCAGTGTCGTTAGATTTTGCGAGGTTTAGGTGGTAAGATAGGAAATGATGGCTTAGAGCGCCTAGTATCACCTACCATGTCAAGTGCCTCGTCGGTAAATTTCATGTGCATAGCTCGCTCAGCTGCCACTGTTTGGTCTTGAAAGTTGGGTTGTTGGGCCAAAGCAAGCTTGGTGTCTGAAGCGATACTGCCCCCATTGAGATTCAAGTTGGTCAGTGACTCGACCACCACTGTTGCACTCGGAGGACGATTCTCTTTGTCTTCGCTGCGGCCGCTTGGCTTCCGCTCAGGCAGCATCATAGTGTTGGTAGCAGTAGTGGTGTCGGACTTGACTTCTGGTTCTTCAGGCGCCTTCTTTGCCCCGAGGTTGGAGACGGAGCAGCGGGAGTTGTCAGTTGAAAGACAACTGTTCCCTTCAGGGTTCAGTGAAGAATCGGTGTTTTGAGTATTTGGTTGGTCTCGTGAATCCTGGTTGCTAGTGGCCTGACTTTGATTGCTAAGGTTGTCGTTTCCAGACACCTGACTCAGGTTGCCAACTCTGTCAGATGTCCCATCATCATCGCCAGCTGGCAGCACACGGCCGAACAGGCGCCGAAAGGCTTTTGAAGTGGCCGAGCCTGCCCGTTTAGCTGGGGAAAGCCCCAATGACTTCAAAACGCCCATAATGAGTGTATAGCACTAGCTGTTTGCGACTTCCAAATTAATGCGTTGTATCGCGTTGCCAAGCACCTTCCGAAGATTCCAGCGTACTCCTCTCTTCCTTGGTTATTCTCCTACCACTGGGCTTTCTTTCGTGGCTCAGATAATACGTAGCTCAATAACAAGAAAAAAGCTTTCCCCAAATAGTTTTTGCGATTCCGTCAAGGTTAGTATGGTGGAATCTCGCTGAAAAACTGATTGTCTCAGAAATCTCTTCACCAATTATAGCCAAGTAATGTGTGGTGGGTAAGTGGTTGAGGAGAAGGAAAAGGTTTGATGCCCTGGGGTCTTGTTCCCTTTCCACTCCTGGACTGTGGGTTTCCCTATGGCGTTCGGTGTGTTGAGTTTCTCGTCTTAGCTTTCCTCAAGCTGCTTTTTGCTCATAGTGTGAATAGCGGAAGATTCCAATTAACTAAACAAGTGATTGCAAAGCAGTGGCGCGTCAGTTCAAGGCAACAACGGTGGCGGTTGTTGATCATTGACGAGTCATCACAGCCTAGCACACACGATCTTAGACCAGTGGTGTCTTTAGCGCGGGATTTGGACTGTCAATATCCACAGGAACCAGCTGAGCACGAGAGAAGCTCCAGACGCGTCGCCTCGTGGGCCTAGGTCTGATTTTTTAAGAGCCACCGTCTTTGTCTCGAACTGTGTTGTCGATTGAACAACGTAGTGTGCGTGTGTATCACAGGTTTAAATTGAGCCAACGAATGAACCAAAGTATGCCAATGCAGGTACAAAGGAGGGGAATTAAGCATGCAGTGACAAGAGCATGAGCGTATGCTTAGAATATTGGTAGTAATGACCAAATGAGGACTTGTCTCGTTTCTTTCAATGGCACTCAAAGTAAAAATTTTCATAAAATGTTCATTTCTTTGTTAAAAAAAGTCTGGTCGCCTACCAAATACGTCTACGCTAAGAATGGAGTGTACCCACTAATAATTACTCTCGCTCGGATGGACAAGTTCTACGACCCAGGTACATCCGCAGTCACATGACAGGATATATGGCTACACTCTCAAGATTCGCAAGTATTCCACGTCATTTTATATCAAAGACATGATTCAAATCCAAACAAAAGTATTTATCGCGCAAAAGCTAGGTCCGAAATAAATGATTACACAAGGCCATTTGGGCCAGTCAATTCAAAGCTGGAAGTATATGAAAGACGTTTCGCTTGCTAGTGAGATCAACCTAGTCTCACAGATGCTGTACTTTACAATCCAATTCGACACAAATGAAAATAGATATCGCCTGGTTCAATGAACCTCAAGTTTCCGGTGCATACTGCTTGTCGTCACAGCTCATTCGTACCGGATATGGCTATTCCATATCCTTTTTATCCCTCTATACCGCAATCAAAATTCCAGCTCGCAATATTCCGAGATTTATCGACGATGTGCTGAGTGCTGCTTGACTGTTGAAAATGTCAAGTTGATGCCCCAGAGGGGATTTGAGAACATTTTCTTCGTTTCCCATGCGTGCTTTGCACATCATAGAGCGCCATGTTTTCGCATTGAACGACCGTACGAAGCGCCCTGCAATTGATGGAAGCGAAAGCAGGACAATAACTGTCAACGCCAGATATTGCTTTGTGTATGGATTGGTGACATTGGTTGCCAAAATCCACATTGCGCTGATGAGCAAACCAAGGAAGACAAATTCTCCACTATTGGTTGATGCGAATGGTGCATAGCATGCCTCCACCTGCTCGCTGATGTTCGATGTGGAGGATGAGCGGTCCGAGAGACCTCGGCCAAGTGACAATCTCGACTTGACGTTGCTTGGGCCATGTTTGCTGTAAGAATCGGACTCTACCAATTCTTGGCGTACACGGCCGCGCTCCGTAACATTTGCTTCAGACAACGGCGCTTCTGGTAGCTCCACGTAGGTAATTTCTGCAAAGGCCTCTGTGCCGCGACTGATCGACAACTCATCCTCGGAGGAGATCTCAGAGCGTGAAGAAACAGAAGCGGTACCCCTAACTGACGCTTGCAGATCGTTCCAAGCCTGAGCTTGGATATCGGTAGATGCCAGCGCGGGAGACGTTGAAGGCGAGGAATGGCTCCTAACCACCAAGGTATCAAACGCAGGAAGGGTGGAATTGCTGGTCGCATGTGTTATGTTGTCCGCTGCCGGACTGTATGCAATTGCAGCATCACCAATCAAAGCTCCAGGAGTGACAGCACTGGCTTCCAGACCTCCAATTTCTGTCGCTGTTCTCGACTGCGCATAGTTGCTAGTAGTAGCAATGGCGTGAGTCATCGCATTCTCATCTGCTTCGTAGATATGGGCATCCCTCTCAATGCCCGAGTAAGATTCGTCACGAGTTAGGATCTGTGAAATTTGGGAGAAATCTCCGGCGACCACCTGAAGGAATGTTAGTCGCAATTGAACATATTGGCAACAATGGGCGCGTACGTCGTCGCTTACAATGTTGTCGCCAACACGAAGTGCATTTGGTGCACTTGGTCCGGGGATGCCAGCAAACGTTTGTACCTTCACCGAAGTTAGTCGCCGCCAAAAGCCCAGCAGTGTGATGCTACATACGCTTGTAATGTATGGTGTCCTGATAGCATCATCTGGAATATCGCCATCCGCCTTTTTCAAAGTTAGTCGAGCTTGAACCATGACAACAAAAAGAGAACGTACGTTATCGCTAGTGTAGCTAAGAGCGCCAAATCGATCACTCGATAGTGATGGTGCTTCGCTAAGCGTTGTCGTAGGTTGGCTATATATATCTGAGCCGGAACTGATAGACGATGGGCTACAACCAAGACCATCTCCAGTTCCCGGATCACGGTATATGCTGTAAAGGGTAGACTCATCCTCGCCAGAGCGGCGTGGAGACATGGACCAAGAGGTATTATCGGAAGTACCCCCAACTGTAGCACCTTCTAAGTCTGAACCACCAGGAGAATGATCTCGGGAAGAATCTGATTGCTGTGATTGAGATCGGTCAGACAAATGTCGAGACAAGTCTATAGTCACCATATTGTCATCTTCTGAGAAGCTTGACTCAGGAGAGAATAGGTTGAAATCGACATAGTCGTGGATGGACTCGGTGTGGTTGAATGGTAGTTGCGACGATGCCGCGAAGCTCTCGCCAGCCGGGATGCTGTAGGGGGCGGAAATGTCTTCTTGTGAAGTAGGTGTGACCGGCTTTGTAGAGTAAACCGACCTTGAAGACGAGGTCGATTCGGGGGAGAAGTAGCCTTCAGGATCATAGAAGAAGTCGTAGTCGACGGGAAGATCCATAGAGGGATATTCAATGAATTCTTCCCAAGGCTCAAGAGCAGGTAATGAAGGAACAAAACTTTCGAGCTCCACAGAGGCAAAAGACTGGTCTATTGCCATTGAAGGTGCAGCCACCAAAGTATCAACAGGAGGAGGTACCGAAGTTGCGGCTTGCACTGCTTCTGCGACAGCTTTCACCTTCTTCGTTGACTTGGCTGTGGACTGGGACTGGGGTGCAGAGCGCTTCTTGTGGCTAGGGTCGCAGCGGATCTTCTTGCGCCGGCAGCTGTCACATGCCTTAATGATTCTCATCAGGTGAGCATGATCTCGCTGCTCCTTGGTCTTGGATCCTCTTGATGCCGAGTTAGTCACATCACGACCGTCCTTGGTCATGATCTTCATGCCAGGGAGGTTGGAAAAGTCGGTAGTCTGGTGGCGTGAGGATGTAGCGTTAGGTGATCTGCGAGCTTGTTGAGATGATGGAGAGCGCGAGGCGGGAATCTTGCTGAAGTCCCAAGAGGAAGCTACCGGGCTGACGTTGAAGGATGAACCGTACCCTGAGTCTGTAGCCGGAGACTCAACGGAGGGGTTCATCGTGTACACTGGGTAGAACTTGAAGGTTTGCCCCGTTACATGGGCGTACTCGAGGAAGTCGAGAGAGACGGAAGCTCGCTTCTCCTGGGCTGAGGCATTACCAGGGACGTAAGCAGCGATGAGCTCGTCGAGCTCAACTGTTCCAACGGCCGGCAAGAACTGGAGCTGAGCTCCCAGGGCAGGCTGGTAGATGGAGAAGCCCTGGGGCAGGGTGGTTGTGTTTCGGTTAGAGGAAGTCATGATAGACTGTCGCGTCGACTCCCAATGAATTGATTGATGTAGGGAATCCAGATTTGCAAACCAAGGAAGCGCAAATTCGAAAACGCTTCACTAACCAACAGTGAATCGGATACGATGGCTTGTCACAGCGTGGTTGAGTGTCAAGCGATATCCGTGCAGCTTGGTTGCTGATGTCCGAGCTAAAACTAGAATTTCTGGGGATTTTATTACACTGACCGCAGTGTAAGTGAAGGTTGAGGAGGGAGCGAAAGACAGGCTGCGCCACGGAAAGAAGCCGAAGTGGGCTGGGTGGAGGCAGTGCCGTGGGCGGGATGAACCTGGGCCAACTTTCGCTCTGCCTATTTCGAATTGGGAACTGGCTGGGAAGCGGTTTCAAAACACTATGTGATATGAAAGGGAAGCGATGCCAGAGATAGTAGCGAGAGGGGGGAGAGTAAGAGGAAAACGCCTGAGGCCGCGGAAGGGCGTCCTGGACAGTATTTCACTTGAAGCTGACGGAGGCCTAGGATCATGGCGCAGCAGTGGAGGAGATTGAGTCTTTCGGCGTGCTCGATCAGGTATAGCGCAGTAAGGCAGTTTGCCCCACAGTGACCAATAGGAGATGTGAAGAACACAGGGATCTTCGAGATAATATGATCCTATTGGATAGGTAGATCCACTCTGTGCACTAGTCGAGCTCTGACTTCGGCGAGGAAAATGCCTTGTGGTTGGCCAATGTACCCTCCACCCTCCACTTCAATGCGAGGATGACTCAACGCTGGCATGTCGCAACCCCAGCTTTCACCTGTGTCGTTCGACAAGCCATATTCAGCCGGGCCTTGTGCCTCGGACATTAACCCCCTGCATTTGCACCCTCAAATCCAACAAAGGATAGTCGAGAAAGGAAGAAAGGATATTGTCTCATGCCACACGATACGCGAGACTCAAAACCCTGGCTTCGAAGCACTAAAATTTCCTCCTCACCTGTCTGAAGACAACCCATTCGAATGCGACTTTGTTTGTAGTAACGCGTGTGGCCAATTATACATAGGGATCTTTCATGGGATGCCAATGAAAAAAAAAAAAAAAAGAAAAAAAAAAAGAAACAGAAAGCAAGACATCAGCTTCTACAAGCTCGAAGTGTGGTGCTCGTGTACAGCCCAGAGTTAACGAAGATGGGGGGCCGCCTTTTATAATGTGGTTCGCAACTTACGCGCCAAGGCAATGGGAAGCGGCTCCTTCAACAATGGTACCCATCCCGGGGGCTACTTCGGTGCTGTATCCACATTTCCAACATCTGACTTGCCATTTTCTCCCTTGTGCATAATTCTGGACACAACGACAGAGATGCGCTCAACCACATATAAGATTCTCCTTTTTCTATACGCAATTCTTCTTTCCATCTCATAAATGATGAAAACATGATGCTTCAGGCAACTCATCAGCCTTCTTGATCTTTTTTGTGAGCTTCATATCCCGATATTGAGTTCCATAGCATTGGATATCCACGAATGTGGGATCGGTCAAGCGGAAGAAAACATCACTCCTATTTTCATATTCCAGAAAGCCCAAAGTTCCAGAAAGTGGAGTAAAACTCAGGTAATGTTAATAATATGTTGTCCCAAGTACTGCCTTGCTGGAACAAGGAAACACTTCCGCTTTCGCCTCAACCAAGCGTTATTGACAGGGTACCATAGGCAGTATCCGGAAGAGATCAATAATCCGAAAAGAATGATACTCTCCCGATCTGTTGTTAGCCAAGCAGTGAGAGAAGCAACGATGAAATATCGGAGGTTACGTTCAAATCCAAACCATGTCAGCGAAACCACGTGAATTAGGACTCATCATCAATCATAGCACATCTTGATTAGTAAGTACTCTAGTCAAGTTTCTAATATGTGCACATGACGGCAACCGCTACCTAGAATGAGGCACAGAATACATTATATAACTGACACGACCCCAATCGCAAACACAGACGAGTATTAACGTCTAGAGGACTTGCTCTTAGGCCTAGTCATTCCGAGTAAATCCTCAGCATGCTTGCTCCATGCACCTCCGTTAGCGTTAGTGAAACCAGGGAGCGTAGGCGTAGTTCTCGTAGAAGGAGGCTTTGGTACCCCGATACGTGGGGGCACAACGGGCTCAAGCTGAACCATAGTTTGAGGGACTTGTCCAGCGGCGTCCTCTTTTCTAGCTGCTTTTCTACCTCGGGTTGCAGGGTTGCTGATTCGAGGCGTAGGTCTTGTCGTCGGGGTAGCATCCACACCGCAACCTAGTACTCGCTGTGGCACTGAGGTCGTACTAAGTGATTTGGCTAGGGGCTCTTCCGTCTTTGAGTTTTCCGCTTGGGATTTTGTGCGGCCCGCTTGAGCGTTCGGGGCATGTTGAATCGTGTCGACATTGATAATCGCAGGTATTGCAGCCGGAGCAAGTGGAAGAGGCTCATCATTCGATACTGGGAATCCAATGATTTCCCTGCTTTTCACACTTTTCCGAGCCATCTTGGTAATACGCGGCACACCGGAGTTAGCGTTTCTGGAATCGCGAGTAGCCTTAGAGTGTGATGTTAACTTTGGGTCTTCTGACTCCTCATCACTCGATGCATATTGCACCACTTTTTTTCGTGTTCTACGCCTGCTGGCAGTAGGTCTTTCATCGGCTATTTTGACGAGTGGGATTTGAGCCAACTCTGTTGCATCACCATCTCCCCGCGACCTGGAAATTTGGTTTGGTAATGGCTTGGGAGTGTTGGATGAAGCGCTTTCAATACTAGTCTCGGTATTGACCACTTCGTTTGAATCGCCACGGTTTTGCGGTGGTGAGCTTGTAGGAGTAACAGCAACTATAGCGACATCATCTTCTATGCAAGTTTCTAGGGGCGGTGCGTTTGATGTTTGGGGCTGACAAGGTGGAAAACTTGGGTCCTGGGTGGCCGGTATCAGCCCTTCCGGCCCCAGATTCCCGGAAACCCCCAGCCCCTTTTCCGCTATGATTTTTGGGTCTTTCCCACGGCTCGCCTCAGGTGCACGTTTCTCAGACATCATTAATAATCCTCGTTTTTGTCGTGACTTGATCCGAAGTTCCGTTCTTGGACCCTGTTCAGGATGCGAGAGTTCATTCTCCGTAGCTAATTTTGTGATCTTTTCTGCATTTTTCGCGTCTTCCGTATTTGTCAGAATCGGTTTAATAGGCTGTGGTTCTTCAATTATACGTGAACTGTCAACGGGCAATGGATATTGGAGCATCGGTCGCTTCCGAGGTAAATCCTTGGTCGCAATGCTATTCTCAGTAGGTTTCGGTGCGAGCTTTTTTACGGTAATCTCATCAACAGAAACTACAGGCTTTTCTGCCTGACTGTCTCGCCCTGTATCTCCTTTGCTCAAGCTGCGAATAGTGTCCGATGCTTTCTCTGTGTTGTCGAAGAATTGAAGTAGACCAGGTGTATGAGAGGCTGTAAACTTCTCCGAGGTTGTTGGTCGCTGAGCTGGAGCATCTGTATACTTTTCAGGTGAAGCATGTGGCTGATCCTCAGTATCTCTCTCGCCAAGCAACGCCTTGAGTTGAACATTCGACCTTTCTCGCGACATCCGGCTTCGTAGAGGGTGGGAGCTTGTCATAGATGTGAGTGTCAATGTTGCTCCAAAAAGACTACGGGCATGATGGGATTTGGCCGGAGGAGATTCCTCTTTTTTCCTCCTCTTCGGTGACCGAGCATCTTCATCTTGCTCCGCTTTTTGGGCCATCTGACGAGCTTCATAGGGCGAATGGGGTGAAATTGCCGCTCTTCCAATCCTTGCCGGGGCTCCAACGATATCAGTCAGTGGGCGATGGCGGAGTTGAAAGTGAGATGCCTGGTTTTGCGTGGGGGAGGTAGGGACATGCAAACTAGACCGAGATGTTCTGGAAGTAGCATTGGCACGTCGTCTTTCCACATCCCTGGCTCGTTTATCCAGCAATTCAGTCAGATCTTGCTCTCTCTGCCCAGTACAATCGGACACTTGGACAATAGCAGCCCCACGGTCCAACTCAAACTCATCGCCACTCTCGAGATGAGTTTCTGCCTGCCAGTGGGCGTCACCAATAAAATGACCGCGGTCATCATAGACCATTATGCGTTTGTTGAACGTGTGATATTTGAGTGCGCCATCTTGCCATCGTTTCTGTTTTCGTTTCAGGTCATGGGTAAAGAGACAAATAAAATCGAGTACAGCAGCTGACGATGGCAGTAGCCCTGTGTCGGATCCCTGCTTTGGTAGGCCAGCCATTGCAAGGGAGTGAATCGAAACGGTTTTATTTGCATGTCTTGATTCATTAGTTGGTCAAGTAACAAGGCCAACTACTGCGATGGTTGCGCATCAAACTAGGCAACCCAGGCGCGTTAAGGCAAAGTGGGATGACACGATGGACGGAAACACGACGCCAGATCACGTGATAGTAATTAGGATTGTGTTGTCTTTGTGTCTGTAGGGTAGGATATTTAATGAGTTCAAACAACTGGCATTTTGTCGCGTCTATTTTTAATTTGGGAAGCCCTTGTTTTTCTTCGATATTTACTTTCTGTATCATATTATCTATTCATGTGTCATATGTATTATTTTGGTTAGTTCCGTGAATGAGTGGGTGAGTAAATCTATACAAGACGTAAACATTTCAATAGACCACGAGACAGGTTAGATTGTATTAAAAAAAACAAGATCCCAGTATACATAATAATGTTCGTCACCCACAGCTATCCCGGCTTGATCAGATACCAGCGATATTGCTTATATACTCATGATACGATGTGGGGTTTTTGCTGTCCGAGAATTGAAGAACGATACAACTGCACTCGTACATTGGATGGGCAATCGGCACTGACTCCATTACTGGGGCACAAATCTGGACTCATGAACGTGACGCGTAAGAAAAAAGAACACCGACTGGGTCTCGTTTCGGGTAAGGCCAGGGTGGTTAAATTGGAACGAGGCGCATGATTAGCACACGAGTCTGACAGGTACATACCCAAGGATACGTGCTGTGCAGAAGGCACGCTAACAGGTGGGAGCTGAGAAGTCTTTCTGTTGGCTGCACCGTAACCAACACAGCTGGCGTTTCGACTTTTGAGCACAGGGTCTCATCGTCAGCCCACTCCTGTACACAGCAGGTAGACTGGGCCCGGCATTTGAGCATCTACATTGCAGAGTAAATGGCTGCAAAGAGTATCATGTTGAATTGAATATGTGTTTTTTTTTTTTTTTTTTTTTTTTTTGGTACGGAGGACTTGGATTTATTTTTTCTCGGTGGCGTGAATGAACTTATCCCCACCAATTGGTTCTGGGTGGTGTTGGCCACCCCCTGGAAAATGCAGCCACAACCCACCTGCCCGCCTCTGACAATTTCAACGGATCGGGAACTGCGCCTGTAAAACAAACCATGAACGAGGGCTCCCCTGGTCTAGGCCCCAACGCCCCCAACTTCGTTGGATCGGAGCACTTTCCCCTTTCCACGTCTGGTTCCAATGACAGCGTAATGGGTGAAACCCCAGGGGAGACATGGACCACCATCTCGCTTGCTTAGGCCCAGTTGCGCCACCCTTCACAAAACATTTCAGTTCAATCTCACCAAGCTGTGCGTCATCTTGATCGTTGAATCTTACAACACACCTGGTCGCATCCCTTTCCTGTTGCTCAAAGAATATTCTTCCAGTATCAAGGACGTGCCACCTCACAAGCGCTATTGTTGACCTCGTCCCCACCCCTGCAACGGTTCCACCATGCTCGATACGTGGCGAAACAAGACTTCAGGCTCAGTCCAGTCAGTCCAAAGTAAGCTGGGTAATCTGAGAAAAAGAGCCCCTGCCGACAAGCATGATGTCGCCATGTTGGTACAGGAATATGAGGACACTGACAAACTAATCACAAAGGTAAGATCATTTTGTCCAACTATTAATCGCCTCGCTGACAATATAATTCCATTCTAGGTTATTGAGGATGCTCAGCATCTCCAGATCGCTTGGAATGATATGGCTGTGCATCAACTTGGCGCCTCTCAGGCTTTTCATGAACTGTATGCCCCAATGATCCCAGACACGGATGAGACAGAGGAGCGACGCAGCATCCCGGTTGTTACACCTGGTTACCAATTGGATCGCACCTCAAATTTCGAACAGGTCTGCTCAGGTCTCCACGATGAGATGAGGGACGAGATCGCAGCCATCGAGACACTACTGCTTCGTCCCGCAACTGACGTAAAGGAATCAATCCAGCCCATTAAAAAGACAATAAAAAAAAGAGAAAAGGCTCGGGTTGATTTCGAAAATGCCCAGTCCAAGGTCACAAAGATGCAGCTGAAAGCTGGGAAGTCCGCCAAAGACGACACACAGTTAGAGAAGGCTCGATTTGATCTTTCAGTATATTCAGAGGTAAGTTATTACCAGGAAAGGCTTTCAGCTATATGTGATTTGAACCAAGGACCCATGCTTACACTTCCATTACCAGGCGTTCGAAATAGCAGATTCTCATATACGAGAAACCCTGCCCCCGCTTGTGCAAGCTGTTTCAAGCATTGTCCCACACCTACTTGCCAGTATCGTTCTGATCCAAAACCGGCTACTGGGTCTATGTTACACAATTATGCACGAATACTGCCAGCAAAATGATTTCCCATCACCAGCTCCTGCAATGGATGTTGTCGTTGCGGAATGGGAGCAAGCTTTTCAGCCAGTTGTATCTGAAGTAGAATCTTTTGCCCTTGTCCGCAAATACGCGGCTCTCAACAGGAGAACAGATACAGAACGGCCCGTTGCTAGGCGAGTCGCATCTCATCAGCGCCTGACAGCTCCTCTGTCCCGAATTTCATCAGCGTCGTCACAGACCCATTCTCCATCTAGAACTCCAGATACGGGTAGCTACACTTCGGTTTCACCTAGTATTCCATCTCAAACTACAACGCCAAGCACTACTGGTGTTCCTACGGATTTTACCACGGCTACTGTTCTGCGGGGACAACGTAGCATCCAGTCTTTGGGATCCCAACAAAGTGACTATTTCGGACAGACCGCTGCTATTGCTAAGAAGAAACCACCACCCCCACCTCCTGGCCCTAAGCCTAAGAGGCTGGCAGAGTTTGTGGAAGCTCAATACGATTTTAATGGCGAAGGCGAAGGCGATTTGTCGTTTCGAGCGGGTGATAGGATTCGAGTCATCCAAAAGACAACAACTGATCAGGATTGGTGGCAAGGCGAGATTGGGGGTTACCAGGGAAGTTTCCCTGCTAATTACTGCAGACCTATCACCTCCAATTAATCAACGGGAGGGTTGCGGCTATGATAACATTCATGGGAATATGTATGTGTAAGAATTACTTGGAGGCTATAATGGGATGGGTCATCCATGCGTGGAAGAGGTAGGGCAAATTAAGAATGCTTCCGTGAAATTTTGCGGCAATCTCTAAGGGTATCTATCATGCCTTGAATATTTGTGTGTTTTTGTTATGTTACGGAAGAAAGAAAAAAATTGACTTCGTCCATGGTCTCCAGTATCTTTCCTGACCTGGTTATGGTATAGCTAGGAGACCAGATCCAACCAACGCCGAGTATGAAATGTTGAGTGTACATGGCTGAGACAAATGTTGCAGCTTTGGAGCTGCCCTGGAAATTCGCTTACATGTTATTTGCAATATGAATAACGGAATTGCGATATAAAAAGTGCTGAGATCATAAATCGCTGGGAGAACTGATCTGATCTCGCCTGAGTGCATCTGGACCCCCAAAGGCCATGTATCCTCCCGCTGAAGACTCGAGGCTCATTGGGGTAACTGGCCCTGGGCTGCCTAAGGGAAGCAGACGAGGCGACATTGGTTTGAGAGGGGCAGGGGGCTTGAATTTGCCCTCTCGTAAGTGGATGCTGCTTAGGGAGATGCTGGTTCTGAGGTTCGTGGAAGAACCAGACGGACTGCCAAGGAGCTCGTTTGCGGCCATGCTGGCCTGAGCTACCATATCGCGCTGGTACTGTTGCAGTCGACGTTGAACTTCAGACTCCGGGGTTGATATCTGGGGGATGTCTGGTGATCGAGGCGTAGTTTGAGAGTCAGATTGGAAGCTTGAGGATAGGGATCCGGCCAACGAGGGCCGCAAGGAGGTTTGACTTCCGTTTCGCTGTTCGTAATTAGAAGGGTAGTATTTTCCCATTGGTAAGGGATTATCGTGGAACCCGGCAGGTATATATGAAGTGACGGGGGTGTTTGAGTGTGTAATGGATACGCCTGGAGGTGGATTTGTGGCTTGGCGATCAATATACGGCGTTCTTGATTCCGAGGCAAAGCCAACCGATTGATGCCGAGTCATTTTGCTTTCGTGGTGGACTTGAAAGGGATGGGGACGATGGACACGGGCGGTTGGGTCTTCGTGGAGTGGGAAATAGCCCCTGCAGTGGAGCAGTTAGCAGAAGTGATAGGGAGAGACAGGTAGGCCATGGTTTTACCCAGGTAGATCCCCCCGTGCTGATAATGGTTCAGGGGGAGTGCGAATAGGAGCGGCGCTGAGTCGCTTTATGCTGGGTAGCTCAATGGCTATTGGGCGACTCCGACTGCTATGACGGCGAGGTGTGCTTGGTCGAGAGCGTATGGGACTGGAGACATTCCCGTGTTCATCTATGAGGGCAAGTTATGTGAGTAATTGCCACGATTTTGGGAAGAGAGACCAGAGTATTGGAGTTTAATAAAGAGCAGTGGAAATGATGCGAGCTTTGAAGGGGAAGAAGAGACTTATAAAAGAAAAGATGGGCGAAATGACCCTTGAGCGCAGTTGGCGAGCGTCACTAAAACGTCCGGCCCGGTAGGATGGGGCCCACTACCCCGCGATGGCTGGGAGTGGTGTGGGGAAGCCCTTCATTGCCCGGACCAGGTCATCGGGCTGTTCACAGACAGACGGGCCGTGGGACGGGGACATGGGATAATTGACGAATGGAGCAAATGAAGACGCGACAAAGTCTGAAAGGAGGGGCCACTAGGCAAAGACAGTCGGGGTCTGGAGGGGGCCTGGAAGGGACCATGTGCACCCGCGGCATGCGCCAGTTGACGTGCCATTGGCTGCGGGAGGGATGCCCTCGCGGCATGTCATCGTGGTCCGCGGTGGCGGCTTCTAGCTGGGGTACCCCTTCTCGATTTGGCTGTGTCGTAGTGTGATGTGGTGCTCTCGCCCGGCGGTGCGTTTGTGGCGTTTGATAATGGCGATATTGAAGAATCCGATTTGGCATCTCGCAGCGGTCTATTTCGCTCGCACCCCGGGTGGTGTCTTGGCCATGTGCTTATTGGCACAGGTTGGTTGAATCCACAACATTGTGTCGGCTTAGAAGGGGTGGTGCAACCATAATGTGAATGGGTGGATGAGGTTTTGGGAATGCGGAATAAGAAGTAACAAACTATAATGGAATGCGATCAGTACTCACCTCGACGAGCGCCGTCGGCATCCCGACCGCCGTCTTTCCGAGAATTGCGATCGCCGGGAAATGCCGGGGTGTTTCGACCTGAGATGCAGAGGTCGGCAAAATCCTCAGACAAAGGACTGTTCGGTGGCAGGGACACGTCGGAAGAACTAGACAGGGTTCGGCCAGGCATAGAAGGCCGAAGCCTGGGAGAGAGGTACGGCGACTTCAGAGATCTGGCAAAACTGGCCATATTTTCGCTACTAACCAAGTCGTTGGCGGAGGTAGCTTCTCGGAGTGGATGAAGTTGTGAAGCGGATCGACTTTGCAACACAAGGCGCAAACGCCTCTGCATCGGGGATAATTGATGGTGGGTTCGCCGCTAGGGGCGGATGGGTGATATATGACACAGCGACTGGATTTACGCCAGGTTGAGCTGGTGGGTTGGGTTGATGAAGCCTTCTTGACGGTTAACGGCCGTTCGTGGCGGATCGTCGATGGGCGCGCGGGGGAATGGTGGTAAATTTGTACCAGCGTCAAGGACAGGAATGGGAATTGCGTACTTGCCCCTTGGGCGGGATTAGATGGCCGATAATGGTAATGAAATGGAAAAAGGAGAGGACGAAGTGTCAAAGGCGTTCTTAGTCGATAAAGGAAGGGTCTTGAAATGCTTGGCCTCGTAGTCCAAAGGGGAGAGGGATGAGTCGACATGAGAGGGTTAAGAGAGGGGGCTAGAGATGATCCGACCCGATGAAGTTTCGGCCACAACTTAAGATACTTCCGCCTTTCTTCCATGTCAATCCTGCTACGTACCGATCCCTCTCTTCTCTTGTGCTCTCCGAACTGGGATAACCTAATCATTTGGGTCAGGGTCTACGCATGGAGGGCTCTTTTTGGTCGTGTAGGTGTGGATCCCTCACAAGGTGACTAGGAAGGGCCCCGCTTGGCTGCTGGTTCTCTCAGCGCCGTTGGCGTTGGCCCTCTACGATCCACGTTCTTGGCTTGGCAAATGAATCTGCTCTGTCATGATCTGGAGGGTTCCCGCAACAAGCTTGCGCCATGGGGCTCTGACCGGCCAATGTACATGTATTTCGTTGGGGGGACAAATGCCAAAACCATCCATGCTGGCACATCATTTCAGCATCAGTGGGGCAGCATCCAGCCTCGTCATCTTCCTCCCTGTACCCGTTCGAAGGTGCGTCAGGAGCCACATACATAACAATGCTGTGACGCGTTTGTTAGGCTTTAGTTCCTGAGTTTGTTTTATTTGTTCTGCCAACATCTCGCTAATCATGGCGGAAAAAGGCTACACGTTGTTAGATTGATCTAAGAATCTGTTTCCCTCCCCGCCAACGGAAATGGGAGAACGGCTCTTGTAGCTCGTGATGGATCTTGTTGACACAGCCTGGCTCGGTTAACTCTTCTTGGTCTCGGGGATTCCGTGCTGTTCGTTGTTTCCCCCGTGGCTTGTTGGCCACTCGACTTTGTGTGGTCCCATTCACTTCAGGATGACGCTGGGAAACAGACGGAGTCGGGACGCGGCTCCGTGGAGAGGCCCAGAAGTGGATAGCCAAAAACTTGGCAGTATGGCTGGGGTGGCCGTTTGTTGGATGGAAGCGTCCAGCGTTTGCTGCCGACAGTGCCTAGTGACAAGAACGAAGACAAAGCAGCGGTTGCAGCGATATCGCTGGGCACCAAGATCGACTTCGTTTTGTTTCCCCTCTCCCCTCCTGTGCCCAGAAAGGCCAGGGTTCATGGATGCTAAAAGATTCTTTGTCGATCGCCGTCTGAAAGGTTTCGCTGGCAGAGATAAGACGGGGATCATTGCCCTACGTGATTACAGATACAGGTCTTGCCTGCCTGTCCCATCTTCACACTGCCTTGGCCGAGGGCTTTATTTGCGCAAACAGCAGACACCCTCTACGGGATTATCTTACTTCTCAAACTTTTCTTGCCTGTTTGTGGATGACAGGATGCATCAATGATCGACCCTGATGGGACCTTCATCCAGGTAGTCCTCGTGGACCTTCATCTCTCCACCTTGTAATGCGCCCCATAAATTCCGACGGATATCGGGCGACTTGCGAGCCCTAAGACCTGAAGGGATGACTAAAACCCTAGTGTGGCCTTGGGCTTTGCCTTCCTTATTTTCTCGGAATGAATGCGGGAAGAGAAAAAAAAATTAATTCGATCCCTTGATGTCGATGGGGCGTTCAGCATTCAACGACGTCATGGCTTAACACCCGTAGCCCCACATGGGCGCTCCTGAAGTTGCCCTCTAGAATACCCACCTAATAATATCATCATTCGTCGTCATTATTTGCCGTCACCGACTATGATGCATGGACCCTGACTGAGCCCTTGGTTACGTCCTCCCTATTGATTGAGTGGCACTGCTACACATGCTGTCCCATTCCCGCCACAGTCGTACCAAGCAAGACTGATGAACCCCCAATCCACAAGTGATACTGCTGCCCAATGGTTGGTGGTGCTGGCGTGTGCCTCCTTTTTCCTGCATACGCAGTATTTGCTTGGTTTTAGCGGCTATTTGTATGGCTAGTGGACAGTGGTTCTTGTTCATGTGAAGTTGGGCCGTGCAGTGTCTAGTGAGATGTGCCTGACAATCGCACTTTGGACGATCAAACCAAGACAACATGATCCCAGTCAGATGACCCGATTCTATGGCCTGGGGATTGGATGCACATATTTGATCCTGGCACATCCCTGAATGATTAATATTTTCGTAGTTTCAATGCTAGACTGTGTTCTATGTCAAGGGTAGCATGACGCAAATTATGTAATATTACCAACAATCGACGAGATCTTTACTTGAGAGAAGGCTCCAATTAATAGACGAAATTCATACATAAAGATTAATAAAAAGAGAGGAACCAAAAAGAAGCAGGGTGGGCGAGAAAATGTTGCCTGTCCAGCAAGCTTCCACGCCTCGTACCATTGCATTATCCTCCTCCATGGTTCTCTCCATTTCCGCTTTGATAAAAACCCATTGGGTATCATGTATTTGACCAGGTTGTCGGCTCGGATAGACTTAGGGTATTATACTCGCACGATGATTTTCGGTTCGATTTGTCCATCCGTTGTGTTCACCGTGTCGATACTGCTTCGGTCCTCTAAACATGTGCTCGGCCCGTAAAGCGGCTTCTGGTATCGCGATGCTTCCACCAGTATCCAAGTGCTGCACAAGTGGCAATTAGCCAAAGAAGGGCACTGGCAAGATCTACCCAGACGGCATGCTTCATGCGTAGAATACCATCAACGCCCTCGGCATTCTCCTTAATGTACATCTAAATATCGTACCGGCGTCAGTCGCGTCCTAGCTTGTGGCGTGGACAGACTCAAGCGAGCTGGGAATGCATACCTTTCCAAAGACTCCAAAGAGAGCGATCCACAATATAAAGAGAATTAGGTTCCAGATGGCGGCCACAATACCAGCGGCACGCAAGATAAATGGAATAAAATAGACAACACAAGTGACAGCCGAAATGCCTCCTACCACCACGGCGTATATCTAATGGGTCTTTGGTCAGAGGATTCCTGGCTTGTTGGCCTATGACTGCTATTATTCCTAGAACTCACCCATTTTGAGTCGGCATATTTGTCATGATCGTGGGCTCGGCGCAGGTCGACACCGTACAGGCCGCAAGTCGTGAGGGCAAGGGCGAGGCAACATAGGTATAATGCGGAAAATAGCAGGTAGCTGGTTGTGGCACTGACGATACCCATTTTGAAAGTAATCTGCCTCGGCGATGAGGTTGTAGGTTATGAGATCGAGGTACTATTGTCGAGTCTATAGGATGTTAGGTCGTAATTGGGAGTGGCGGTGTGGTTGAGGCTACTCGGCGTAGTCTGATGAGGAATCGCATTAGCGGGTAGTTCAACGAGGATGGTACTTGTTTTTTTTTGGGTTGTATTTTAGACCAGCAAGTGCGCGACAAAGCCGCAAGGAACCGAGAGCACCAAAAAAAAAAAAGTAAATAGATACCGAGGATAAGGCTGTAAGGTTGATTTGAAGGGGCTTGAATGAGATGTTGAGAGGCAATCGTGTAAGACAAGGCCTCCCAGCTAGCCAGTGGTGGATGATCCTCATTAACACGCCTGAGCAAGAAACAACGTGATATGGATCGTCTGCCCAAAATTATAAAAGTCCAACGATCTACTTGTCTCAGATGAAACCTGTGCCTTGGCCGACTTTTTTGTCGACAGTTGCAGGTGAAGGCCTAACGGGACGGACATCTGAACCAGATACCATGGAGGTTTCATCAAGGAGCATGGTTCAATGACGTCGTTGATTAAGCTCCCCCTTGGCCCTAGCTTGATTTTTGGCCCCCAAGTCTGTGTTAGGCAGACCTGGGTCGCCATCGCGTGCACGTGGGGTTCGCTGCTTTTGCAAGCGGTGAATGCAGGCTTGAATTCGTAGGGCGTAGGGCTGCTGTGGCTGAGCTCGGTTCACCGGTCCAGATGTAAGAATCTAGAAGCTTTGCTTTTGTTCATTTCAAGCACACCTATGCTTGCCTGCTTCCCGCCTGTGCGAACTTGGATGGGCCCTCTGGCGATGGGACCGGTCACTGCTCCGCTTACCGGTCCAGGCAATGTGGTCGCCTCGTAGAACTAAAGCTTTGCGCCCCCCTTTGTTCAATCTCTAGGCAGATAATGCTATACCCAAGAGGCTGAGCTTGGTTTTACGCTGCAAAGAATGCCTAGACAAGGTCCCCATTTGAAGGCTCGCTTGCTTTTGTTGCCCCGCCCACGTTACTTCGCCTGGGTCTTGGACGACATTTGCCCGGCCTCTTTGTGAACGTTTTATCAGCATCCCCATCATGTCAGTGAGCAAGAACGCCCACAAATGCCTTGGGGGCTCATGCTGTGCTCACTGGAGCATTTGCGCTGCCAGTAAGCCTCTTTTGGAAAGTATGGTATATCTCTGTAGAATGGTTCGCAACCCGTTTCAAGTAATCATATAAATTGTAACATGCTCTTCTCTTCAAATCGTGCCCTGACAGAATTCGATACCATAATCTGCTGCACTATATCCTAGTTTTGCACTTGACATCCATATTCGACACCATGGCCGGTGGTTACTCGTGCGTCTGTTCGTACTCATGCAGGCTTTGCCTAAGCTAACATAGGCTTAGGAAATCACACGTTAGTCAACATGGGTCACAGGTTAATGCCCAGCGACCTCGGTTCTGGAGATGTGTAAGTCGGGAATTTCTACGAATATTTTGTAATTTTCAACTGAAAGATTCCAGTGCCGTTGTGGTGAAGGATGGTTCTCAATGAGTATTGACATGAGTTGTCCAAATTTCAATTGCAGCCACGTTCGCGACCTTTGCTGTAGCCACTCAGCCGAGCAGTGAACCGGTGGTCATGGAAGGGACGAAGTAATTTTGCGGCAACCATTGTCATACCTTGATTTCCTGTCGGAAAACATTTTTGGACTAAAAGTTTTGCTTGGAACTTTTTATCTTGTAATTATTTTTGTTGTTATTATTGTTATTGTAACTTTGTGCTGGTTGATGAGTTGCAAAAATGGCGGAACACAAAACTGGTGGAAGTCCTTGGTGGAGCTGGTGCAAAAGGCCTGCAATTGAAATTGAATTATTCAAAGGAGGACAGCAGAAATCGGTGTAAGAGTGATAGATCTAGATGAATTCTTCAACCCCCCTTTTTTAAATCTAATGTCCGTGACCGATTTCCATGTTGCTTCTTCATTGTTACTGGCTGGTGCAAGACGCCACCGTGCAAGTCACTGTAGATAGAGTACCACCTAAGACAAGCCGAGTGACACACCAGCGGGAACAACCTCACTGTGAATCAAGCTGCGTTACTATCGCTTAAACTCGGCTTCGCCGAATCCTCTCCATCGCTACCCCAAAGCATTGGGTCCGAAGCCTCTGTCCCTAGTCCTGCGCAAATCCAGACATCGCTGATCTGTGCCGCACCTCTACCGAGGTATGGGCATGTCCCCACTCTCACTTGGAAGGATGAGCAGATGCGAGAGCTCCAAGACGGAGGATTACGCCTCCACCATTGCTCATCATTTCATGCCCATCGTGACGGATACAGCGGTATTTTATACACCAACATTGATTCAATAGCCATGGTAGACCTCGGCCCTCCATTTATCCCCGTTCCCGGCATCGCCAACTTTAGAGACCTCGGAGGCACCCCGATCGCCTCCCGGCTTGGCCACAGCATCAGACCCGGCCTCGTCTTCCGAGCCGCCGAACCCTCGCGCGTCACCGACGCGGGGATCGCTGTTCTCCAGGATCTCCGAATATCCCACGTCTATGACTTGCGCTCCACCGTTGAGATCCAGCGTCACGCCGTCGGGATCCGTCAGTGGCCCGGTGCCGAGCGTGTTTTCGTCCCCGTCTTCCGCGATGAAGATTATGGGCCCGAGGCCATCGCCCTGCGTTTCATGCAATACTCCAGTGAAGGCACAGAGGGATTTGTTGACACGTACCGGACCATTTGGGAATCCGGCACCGGATCTGTGGCTACTGTTCTCTCACATCTAGCATTGCCTGACCCGACTCCGGTCCTCGTACACTGTACAGCTGGCAAAGATCGAACTGGCGTTGTCTGCGCTGTCATTTTGGCCCTGTGTGGAGTAGATGACGAGGCTATTGCTCAAGAATATAGTTTGACAGAGGCCGGACTAGCCGAGAGGAAAGAAGAAATCTTGGCCAGTCTCATGAAACATGAATCCCTGAAGGACAACCGCGAGGGTGCTAAGCGGCTTCTTGGAGCCAAGTGAGTATATCCTGGACGCTTGATCCCCCGTGCGATGCGGTATCATTAACGTCCGAATAGACCTGAGAGTATGCTGGCAGCAATCAAGGAACTGCGTCGTCAGCACGGCTCCGTGGAGCAATATGTCCTGACTAAGTGTGGTTTATCACAAGAGGCTCTTGACCAACTTCGACGCAACCTGATTGTTGCAAGTAAGACCGAATAAACTAAACCGGTGAATGAAGCATATATGGCACATATTTAGATTAGTACATCACCTACATAAGTACATGGCATTGATATTGTTATTGTACAGTTGCGACGCTGGTTGGGTAGGGCGACCCTGCCCTGTCCCGACTTCAAACCCTCATCCCAGAAGACATGACATACATTAAAATACATTTCAAGGAACAGAAGTGGGAATCTTGACCATTCCTCGCTTGCGATCCTGTAATGGCGCACCGTATCGCCACCCTGTTCCTTTCCTCGAACGGCCGTTTCGACCAACGTCCTCAACACTGATATCTTGAAATCGGAATTGAAATCGATCAGATGGTTTATCTAATCTCGACCGGCGCTTTCTCTCCTCTTGTCTGGCTCGTTTCTCAGCCAAAGCGTCTTCTTCTGCCTGAGTAGCCTCCTTAAAGCGCTCTAGACTTTCTTCTCTACTCTTACCCTGGAGAATCTCTCGCTCCATTTGGATAAGTTGAGGTTGGGGCGATCGAGCGTCGGCCGAGAGGACGGTTTCATGGAATGCTTTAGCAGCATCTTCTCGTGTAAAGTGCCTGGACTCGGATACGGGAACGAATAGTTGTTGCATCGTCATGTTGTGGACGTACACCTCGTTGACAGGCTCGTGAGGTTGATTCTGCTCGCCCTCGCGAAAAGAAGTTTTGGGCAGCATCTTCATGACAGCTTTGGCGTAGGGAGTGGCCAGCTTTTTACCCTATCCAATGTGTCAGTACTTGCGTTGCAACGAAAAACATCGGAATTTTAGCAGAGGAAAGATGATGCTGTCAGATTATAAAATTATTAACCATGGGGTATGTCTTCAAGACTAATCGAAAAATTTTAAATGGTCTCATCATGTAGCATCGAGGTTGGGCATTGCGAAATAAGTTGGAATAATACTCACGTCTGTGATCCATTGCTTCTCCAGCTCTTTTAGCCGCACCACAGCTGCAACTCTTCTCAAGTCGACACCCATCTCGGCTGAGACAGCCTTCAAGGACTCTCCCCGAACTGTAATCTTTTCCCATATGAGCTCCCGTGTCGTGTCATCGAGCACAGATTGGCTTCGGAATAGTGGGTTGAGAGGAAACGGCTGATCTTGGAAAGGCCCGAGGTAATTGGGAGACGAGGGGGCCTCAGCTAGACCGGAGCCAGATTTGGAATTGAGCCACTCATACATGCGCTGACGAGACCTGCTCATCTTCTCACAGCATGGTGTTGTCGAGAAGGTCCGGACAAATGGGGCAGTTCTCGAAAGTGAGCCGGTAGCCTCCAGGCCAACCAGCGACACGGTCGGCGCGCGAATTCGTGGGGGCATGGTTATGACAGCTCCAGGCCAGTTCTGTGCTGCATTACATGCGATTGCAGGCCAGCTGAGTGGAATTGGCTTGACCCAGTTGGAAAATTTATCGGAATGGAAGGTCAGCAGATGGAAGAGGCGTCAATAGTTTCGAGAGGGAGCAATTTTTCAGTCTTCTCGGGAAATTTAATCCCCGTATTCCGGAAACCCAATGGCACCCCACCTCCAACCCACCATCGCTCATTGTCGGCCCGCAACTTTCAGGAAAATAAAGACAAGCATGTTTGTGTCCAATATTTGACTTCTTGCACTGGCGTTACCGTTCTACTGCTGTACTGCTGCTAACTTGACCCCACGCCTGGTGACCTTTCCTGCAATGGTTTGAGATGAACTTATTGCGTCTACCATTAGTGTTGGTTACAATGGCCGAGCTACGTTCTGGACTATTTTGCGACTTTGTGGCTTATATAAAAAAAAGTTATGGTGGTTGACTTATCTAACGATATACTCAAAATGTGAAGTGGATATATGTCGACCTATAAATTGGTATTGTTCTGCACCCAATCCATCATCCTTCGTTCTCGGCTATCCGTACTTTCTGTATCCCAGCCGTTTAAAATCGCGTCAGACATAAATTCATTACAAATGTTGGTGTAATGGCCCGTGTGAATCATATACCTTGGGCTCACCAACTTGTCCTAACCAGGTTGGGAGTGAGACGGAGAATAACAACTTCACTCTTGACCCCAGAAATAAGAATGCAAGGGTTGTCTGAAACAAACACCAACACAATAACCTGCGCCCTGGAACCGATGTGATATATACCCCCCCGGCGGTTCTTCCTCGTGGATTAAGAAACCTCGAGTCTTTGATAATGGTAAATAATAACCCCTCATGTGCTAGATAACGCTTGTTTGTTCTTTTTGGCCTTGACTTTGGCGGCTGCAGCGGCGGCTTTTCTTGCGGCCTCTTGTTCTTCAGCTTCCTGTGATATGACTTTCCACTTGCGCCAACCATCGAAGTCGATGAGAGCCTGCATGCAGCCCCATTCCATGACTTTTCTCTCAAGCCACACGAAGTTAACAGGCTAAATAGGTGGTCAGTTTGCAGAATTGTGGGTGGCGTGGAATTGATAAATACATACCTTGGTCAAAAAATCATTGCAACCGGCAGCCAGAGCCTCGTGCCTATCACTCTGCAGAGAACTCGCAGTCAATGCCACAATAATCACTGGGCTCTTGAATAGAGATGGGTTTTCGAGGCGGTCTTGTTCTTTGAGCTCATCAGGATTCTCGTCGTCGTCGTCGTCGTCAAGAAGGCTGCCATCTGGCGCGGATGAAAAGACGCCAATCGAGTTCACTCTTTCGAGACGTCGGATTTCTCTTGTGGCCTCAAGACCGTTCATGACTGGTAGCTGGATGTCCATCAATACAAGATGGAACCCGCCAGATCTCCACTTTTTAACAGCATCTCGCCCATTCATGGCAGTTTGCCATCGAACCTTCAATCTTTTCACGAACGCTTCCAAGAGTTTTAAATTGATTGGGTTATCCTCAACGATGAGAACATTGATCGGGGGAACGCCACCGTTAAGCATGCCGGGAGGGAGGGTTGGATGCTCTGGGTTTTTCTTTCCCTTCTTTGCACGATTTGCAGAGGGTCGAGGTGATGACATTCTGGCAGGCGGAGGTGTCGAAACTCGAACTTGGGAGGGCTCCGGAGCGGGTGGAGTTGGGAGACTGGCTGGGGCAGCAGAAGGGGGGGGCATGCCGGATACCTCTGAGGAATTTGATAGGGTGCGGTTGTGCGGTTGTCGTGTGTTGGACGAGCCATTAGCTAGAATCGTAGGCGAAGAAGTGTGTGTTCGACCAAGTCTGGGCCGCTCGGGGCGTTCACGGTAGGTCCGCGATGACCTATTACCACCTGGTGAGGGGATGGGAGGAACTTGGCCAGTTCCAATGATGGCGATGGAGTGCGGAGGGTGAGAAGCGGGCTGCGCTGGAACTGCAGCAGGAGGATGGGGCGAGGATACAGAACCAACAGGAGGAAAGTAGCCCTCGCCAGTTTCTGAAGGCCGTCCCTCGTCATGATAGCCGGTGCTGCCATGCCCGACAATACGAGGAGAAGCTTTAGGGGCGCGGCGAGGAATGTCGATGACGAGAGCCTCTTCAACAGTTTGGCCGCCAGGGAAATAGGCATCCAAGGTACGTCCCATAGGCTCTTCGGGACCCAGTATGCGCTCTTTGTGCTGATCGCGAGGGACGATTCGAATATTGAGGTCTGGTGAATCGAACGTGCGACCGAGAGAGTTGGCATACTTTCGAAGGATTAGATCGCGCACATCGTCGACGAGGTCGTCTTCATTGATGGTGACAAGTGTGGGTGATGCGTGAGGGCGCTTGACCCAAATCTTTCGGGTCACCATGTTGGCGTCTATGGGAAGTAGCGGCGAAGGCTCGGCGCCCAGGTCATTCGCAGGCGAAGTATGCAGCAGAGCCTTGATCAGGGTTGACTGGCGATTGGGAAGAAGACTCTGGCGACGAGGTGGCCCGGGTGGGCGAGGCGAAGAGGATGGTGAGGATGAGAGAACTCCAGTCGGTGGAAAGCTGGGAGACCGACTGAGTGTAACGGTCGCCTTTGTCGTCGTGGCAGCGGATGGGGTGGAGGGTTCGTGGCTGGGGTTCACAGTGTCATGGCGGCGGGTTTCAACCGCAGCTTCGGCATCGGCGTCAGTCCCTGTGTGAGGGGCTAGGGGCGAACAATATTCAGCCGAGGAGTCCTCGTGGATGCGACCAAGGTTTGGGTTGGAGGGGCGCAGTCGCGGTCGCGTGGGCGTGGATGCGGGCGACAGCTCAGGCGTGTGCGGTGGTGAAGGGCGAGAGTTGGGTTGAGATTGAGATTGGAAGTGAGGTTGAGGCTGCGGCGGAGCTGGCCAGGAACGTTGTAGATCGTTGCCCAGCTGGTCGTTAGGGGCCAAGCCTCCGCGGCTCTGCCGGGGGTCTGACGGTTTTAGCGGGTGGTTTGGGTCAGCAGTCACTGTGTCGGGCTCTGTCCGGCTGGTGATGGCAGGTGGGACCACGCCTGCGAATGCAGATGAGTTGGATGAAGCAGGTGTTGTTGCTGGCTTTGCTTCTGATTCCGAGCAAGGCGCTGGGATCGGCGATTTAGCGGGAACAGGGCTATCGCGCCCATGCTGGTCGTCGGTGGGATCCTGTTGACTGCTACTGAGACTTGAGCTTCCTGGAGTAACACCAGGCTGGCTACCAGCTCGGCGCGATGTCGGGTCACGTCGGTCTTGGCCCTCATTGCTCTGGCTCCGACCACGATCGCGGCTGCTCCCCAGAGATGACGTCTCCCCAACGCTCCGGATTGATGACACAATGGATGCTGCTATGGAATGTCGCCGCCTGGAGAATGTCTTTCTCAGCCGAGAGGCAATGTCGGTGGTGCCCATTAGGACGACATGGGCTGTGACATTAGCACGCACCGAGCGATAAATAGGGTGAGATGATGGTCTGGTGAAAAGAAAAGAGAATGGCCATGTGAGGGGTCGCAGAGAACTGGGCGGGAGCAATGCCGACCCAAAGGTATGCGAGTTGGCTTGCAGCGATGCTGGACAGTGAATCAGAGGCGGCGTCTTAGGCCTCGCTCCCTCGGCGGATGATGGGCCCGTACGGCAGAAAGACGAAACCCAACAGCGTGGGAGGATGAAGAGGAGGGGCGACGTTTGTTTGCGGGATTGATAAACGCTGAGAGCAACAGGGCCAAATAAAGAATGCACAAAGGAGAGAAGTAATTTGAGCTACGCGTTCGCCGTCAATGCCAAATGGTTCAGGCCGCGGACGATATGATAATCAACGGGAGCTGCTTGGTTCTTGTAAGCAATTTTAAAAGCAAAGCACAGAGCCTTGACTTGCATCCTGGCAGCTTCCCAGCGAAATGCACAGCTCATCGCGTCCCATACCACCCATCCATCCACCAGCAAGCGTCGTACTCGCAGGGGTAACCCAGGCCCCTTTACTTGCCTCGCATCAAGACTGCTAAGGCCAACAGGGCAAACAAAAAGCACTCACCGAATTGGCACCAACTATGCGGGAGGTATCACAGTCCTCCTGTCATATCGTTCTAGCTTCACTCATCAGTGATGACGGTCTGCGCTAAGCTGAGTCGGGTACTCAGTTGTACGCTCCCCTGCCCGACCAGCCGATTCTTTGGGCACATTTTTTTTTCTCGTTTAGATCTTTCTTGATATTATACCCACCTATCACATATCACTTCTAGGTTCCTTGCTGCTTTTTTTTCTCTAGCAGTTTCCCACCTTGTTGACGCCAATCGCATCGTTTCTGCCTTTATTTACTTACCCATCTGTCGGCTCAGTGGCTCCTTCAGAACCCCTGTCCGTACCCATGTCGCTTAGCTGGAAAGGTGCAGCAACGTTCACCCTATTACAACCGTCCACAAAGCATTACTTGACCCAGGCCTCGGAGTTTGCTCTGGAGTCGATGATTGCGCATTATTCCCCTCATACAACAATACAACAATACAACAATAACATATTAACGAGGCCAACTAATGATTTCTTGTTGTCACTTTCAAGCGGTTGAATTTTATGCATGCGCCACGGCTCTTCGTCCAACTCCATCCAGCCCCATTCACGTCGTTGGCCCGCACGTGCCCTTTCATGAACAAGACTTCTATGCTTGCTGGCATTGCATTCCGCACGCCCCACTCATACGAGCGGTCCAACTGTTGACGATCATTGGCAACCAACGACGCAAAACATGTATATGCAGGACCGTTTAGTATTTGAATCCCCTGTACCCTATTTTGAAGTTTGTTGCTTAACCTAGGTGATACCGGCGTTTGGTTTGGCTTATTCTATATATATTTGGTGGAGATCAATCCGGGCGTGCCTGGGTGATCTTTAATTTGACAAGGAATAGGGGAAACCCAACTTGTGGCAATGCCGTGGTATAAAGTCTAGTGAGGATGTTAACTATACTTTGATCATATTTACATAAGACACCATAAATATATCGTATGTATCTCGTAAAGAGTACGTGGAATATATTTCGTTGATCGAGACCGGGCCGCAAGTCTATTTAGCTTGGTATAGAATTACTGTGCCGAAGACACTGTGCACGCACACGGCGGGTCCTCTGGATTAGCCACCCACTGATTGCCGATATTGATGATGCAGACCAACTCAATCCATGATCCGGATGGGTGGACGCGAGACATTACTCGAAAGGAGACCCAGGGAATTCAAGAAACAACTCCGAACTTAATCATGGCCGATGATTCAAAATCGCCAAATGACGGGTTTGAACAGCCAACACCAAGGGAACCCAAATCCGCGGGCCGCGTCGCTCAAATTCAAGCGCAGAACCGTCGCCGCGAATATCTTGCCCGAAATCCATCATACTTTGACAACATTGAACACGAGTTAACCGGTAAGCCATAAAAAACGCGCCTTCTATCATTTTCATTTTCATTTTGCCTCTGGCTCCACTCTTTTGCTCAGCATGCCTCACTAGACCCTGTACTGTATGAGCGACTTGTGAAGCGTTTTCATTCAGCAGCGGAACGCGAAGCTGAGGGAAAGGCCAAGGGCTATGGGCGAACCCTAGAGGCCGCCCTGCAGCGAGGAGAGTCAAAGCTTGCCCACATGCACGAATCTGACGGTACTGTCCGTGCCGAAACAAATGGTCAGGATGGCTCCGAGGCTGGCTTCGGTCACGCTTGGGAGCAGCCGCCGACGGACAAGGCGCATGGGCAGCAGCTTTGGCGTGGTTTCCTCGAGGATCGGTTCGTCCATGGCAAAGATGAAGAGTTCGACTATGGCTCAATCGATGACAATGATGAATACGATACTTTAATCAGGCAAGATGCCCAGGATGCTTGGTTTGATGAGGAAGAACCCAGTTGGGTTGAGGATGACCAGACGCCTGACCCAACCAAAGAGCCGCGAAAATTGGAGGGAGAAACAGGTGTGCAGGACTTTTAAAATTTTTTATTAGACGTTGTGCTTCTGAAAGTTGATCAAATCTGAACGTTCTCGGCACGAAAGGAGTTCCAACCAAGCGTCATGGACTTGGGCTGCCCCCTTCAGCCGTGAAAACATCTTTGTGACATCTGTTTCTTATCCAGACAACGTAACGTCAAGTTCTTTTTATTCTTCTTTCAGAAAGGGTTTGAAATGAAATATGTTTCTGATATCCATGGCCAATCCGTCTATTTTAAGATTACAGCTTTTCTTTATCCTTTAGGTATCTATGTTCTCGTCCGAGACCGATAAGTGAAGCCTAACGATCGAAACTAAAAGCCTCCATTGCACCTAGAAATCTTTTGGTATTCCCTCTCGCTTCAGTGGTATTTAAGCGACTACATCAAGCGCTCGCAACGTCGAATTGCAATCCTGGCAAATTCTCTTGTTGATTTACCTCACTTAACCGGATACCTCAGCCGGAATACTGCGGATACGAAGTCATTCCGGGGGTCTAGAGAGATGTTTTTAGGCGTGAATATTTGGCTATGCTCTGGCTTTGCGTGGTTGGACCAGAACCAAAAATAGCTGGGGCGACCGGGTAAATTGGTCGGGGCATTTCTGGATAAAATGGATTGCGGCTGTGGAGCTCGCAAATTGAGTACACCAAATGGCATATACGTATAGAATGATTGACGCGGGGCCATATTGAGATCATGCGCCTATAAATTGGAGCACTCTCGCAGTGGTCTCAACTCTGTTAGATACCAAGGTTTTTTAGTGTTCCATTTCACGTCCACAATTGAGCCTTAGACAAATCATGGCTCCTCTCATTACCCATGTCTTCACTGCAGACCCATCGGCCCATGTCTTCAATGGCAAGGTCTACATCTATCCTTCGCATGACCGTGAGACCGACATCAAGTTCAACGACAACGGTGACCAGTATGACATGGCTGATTACCATGTCTTCAGCACCAACAGCCTGAGCCCTCCTGGAGAGGTTACAGATCACGGCGTGGTATTGAAAATGGAAGATGTTCCCTGGGTGTCCAAGCAACTCTGGGCACCTGATGCGGCCGAGAAGAATGGAAAATATTACCTGTACTTCCCAGCCCGTGATAAGCAAGGCATCTTCCGCATTGGTGTTGCGGTTGGGGATAAGCCTGAAGGTCCATTCACGCCAGACCCAGAGCCAATCAAGGGTAGCTACAGTATTGACCCCGCGAGCTTTGTTGATGACGATGGTCAATCGTACCTCTACTTTGGCGGACTCTGGGGCGGTCAATTGCAGTGCTACCAACAAGGGTATGACATTTTTGATGCTTCATGGCAGGGCGCCAAGGAAGTGAGCGGTGAGGGGGTGAGCGCCCAGGGGCCACGAGTTGCTAAACTCAGCGAACATATGCGCCAGTTTGAGGGTGAGGTCCAGGAGCTCATCATCCTTGCACCGGAGACTGGCAAACCAATTTTGGGTGATGACCACGACCGTCGATTCTTTGAAGCCGCGTGGCTACACAAGAGGGGCGACACTTACTATTTCTCCTACTCAACAGGCGACACCCACTTCCTGTGTTATGCTACTAGCAAAAGCCCTCTTGGTCCGTTTACATACGGTGGTCGTATTCTAGAGCCTGTTTTAGGGTGGACAACTCATCACTCCATTGTTGAGTTTCAGGGCAGAACGTATCTGTTCTACCATGATTGTGAGTTGAGTAAAGGTGTGGACCATCTGAGGTCTGTGAAGGTAAAGGAGATTTTCTATGATGAAAATGGAAACATCCTCACAACGACAGCCGACTGAAGCTAAGAAGGAGCAAATTCCAAGCTGAATCATTATTGGTAGTTGTTTGTATGTAGTTCATGGCCTTCCCTGTTTTATCTCCGAAAATCCCTTGTGTTTCTTTTTCTTGTTGTGTATAAACCCAATGTTTAGACTTTGTATCAGCTTTTCAGATCACAAATGAAAATTTGGGCAATTGTGTCTCCAACCTAAACGTCAACACCAACGCGAAGTTTTTCCAAGGCTTCTTCATATCTTGCAGGACTGTGATCCATCAACATACTCGTCCCGAACCTCATTTCCTTGAATCGAGCCTCCACATTCTTGATATACTTCAGAACTATTCTTTGTGCTGGCTTTCCAATATGATCTTCTTCTGAGAGCAAAAAAGCATCTCGCCTCAGCACTCGCTGGGACTCGACGGTGAAAACCTCGCCAGGAGGCACCAATTTTTGGTTTGTCATGCCACTTCTAAGTCCCTGAAGCAATGATACACCCCATTGGGTGTTTCCTTCATGAAAGACAGTATGTGAGCCAAGGTGCAATCTGTTAGTAAACCCATTTTGGAGAGTTTGCCAAATTTTCTGCCGGATTTCTAGCTTGGCCTGATTCTGCTCATTCTTGAAGGCTAGAGCCACAGCCTGAGAGTCGCGGAGGGAGCCCAGAGATAAGTAAGGTACAACGTCGTGGCCGTGTATGATGCTTGTAATCAGACCTCTGGTGCGTTTACGAAGCGAAGATGACATGGTGCCAGGAGGACCATAGGCATAGACATGGATTGGCCGTTTCGAAGGCAGGCATGGATGGTCCAACCGAGTACCAATAGAATTTTCTGTCGCTGATATTGCGTGGGGTTCCGTAGCGGTCACAAATCCAGTGCCAACAGGATTCGGCTCCGATAACATGACGCCAAGCAGGGCAGTAACCGCACCACCTAGAGAGTGGCCACATAGCACAAGACCATACCCAGGAAACTCCAATAATGCTTCTCGAAGAGTAACCAAGACACGCCCGTCCCCGCCATATAGAAGTCTTCGAGCGGAAGCATGAACTCCTTTGTGCACTTGATAGTCCCGGCCTCGCCAGGAAAGAACATCGTAATCGCAGGTCAAGTCAGCTAAAATATCTTCAAACCCCAAGGTACCTCGGCAGGCGAGGACAACTGTCTTGGCATCATGATCCAGTGAGATGTAATGAACTAGTGGAACACCAGTACCTGTTGATCCACTGGAGTCTGTCCCTCCTTCGGTGTCAACAAATGACGCCAGAAGAACGCTGTTTGAGTCTGAATCTGTGTGATGAACAAAATGCCTCACATCATGATGAGTATTATCCCACGCCCGAAGAATAGGCATTTCTTTTGAAATGCCCATGAACTTTAGAAAGTGAGATCCATAGGATGCTGATGAGAACTTCATATATCTCACGATATTATCGAGAACATGGGCCTTCGGGAATATGCCATCGATTTCACCGTTTCGCTTCAAAATATTAAGTGCGTTAGTCGCGTTGTAGGCACTTTTTTGGTAGTATGAGGCCAGAACCAAAGATGACTGTGAATCATTCGATGCTAGGCTATAAAGACTCGAGATCTCATGACGATGGTTCACAGCTGATAATGGCCTGTTTGTATTAACAGGACTTTTCTCATTATATGTTTTGGTCCACGGTGAATCGGAGGGAGAATCGGTCCGCAGCATGGTGGGGGAGGTAGGTCTTGAGTTGATTGTAGATTGGACAGAGTATGTGTCAGTCTGAGAGACGATTGAGTCACGACGGTACTCCCGAATGGAGACGTAACTAGCTCGAGAGGAGCTCCGTGGTATCAAATCTGGGTTTTCAAAACCATCCCTGGTTAATTGTGTGGGTTGCACATCATTGTCTTCTCTGCTTGGTGACTCGGGCGAATCCGAATTATTTGAAGATAAGAAGGAAGTCCTGCTCCCTAATTCCTTCCACCTGGAAATATGCTTTGTATCTCCTGGTGTTGAATCTTTGTGCCAGATATTGGTAAAGGATTGGCTTCCTTCTCGAAGAACTTGTTTCAAAGTCCCCCTTTTTTCTGCATTTCTTCCTGCCATAGATGGATCTGTCTTCCTTTTGGGCAGCTTCTTCCGATCCCCTGATGCATTGTCTCGAGTTGGGTCCTGTTTCAATCGAGTTATCGTCGAGTCTAAAGGAACCCGAAGTCTCTTCTGGTTCGCCTCCCGCTCCAATTTTGGTTGGACTAATGGTGAAATTAGTTGGGTAGGAGATTGAGATGTTTTTGGCTTCTTGATGCTTTTATCTTGAACAGAAGTCATCGCAGATCGTGTAATTTCTCGCGAGGAGATATGAGATTGCCGATCAACCGATTCCTTTGGATGAATAACGGAAGTAGCTGGTGGTGGAGGACTTGTGGGTATGGTTCTCTTGGGCAATCTAGACGGCTCCCGGTTCTGCGCTTTTCTAATCGGCCTCCTGAGAGTTGGGGATTCAGTTAAGGGGGATCTCGGTGAATTTTCGTGGTTTTGAAATATCGTCTTCCCAGTCTTGGACCTCTCAAGCTTATATATGACCCGATATGATGGACCCCCTTGGTTATACAATCTGCTTCCGGATCTTCCATGTTGTGGAGATCGTGCGACTTTGGTTTCAACAACTTCTGCTCCAGGTAAAGTGGGAAGGGACTTGGGTCTAGGCCCATCGATATCGATAGTGATGGTCTGGGTTGTGGAAATGGAGTTCGAGATTGATATGGTAGTTTCTGAGGGTAAAGAGTCGGCAATTTGGTCCTTCAACCGGCGAAGAACCTCTTCCTCGTCATCAACAACATTTCCAACGCGTTCTTGTGGCAACTCTAGATGCTGGCCTCCACAATTTCCCTTGGACACCCGCGGGAGGTCGGATTGAGGACCTGAAGGCGTGTTTCCTTGCACATCTATCCTTTCGCCATCGTTGAGGACTACAACGTCCCATATTATCTCTTCACAGTCCTGACGATTAGCTTCTTCGCTGGGAACCTTCCAGCACCATCTCTGGAGATATGCTAATGCGCACAATCCAAGCGTCAGATCAATAACACCAACCGGTTCACCCTTAGCACCTGTGGCAGAATCACGGAACTCTCGGCGAATCAGTGTAATGATGCTGGCGATGGCTCGAGAGGAATCAGTTGAGCCGAGAAGTTGGTCGAGAGAGGATAGGAGTAGCTGCGAAACTTCGGATGCCAAGGAAATGGTAGTGTTTGTGAGGTGAAAGCCAGCAGTTGTCCAAAAAACAACTTGGGTCATGGCATGATGGAGGTTTTCGAGGCTCCGTTCAATCACCGACTCCGCATCGAAGCTGGCCAAGTCGCTTTGAGATCTTGAAAGAGTTTCCCGACCAGCCCGGCTTAATACAGACTCGACCAAGCCTCGGGCCAGCTCAAGACTGGATAGAGTGGTAAATCTCGCAGCACCCAAGCTATAAGAGCCTGCCGCAGAGCCAAGACGGATAGCCAGGCAAGTGGAACGGGTTGCGAAACTCACAGCTTGAGCAACGGGTGCCGGGAGCAGAGTCGGGCCTGGCTGAGGAGGCGTCACATCGGAAGCGGGCGGGACATTTCGGTTATCCATGGTGTGGGCGGTGTCATTGAGGATGTGATCGTCTTGGGCAAACGTGTGGTGAGAAGAGGTAAAGGAGGCGCCGAGCACTATGGCATATGGAGTCTGGAAGGACTACCAACCCATGAAGAACGACAGGCACACGCCAATGACAGGAAGGCAGCGGTGATAACGGAGTGGCAAATGGTGCATGCCATGTTTGACGTGTCGGGGGCATGGTTGGGTGGGCATGGGTAGCATCAAGGACAGGCAATGATGATGTTGACAAGGTAAATGGAACATTTTGCATGTGATTGTGCGATGGTGGGCACGGTTGCTTATGCGTACCTGCCTTATCATTGACATGAGCCTATCATGATCCTGAGCCTGTCTGCTTAGGTACATGGAGGTACCAAAGGAAGAATCATGGCCATGGTTTCATATTTGCTGACTGGTATTGGCTAATTTGGCTGGCACCACCATACAACATGAAATTGTCGCAAGTGCCAGCGCTTCAATAACTAGCTTCGATCACATCTAGTGCCTGCAAGTAGCAGGGTCCCCGGGACCATGGTACTCAGTAGAAACGAAATATCTAAACCTCTACATTGACCCCTGTCATGTTTCATTGGACCTCGCCGGGAGCAAAGTAGGGTCATAAGCATTCGTTCCAGGCCAGCAGCATCGGTGGTGCAGCCGTGCCAAGCCCACAATCAGCAAGAAATATTGCGGCCAGTATCGGCCAATTAATTGTGGTATTTCCCATTGCCGATATTCATAACCATGGCTTCGCTGTATTCCAAGTTTTGAACAAGCCTCATAAATTTCGCCACGGAGTCGCCTTGAGGCGCAGCACTAGCAGTCAGCGGGCTTCTCCTGTTTGGCAATTCAGCTGTGGCACCGTGGGGTCAAGCTTGGTCCCTTATTGACCACCCCGCTTGCTGAGACCGTCTGTGAGCTCTGCTCTGGGCCAGTCCTAATAATAGCCCAACCCAGTTTTACGACCACCGTTGCTCAAATTGCTTCTATCCTCAGCCTTGCTTCTTTCTTCCTCGACAATTGACCTGTATTTTACTCCTCTCACCGTCTGCGACCCATCGTTGCCCGCGAAACCGCCAACCGACCGAGTCGCCTCCGCCCCAGTTTCCACGCTCCACGACCCCTCAAACCCCCAACAAACTCGTCACCGCCATGGCTCAAGAAGGCATCTTTGGTGTTGACCTCCTTTCCCCCGAGGTCATCGCTGACCTGCCCGATGGTTACAAGCTGCGTGCTCTGCGCAAGTCCGATTACGAGAGTGGTTTTCTCGATTGCCTCCGCGTTCTCACCACGGTCGGTGAGTTCAGCGAGGCTGACTTCATTAAGCAATATGACCGCATGGCCGCCGCTGGAAGTTACTACGTCATCATCATCGAGGATACCACCAAGGCTGAGCGCCCTGTTGTCGGAACCGGTGCTCTGATCGTCGAGCACAAGTTGTAAGTCGGTTCCGATGGCTTATAAACGTGTAGTTGCTAATGATGGCTTTTAACATCCAGCATCCACAACCTTGGCGCTGTCGGCCACATCGAGGACATTGCTGTTGCCAAGGACCAGCAAGGCAAGAAGCTGGGACTTCGCATCATCCAATCTCTCGACTACATCGCCGAGAAAGTTGGCTGCTACAAGAGCATTCTTGATTGCAGCGAGGCCAATGAGGGCTTCTACGTCAAGTGCGGTTTCCGACGGGCCGGTCTTCAGATGGCCCACTACTATGAAGCAAAGAAGTAAATCTAAGTAAACCATGATTTTATGAGCTGTCTCCATGATCTCGTCAACAGCTTTTTGTTGCTCATGAGACGGTCCCATCTAATATCCCATTTGTTAACAACGTCCTTGTGCAACGCACAGAGGCTGATGACGATTTCGCGCGGCGCAGGGAAAATCTAAACCTAGAAGGAGTAGACGCCAAGGCAAAAATATAGATCTGGATATAAAGTAAGCCCTATCTGGGTATTTATAAAGGAGATTTCTTACTGTCCCTCTCCAAAGTGGTCTCTCCGTTGCTGAATTGGTCAAACCCACTTCTTCCACCAGTGATGATGACGTGGGCCAGCTAAGTGATCGGGCATTTCGTTGTTCCCCGAGATGATGGTCCATCTGTCAAAAAAAGAATCTACCCTGAACCATGCGATTGTCTTGAACCCATCGAACTCACTCTTCTCTTGTCTCCTTCCTCTAGAGCCTTTTTTCTTTCTTTCTTTTTTTTTTCCTCGTAAGGCCGTTTTTTGGTCCAAAACCCCATGGTCATTTCCTACGTCTTTCAGAATCTATCTTTGGTGATGTTCCGGCTCAAGCTAAGCCTCGCTCGGGCGTCATCCGTTCTCAGCCGGACATGGCAGAAAGCCATGGCGAATAAGGATTCGTAGCCAAGCTCTCTCATGTGCTACAGCACCGCGAAACCCGCCGGGCATGTAAGCATGTGGCCCTCGGCTCCCGAACTGAAGCGGCTGATCATGTGGTTGCATATAAGAATGTCTGAGAATCTCCGTCTGATCATAGATCTCACCTCAATCTGAGCTTGATCTCATTAACACCAAGCTCGGCAGACGGAGCTGGATATACCCGGAATCTCAAAAACCTCCAAAACAACTGACTGGGAGTCTTGAAAATGTATGAAGAACTGAACCCTTCGTTTGCACGAGTGCGCATTGCGGCTCTAAGGTCAGCGTAAGTGGCAGGATGGCCCACCTTTCTTCTGTGTCTAAAGCACAATGCTAACGACGTACAGAGTTCAAACCCGAACCTCAATGCCCGCCCACCATGTGGTCCGACAGCAGCGCAACAAGGTCACGGTCGTCGCTGGTCCACGGGGCATTCATCACTTGGAAAAGAGGCGACTAGTTCGAGCAAGGCGCGAGTGATGACCTTGTTGAGCTTGAGGAGGTATCAATGGCGTACGCGATGACTGGTGATAGGGTTGAAAGACGACTTGACAGACGCCCCATGGCGTGAGTTGGTATTGGCGTGGCCGGTTGTTTTAATTATTTTTATTTGTTTATTTGCCCGTATTTTATCTGGATTGTCCCTTCTATTATTCTATAATACACGAAAAGTAGACAATTACCTGCCCATCCAGCCACCGTCAACAACCAAGATGTGTCCACTCACGTAGCCACTGGCCTTGCTTGCAAGGTACACAGAAGTGCCCTTGAAGTCATCGGGCGATCCCCAAACACCGGCGGGGATACGAGAAGTGATACTGGCGAGTCGCTCGGGGTTGTTAAGGAGGGCTTCGTTCATGTCGGTGGCAATGTAGCCGGGGGCAATGGCGTTGACGGTAATGCCCTTGGAGGTCCACTCGTTGGCGAAACTCTTGGTCAACTGGCCGACAGCACCCTTGGAAGCAGCGTAGGCGGGGACGGTAAAACCTCCCTGGAAGGTCAGGAGAGACGCGAAGTTGATAATGCTACCACGGCGACCGGTTACGGGGGAGGGCTCGAGGCCGAGCATGTGGGCACCGACGTCGCGGCAGAGGGTGAAGACGGCGTTGAGGTTTACTTGGATGACCTGTTCGCATGTTAATGCGCTGAGCTGAGCTGGTGCCAACCTGCACCACGAACGTGGAGGATTGGGAAGAAGGATGAGACATGAACTGACATCGTTGAAATCCTTGTCAGGGAACTCTTCACAGGGGTGTCGTCGCTGGATACCAGCACAGTTGACGAGAATGCGAAGCTGGTGACCGTCGGCGAGGATCTTGGGGATAAGGGTACCGACGGAGGCGGAAGACGAGAGGTCAGCCGTGTAGACGAAGGCCTTGCGACCGAGCTTCTCGACGGCCTCTTTGGTGGCGGTGGCGGTGGTGTCGCGCTGTATCCAATAAGTTGGGACTGGATCTTCCACGAGGGCGAATTGCATCAAGCCCGCAATGACCTACCTGAACCAAGATGATGTCGGCGCCGGCCTCAGCAAGACCAATGGCTACGGCCTGACCAATGCCACGGGTACCTCCGGTGACGACGGCCGTCTGGCCCTGCAGAGAGAAGAAAGAGGCAGACATCGGGAAATGAATTGGGGGTTCAGAGGAGGAGTGAGGATACGGAAGTGCAGTCCCGATGAATGGAGTTGCGGGTGTTGAGTGCTTTTTACTTTTGGGGTTTCACTCAGTTACACGCGAGTGAATACGCAACGAGGGGCAGCGCGGGGCGGAAAAGCAAAAGGTGGAATGAGGGGGCGGGGTGTATCTAAGCCTGCAACGGTACATAAGTCTGAATACCTTCTTCTACGTACACGGACAGACAGACAGGGAGCCGTACTCCGATGCGAAGACGCCATGGCTTTCTCTCCCCTGCATCCTGAGTGGCGGCGCTAACTCGGCAAGGTCATCGCCATGGCCAGGGAGTCCCGTTAGGAGTATAACATGTGCACCACCTGATCTGAAGGAATCATCGCCCAATGGCCAATCTCTAATGTTGGGATTACTTCCCCAGCACTACGAGACGTGGCCGAGTCAGTCGGAGACAAGGCCGAATTCGGGGCGCGGGCAAGAGACCGTCTCGTTGGACGGAGACCCGCTGTGAGACACCGGCAAGGTTGTTGGACCCAAATGGAGTTGTACAGCTACATTTCCCTGACCCTCTTTGTCCCGGCGGCTTTGTATGAATAGAGTTATGAATTGTATTGATCAATGCGCTCAACCAGGTACGAAGCCTTCATTTTCATGCTGACCTCATGACAGCAAAGAAGTGGTCATGAGCCGGTGGAAGAAAATTCAAGAGCCAAGTCATGGTGTGATTGCGGGGAACGGATAAACCTTCCTCTTCCCCCAGAAATGAGCCTATCAACAACACCATGCCAGTCCTAAACAGGAAATTGCCAGGATAGCCTGTTTTGGCAGCTTCTCCAAATCGTGCCAAAAAGAAGAAAAAAATCCAGGTCCTCGGCAAACCGTCGCCGTTCTTAGCCGGCGCTGAATGCCGACTCGCTAGCGAAAGCAATGTTGAGAACGTAATAGCGTCGGTCTGCTAATGCTTTTTACTTCTCGACGGGCGTTTTAGGGGCTAGAATGCGAGTGCACCCCGCGGGGGAGGGGTAAAGGTTCCATGATAGAGCAATGAAATGTTCTGGGCTGGCCCGCCAGATGCCCACTGCTCCACTCACCCCTGCCATGTACAGGTACCGCGAAAAGGCGGGCGATGGATTTTTATCCTTCTCGCTGTGTCGGTATGTTTGGAAACCTGTCATGGGGCGAGGTGTCATGGGGCGACCTTCGTGGAGCGGCGCGACTCGGCTCTCTCCCCGCGTAATTCACCTGGCTTTGGCGTATAATCGATATCGGAGCCGGGAATCGCTGGCCTCATCCACCGCTGGAGCCACCCCGCCCGCTCTGTCCCTCAGTCCCGTCCCCCAGTCGTTGTCCAACAATTTCCTTTGATTTGCTTTTATTTTGCTCCTTGTTTCTTTTATTCTCTTCCTATTGCTTCCAAGGCTTAGAACTCTTAGATCACTCATCAAGGTCCTCAATTGACTCGGTCTGCATCCGCTACTCCTCTCACCTTACCTCACCTTTCACCTAGCCTCTCATCATGTCTACTGAGCGCGTTGCAGCTTCCGTCCTGCACGGCGCCAAGGATCTTCGCCTGGTGAGTCCTCTTGGCTGACTTTTTTGTTTTTCGTCTTCTTGTTTCCGTCGTCCTAAAAATCGACACAATAAACTAACAGGATTCGTAGGAAGAGCGAGAACTCCCCGCCCCTGCCAGCGATGAGATCCAGGTTGCTGTCCAGGCCACTGGCCTCTGCGGCTCAGATCTTCACTATTTCAACCACTTCCGCAACGGTGACATCATTGTCCGCGAGCCTTTGACCCTCGGCCACGAGTCCGCTGGTACTGTGGTTTCTGTCGGCTCTGGAGTCACCAACTTCGCTCCCGGTGATCGCGTCGCTCTTGAAGTCGGTCTTCCTTGCGAAAACTGCGAGTACTGCAACATCGGTCGTTACAACATCTGCCGTGGCATGAAGTTCCGCAGCTCAGCCAAGGCCAACCCTCATGCGCAGGGCACTCTCCAAGAGAAGATCAACCACGCTGCTCGTTGGTGCCACAAGTAAGCGCTTTATTGATGCTGCATGACTCACATATTTACTCACACACTCGAAAGGCTTCCCGAATCAGTTCCTCTCGAACTTGGCGCCCTTGTCGAACCCCTCTCCGTCGCTTGGCACGCCCGAAGCCGCGCCAGCCTCCCCAAGGATGCCACTGTCTTCGTTCTGGGTGCTGGTGCCGTCGGCCTGCTCGCTGCAGCTGTCAGCAAGGCCGATGGCGTCAAGAGTGTCATCATCGCCGATATCCTGAAGGAACGTGTCGACTTTGCTGTTGCCAACGGCTTTGCCGATGCTGGTGTTATTGTCCCCATGGAGCGACCCCAGACTACAGAGGACAAGCTTGCCTACGCCCAAAAGGTAGCTACTATGGTGAAGGAGACTAAGGTCAATGGGGAGGAAGTCGGCGAGGTCACTGCCGTCTATGAGTGCACTGGTGTCGAGACCTGCGTGCAAACTGCCATTTACGTAAGTATAATTTCAATTGGATACTTCTTGGTAGGAAATATCTCATCACTCGTGCTAACACGACCATCACAGTCTACAAAGCCCGGTGGCAAGGTCCTCATCATCGGCATGGGAACCCCTGTCCTTACTCTACCTATCTCTGCTGCTGCACTGCGCGAGGTTGACATCATTGGTGTCTTCCGTTACGCCAACACTTACCGACCGGTTATCGAGATGCTGTCAAACCCACCGAGCGGCTTACCTGATCTAAGCCGTCTTGTGACACAGCGATTCAAGGGCATGGATCGCATTGAGGAAGCCTTCCAGATGGCCGGCAAGGTCAAGGATGAGGCTGGCAACCTTGTCATCAAGGTCCTGGTTGACATGTCGCCCAAGTCCCGGACGAGTGTATTGTAAATATAACGGGCGGCAATTTTTTCTTTAAGGGCATATTGGTTAGAAAATGGTACGGGGTAGGTCGGTTTGTGCAATGAATGGCGAAGCGAGATAGTATTGGATAGTGAATGATGATTTTGGGTTACACTGGGCACAATACCTCCACTGTCCGGTTACGCTTCCTTGCAACATTACTGGTTGCTTGAATAATGTGCCTTTTCCGAAAATCCGATCTCCTTCCCTGAGCGCAAAAAACCACATACTAAACATGGGAACGAAGGGTTGTTTGGTGATGTCATGGTAACATCCCACCGTGGTAGTCGGGACTCGCGGAAAAGGGCACCGAGACAATCTGACGGAAAAGCAGTCCGAAAGAGGCAAGAGTTAAACGCGACCGAGTCCATGCTCACGAGGTTTGGGGGCACCCGAAAGGATGTTTTTTTTTTTCAATGCTCATTGATGTATTTTGGCCCAACTAAAGGCTCTAGTCTATTATCACTTGGTATTTTACGTTGTGTATATATATCTTTTTTTTTTTTTACTTAATCGTGCAATCATTTCATCTCGAAAGACTGTGCATCTATTGCTTGTCGGGGAAGCCAAAGTTGACACCGAAGGGAGGATAGACGTATCGCTTCAGCTCGCCCTTCTTTGTGAGATCATCGGAGTAGTCGGTGAGGGTCTTCAGCTCGTCGGCATCCAGGGTAACGATCTTCTTGTTGTCGGTGATGCGGGAGGGGGTGACGGACTTGGCTAGGACGGTGGTACCGCGGGCCACTAAAAATCCAGCGTTAGAAAGCTTTGCCATTTCGGAAACGAGAATTGAGGGAAAACTTACCATGGTAGCTCAGAAGAATAGTAGAGGGGGAGACACCCTTCTTCTCAGCGAGCTTAACGACAGGCTCGGCAGACATGACGGGGCCACCAGTGCTACCCAGGGGGCTGTAGGCGACAACGTGAATACCCTTCTTGTTGCAGAGGTCGACGATCTCCTGCTGAGGCAGACTGGGGTGGTTCTCAATCTGGTTGATAGCGGGGAGGATGGTAGCGTGGGGGAAAAGTTCCTCGAGGTACTTGACGCTGTACTGCAGAGAGGAGTATTACGTTAGTTAGACTCTCATGTCGCGGATGTAAAACTTACGTTGCAAACACCAACAGCCTTGGTCTTGCCAGTGGCAGGGAGCTTCTCCATCTGCTTCCATGTATCGACATGGTTGTAACCTTGGATGATGTCTCGGGAACCATCCTCCTTGGTGGGGAACTTGTCGTGGTTGCCCTCGGGGTTGAGGAGGACTGGCCAGTGCTGAGAAGTCGTTGTCAGTACACAGGTTTGAGGATGAGTTTGTAGGTAGGAAATGGATATAACTTACAACAAGGAACAGGTCAACGTAGTCAAGGCCGAGGCTCTTCAGACTCTTCTCGAGGGCAAGCTCGCATCGGGTGTTGTAAGAAGCCCAGACCTTTGTCATGACGAAGATATCCTCACGCTTGATACCAGCGTCGAACGCAGCCTTGAGACCCTTGCCGACCTCATCCTCATTTCCGTAGCAGTAAGCACCATCGATCAGTTTGTAACCATCTTTGAGAGCGTATGCTACGGCGTTCTCAACCTCACCAGGCTGGGACTGCCAGGTGCCGAGACCAACGGCAGGAATGTCCTGGCCAGTGTTGAGCTTGAAGGAAGTAGCAGCCATTGTGTAGAATCGAGTGGGCACACGGAAGGGTGAGGGGGAGTGGACTGGGGAGATATGGAAGAAATGTGAAAGTTTAAGAGAGGGACGAGAGAAACGTAGAAGCATTCGCGCGAAAGCGGGCATGGAGCCTGTTATAAACCACGACCAGACAGCGTCGCCCCTCTATCAACACCAATGGCTAGCCCATAAGTAATGCTGGGTAGACACTTTGTTCTCCATCCACGGCTTTCGCAGCTCTTCTCCGCGACGCGCCAAGCATCCCCCAATGCTTTTTCCTTTTCCCACTGCCTCATGATTCCGTCGGCGGGGTCAAGGCCGAGTAATGACCAAATGTGAACCCCACCACACCAACCCCTCCTTGGCTGTGCCTGATTAGTTGGGCCCATGGCGGGGTGAACGAGGGGCCAGTCCCCCCCTCCAACAGGTTTGGGGGAGGGGTGTGCACAATGCTCGCGGTGAAGTGCTTGATCCCGGCGGTTGTATCAATACTTCTGTTGAACTAAAACGGCGAGTTTCCGGCTTGCAGAGACGCGTACTAGCAACTGACTGGTCATTGAGACTCGGGGTGGGGTTGGTCCGAAATGGGGGCTGTCCTGTGAGTGAGAGGCGACAGGCAGGTTTACCGAGTGAAAAGGGACGAATTGAGTAGTGCATGTTGGTGCCGCCACCACTGATGTGGGCCGAGTCGGCGAGAACCCCGGTCGCTGCCCCCAACACCAGCATGTACAAGTACATACACTCGCAAGCACCCCCGTTTCTCAAGTTTGATGCATTGAACAATCTAATGGTGCAAATGAGTTTGCAGATACTGGATTGGTATGGAATCGTCGCCGTGGCCTCCAACCGCCTGGGCTAGTTCGATGCTCTAGCTAAAATTTGTTCCTTGCTATCGCCTACCTGATCACAATGGTAACCCGACCATTGTAGAGGTTGGAAAGGAACATTTCTCGTTTGAGAAACAGGTTCGCAATTATACACAAAGCAGGATTTTGGTGTTATAGATGCTCGAACGTGTGGATTCGTCAAAATCTATCGAGGCGAATGCTAGCATTCTGGCAAGCAGCGTGGCCACTGGGCCTGCAATGCTCTTTTTGCGGCTTCAGGGAGCAGAGAAGTAGGAGAGAAGGAATTTCACATGTGGATATGACACCTTATATTATTGATTATCTAAATCAGATCAATACATATGAATTCTAAATGTGGCATGTCCGCACTTCTGTCCACACTCTGTCCGAGCACACCAATTGCAGCATCCACAACAATAAGAGTAGGGATGACAAATGAATCCATATTGATCTGTTATCGAAGAAGAGAATATTGAGCGCATTAGACTTCTGGTAAAGCGGTCCGGTTTCATACAATAAATTCATCTCCTCACATTGTTGTTTGATCTCACGCAATAAAAGTATTAGATCAAGCCTTGATGTGGAGCATATTTGGCAAGCCTATACTGAACTAATCTTTGGAATATTTTATGCTATGTTACAACTCACTTAAACTTGTGTACTGAGACTCTAGCTACAGTTCTTCTTTTCAACAGCCATCACCTATTGCTAATATGAAGAAGAAATAGAGACGCCGAGAATTATACAGTAGCATGAGAAATCTCTCTTTAAACCAAAGCTCATAAAAAGAAAGAAAAAACATTCCTTAAATCTGACTCACAGAAAACCACTTTGGTGCAAGAACATCTCCTAAGAAATAGAATCCCTGTCAAATCACAGGACAGAAGTCTGACACCATGTGTGGTACTACGTATCCCCCTTAACGTTCAATAAACGACCCCCCCTTGGACCCTGATAGTTTCTTATTTTTAAAAAGACATCTTTCTGTTGCTTTTACGTCCTTTTCTTTCTATATACAATCAACCCTACCTCGAATTATTGAGAAAACAGAGAGAGTAAGTGCCTGTGAGTGACGGTGCTGCCAGACTTTTGCCCCACCATCATAGTTGTTGGGTGAATTGAGGAGGATAAATGAATGAATGAATGCAAACATAGAACTATAGTAAATATATTGACAGCATATACTCTTACATTGCAACTAAATTGCCTCATTTGACGTATCTTGTAGCATAAGGTGGTGCCTATCCAGACAAAGGTTTGAGTTCCGTCGCACCCTATAATCTTGGTGGAGAGTCTAATGTTGTCAAAAAGTGTTATAATATTTGAGGAGGCGGGGTATTTCAGAGCATAATTTCGCATTCTATTGAACTAATATGCTCCATTTAACCAAGTTATCTTATTAGTGCCTAGATATTATGTGGCTTGATAAGCTATTTTGGTCAACGCCTCTGGTCTTGAAAACGAGTTGCCTCAACTAGCCCCTCGCAAACTCAGTCGAGAGGTGTTAGTTATGACAAATCTGGCTCCAGGATAGGTTGTAATTCTCTACAAAGCACTTGTAAACACCCAGCTAATGTTTGTGTGAATCGCTTATGATATGCTGGGCTGACTTGCCAATTCTCAGGAACTTGACCACAATGTTTTTTACTGAAGCTCCATTTGGTTAAAGCGAAAGTACAGTGCAAACCCACTCCTTAATGGTAGTGAGAGTTATGGTCAGCTTTGAGAGATGGCAAAATACGAAGGCACATTGTGGCTACATGTGATGACTGGTTTGCTCTATTAGGTGTTTCTAGGCTGGCTCACTAAACAGGGTTGTTATTTACATTTGGATGACACTTCTAAATTTCAAGAGCATCTGTTTCGTAAGAATACAACCCGACCTTTGAATAATTGCAATTGGGGTATTTTCTTGCTATGTTGCCACATCCCTGAGGTAGCCTGATCAAAATTACCTTGATTTGTAAAATAAAGACAATCATAAAATAAACTCAGGAGATCATATTTAGGAAAATTTAATTTTATTTTAGGTATTTCTTTTATTTATTCGGATTAAAAATGTCAAGACTTATGGTCTTTTGGTAAGGCCCCATGTATCAAAATGTCGGATTAGTAATTATCCAGGCCTTGGATTACATATGTAAAAAATAGATTCTGAAGTACAATTATTTTAAAGAATAACTGTATATCTTTTTTGCAAATATGTGGCCATGTGTGCCAGGCTAGATTGCTTTGTTGTGCCAATTTACCTGTTGACAAAATACCCTTAATCAAAGTACTGCATTGGTCGATGACAATCCTTGCCCTGACAAAGTTGTTCGGTATCTGGTCCGTTCGCTCCTATAACTAGTTTGTTTGCATGACTGACAACACTCCTTTGACTCTCTCTCAAAACAAATGATATTCAAGAACTCTTTGTTTTGCTATCCTGGTTGATAGCTCGCGGTGTTGGTACCTAGGTTCTTTGTCTACTCAACTCTAAACGTGATATTGCGTGATGAAAGATAGCAGCCGGTTATAAAAGTCATGTTCCCTCGAACGAGAGATGACCAGAACATCTATGAAGCACTCTTTGTTCTCCCGCGATGATCCTGTCTATGCCCATTGGTTGCATTGGTCAAACGACCTCAACCCCACAACTCCTTCTCATGCCATCCGCATTATCATCTTTTTCAACATGCCCTTCTATCTCCGAATTGCTCAAGGGAGGGGATACCCAGAAACTATACATACACGAAGGAAGTAAACAAGACCATCAGTCGGTAACATCCATTACAAAGAAATGTGCCATAAACTCCCATTTGCCCTTCCCCTCCCCGATCAATTCATCCTTTCAAATTAGCCTGAATACTCTTCATCAATTACTCTCGCTCTTTCGCCTACTAGTTTAGCCAGAGACCAGAACCCAGAGTCTAAATCACGTTAGTTATGAAAAACAGGAGCATGGTTATGGGGAATTGAGACGAGGGAATGCCTATTTGTAGGCATTCCACAAACACTAGGGAAGTAAAAAACCACTCACAGAAAGAAAATCATCAAAACTCCAAACATCTTGGCGATTAACCAACGGTTGCTCGATACTCTCGACCAATATTTGAGTAGCTCTCGCTGCGCCCCCTCGACATTATCCACAACATCTTCTGTGTTGGCATCAATTCGCTGGATCATTTCGCTTTGCTCCGATACCATTGTGGCCAACTGGCCGAAGATACTGCCTAGTTCACCAATTGTCTTCTCAATGGCCTCAATAGCCTCGCCTCGCTGTTGGATGTAAGTGTTGGCTGGCTGTGCCTCCTCCATCATCAACAATTGTTGGTCTCCCACAGGGTTGAGAGACAGAGTATCAGCACCAGGTGCCGGGGAATTTCGGTTGGGAGTTCCGTAGAGAGGTGATGCTGATTGTTGGAGCGAAGGCTGGGCATGCTGCGAAACACTGGAGATGAAGTTTTCCGTTCTAGATCTTGACGCTTGAATGTTCTTCGTTCTCGCCTCTAGCACATCCTTGAAATTGACAGAAACATCTGTGAGCTTGCCCTGGAGAAGATAGACGACATTTTTGTTGTGTTCACCCTCCTGGTCGGCCTTCGGGTGCTGTTGTTTCGATAGGTGTTGTAAAGCGCCAATCTGCTGGTTCAGGGAGGAAAGGTCTTGTTTAATGACAAACGTAAGCTCGTTTATTTCGACTGGTCGATCATCGAAGAGAGTTCGTCGTTTCGCAACTGAGCATTAGGTAAGTATTGGGTCTGGAGATTATCGCATTATACGATAGCCGTCAATAAGTGGGCTAAAACTTACGTTGTGCCAGTTTTTCCAACTTGCCCATTGTTGCAGAAATGCCTCGTCCAATTTCTGCTGCCTTCCTAGCGAAGTCGGACCTCCTCGGAGGGCCATCGCTACTGGCAGCAGACTTTTGGGAATCAGAGAGAAGAGACCTTCGCTGGGAACCAACTTTGGCGGAAGCCTGACGGCGCTGGGCTTGGGCGAGGACGGATTTGAACTCAGAGGTTCGATCTTGAATGGATGCGACGGCCATGGTGGTGGCGTTGATTAGAATTTGGTCGAGGACAGAATGCGGCCAGCGCGGGTTAAGTTCTCGAGGATTGTCAGGGCAAATGGAAAGAATGTCTGGTTAACGACGAGTCGGCTAAGCGCGCCTCAGCATCCAGTGTCGATTGCTTGGTCGCGATGGGTCGGCGATGGAGTGTGGTCGAAATTGGGGTATGGATACGACGCGATGGGCTGTCACGGAGCGCGAAGGGCGAGGGTTGATGAATGGGATTAAGTCGGTTTGCGCGAGCGTTCTGCAGTGAGACAATATGTGATCGTAGAGAGAAAAAGGGCAGAGAATTAGCCAAAGATTCGACGTGCCAAGGGCTGGCGGCGACAGAGGAATAACGGCGCAACGGTAATGTCAGAGACTAATGAGGCTTGGTCAACACATCTGAAAGGAGGCCTAGATGGTGGTTTGTCTGGGTCCTGCTTCAAGGCAGCCTACCAGTGCCGCCACGTTGGCTCCAATGCGCTTCCGAGGTAACCCCGACGTAGCTCGTGAAAGACTGCGCGTAAAGGGGAAAATGGTTGGTGGCTGTGAACACTCGCCACACATTTTTTTTTGGTCAGGTCTCTTCGAGCGATGAAACCTCAGGAAATTCCCTGTGAAGGCACTGCGATAGAAGTCTTGTGTTTAGGCGCACCTCTACAATAGAGTGTCGTAATTGAGGTAGACAGAATTAACTTTGTTCAGCTATTCTCACTCAAACGAGGGAGCCCGTATCTGACAGACAATATTACTGGTAGCTATTCATCTGTCCTGTTGGTGGGAAGAAAGTAAGCCGCTCCCCACGTTGAGCAATGTTAGGCAACATGATCTTGCCTCCTAACTTGTGATTAACGGTGCGATTATGGATGCGTGTCTATCAAAAAACAATTCGTCATCCATGCAGACAAAGGTTAGTAGTAGACGAGCCCATATCTTCGAACCCCCCTTCTCCTACGGCAGGCGTTCTCGCAAAAGTCAGCACATTGTCAATGACTTATAAAACCAGAGTTTTGTCGCGAACTAGATTATCAACAGAGACCCATGGCTCTAAGATAGCCCTCTGGCGGAAGCATTGCATATTGGGCAGACGATGAACGATTCTTGATTCCAATGACGTTGATTTTTCGCTCTCATTCCGTGTAGCTGATCTTCAGAAGATCTAGACATCGAAAATATGTCACGACACTGGAGACTGACAGTGCAGATGCGTGTGAAGACACTGGTATGTTATTATCAATGTGGGTGTATCGTGATTGAGATGGAGGTCGCTTGCTGTGGCTTAGATCCTGAAAACTACATCACACTGGCCGAGGGTGTTGCGCAGTGGAAAAGTGGAGATCACCCTTCGAGACTAGCGATGGTTTCGCATCGTTCCGTTTCCTTTGTTGGCCTAGGCTCTTAGACTTGCGTTTGCATTGGTGTTGAACAGGAAATGCATCGCTGCCGAGTTGCCTCCTGGGGCGTTCAGAATGGTACCCGATTGGATGCTGGCCGCTGAAGAAAGCAGTACAGGGATTATAAGGGATGGGTCCAACGTGGTCACCCTATTCCGTTGCATCACTCGACGTCACCACCGGGGTCTTGCGTACGTCAAGTGGCAGGGCCCTGTGCTTTGTTACGCGCGCGTCCTCGCTCCGGACAGCGGCTGCTGCCTTAGTGTGATGGATTGTGTTATTTGCATGGATGGGTACGCAACAATACGGGCTGTGCCCGTGTTCCCGTGCTCCCGTGTTCCATTGTTGTGGATTCCCCACAAGCAAAATAGTGCCAAAGACTCGACGGCGGAACCTTGAATCGTCTCATCCTCTGGTTAGCTCCCTTAGTCACAGCATCCTGCAATGCCTAGTGTGCCGCTGGTTCCCGCTGCACTGTCTCAGAACTCGCTCACCTTGAACACTGGTAGGGCCAGTTTCATTATAAGAGTCAGGTCTCTCACCTATATTCGCCTTGCAGTGATTGTGAATCGATGTTTGTGATTCTCAGCTCAGGTGCGACGTCGTATTGAGAAAGCGGAGGCATGAGAGGTACGTCCCATGACAACCCGTTAATGGTTGGCGCTTATCTCCCTTAAGAACCCTCTGATCAGCCTGCGAGGCCCTAACACCAAGTGTACAAGTCCGTCGGCATTGTTGTTGATGCTTCTTAATTGAAACGCCATCTGTATTCGTACATTTTTTGTGGCTGCAAGATTAGTGACGTCGTCGTATTACCTGTGCCGCTGTGCCTCGACCCTGGCTACCAGGTACCTACTGATTCAGCGTATCTAGCTAGTACGTACTCGGTGATGCTCCAGTGGCGAGTGTGAGTGGCTAGCACCAACGTAACCCCAGAAGAACGCCATATCTAGACATGATTTCCATTATACAGATAGATTGCAAGCTAAAGAACTGTTGCGCTTTGCTCTGTCCATGAATCTGTTCACCAAGCAAGACCAGAAGCCGATCTTCATTCCCATAGCAATATCCTCATTCCCGTAGACGCGCTATCTTGTCCATCCCGACGCTTTAGAGGTTCTCATTTCTCTTTTCGTCACCCCCTGCCCCCTGTTTAACCGTCGCCCCCATTGACCTGCCACAACAACGCCTACTCCGCTGCTGGGTGCAGTGGAGGTGGTTGCTTGGCCCTCCACAGCACGTTGTCGTTCCTTCACTAGGTACTAGCCCGCTGCCACACTGCCGCCGCCGACGTCTCCCCTCCTTCTCCCCAATTTATTCATCTCCAGAAGTGCCCTTGACCGCACCATCACCACCACCACCTCCTCCTCAGCCTCTCCTTTTCTCTCTCCTCCATCCATCGCCCACTTTTCTTTTTCGTCGTGCGCCTCTACGAATCACCCGTGTGTGGTTTCAACTTCTTCGTGTATCACCTGTCTGGCCTGAGGCCTGTTTGACTTCGTCATTTTTGTTTTCTTTGCCCCTTGTATCCTTAGCTCCCTGTCACGCACGCGCCTCTCCCCCTCCGACTCAGGATCATCAGTGAGCCCAATCAGGCTATCGCAATCCGATCATCCGTGGACCGCCGCCCCCGACGAACCATCTCTGTCCCCTACGATCTATCCATCCCTCTTCCTCAACCTTCGTCTTTGGAGGATAATGCTCTCTTAATCGCAAAAAGAAGAATAGGTTCCGCACACCATGGCCGGGACATACAGTAATCCTTTTGCGCAAGGACAGTCACCTTCGTGAGTAACTTGTTCTCCGAAACAGCCTCCCTTTTTTTTCCCTCGTGCGCCTCGCTAACGTGGGCGTTCGTGAATAGGACTCCCGATACACCTAGCGGCGGGACTTATCAAGTCAACGTTAATCGTACGAAAACGAGAAAATGGGTTGAGGCCAAGGTTCAGAGCTACGATGGCGATGATTGGGGCGCCGACGAGTTCGACGAGGATGAAGAGGAACCAGAACCTTTGCCTCCTGTCCCACGCGTCACCACTGGTTTGCGCCCTGTCGGCCAGCGCCTTCCGTCCGAAACGCTTCGTTCTTCTCCTAGACTACCCGCGCCTGTCCCTTCCAGCTCTCGAAGCGCAAGCGGCCCCCCTTCTCTCCATCTCCAGACCGGAAACCCCGAGGAGGATCACGTTGCGCCCCCAATCCCATCTATTCCCGCGCACGTTCAGGATACTCCAAGAAGCACCCCTTCTCCTGTGAGCGGGCAAAATGCATCACCAGTTCCCCTTCCTTCCCAGGTAGCACCGCCAACCGCGGGTCATTCAGCCGATGCTCGTTCTTCGACACCGCAGAGTGCTGTGAGTTCTACTCTAGTACAGCCATCTCCTTTGGTCCAACCCACTGGACTCGCTCAGCGCGCAGAACGGGACGGAAACCCAGCCGATTCCCAAAAGGCTCTGGATATCGGTGAAGTGAGGCATAGTCAAGAGGCACTACAGCCCCAAGAACCTGCCCAGCAGTATCCTGAGCTTGATTTGCCTGATGTTGGCCAAGTTTCACTTCTCGACGCCGGGTTTTTGTCTGGATCGCGAAAGAATGAGACCGAGCCATCCGACAAGGCGACTGCAGGCGAACCTACCATTGGCCTAAAGAGCCAGGCTCCCGTCTTGTCGCCAACGCCGAATTCCCAATCTATCTTACCTCTGCGTACATCAAGCCCTCAGACTCAAGGGACTGTTCTTCCTGCCGAATCGCAGCATCTGACGTCACGTCAAATAACTGGCACCACGGATATTACGCCAACTGAGCCTTTACAGCCCCGCCGTCCAGACCATTCTCCGTCTGATTATGAGCCCCAGCCCATCCAGCGAGAACCCACGATGAGCACGATCACATCATCACCAGTTAAGGAAAATGATGTGTTGAGCGACGAGATAATGAGATCCCTCAGCCCCTCTGGTGCTGCCCCGACCCTGGGTCCAATTGGAGAACCCTCCAATGCACTAGCACCGAAAAACAATCCAGACCCGCGTGATAGCAGCTATACTCTCAGTGATTATGATAGCTATTGGTCTGATGGAAAAGAGAAGCCCGTTGGTGGGGACAAGAACGCAGAACCTGCAACAGCATCCCCCCAGAATGTTGCGCAAAGCTCACAGGAAGCGATTCCACCAAATGATCCCCCTCCAAATGCCTCAAATGATACTCCCCCGGAAGGCGATGATGAGTTGGGTCTTCGACGAAGGTTTTCCTGGGAGGCTCTCAAGGATCAACCACCTGCTAATGAACCGCCAAAGAGTAACATTATAGCTTCCAACGATCCTTCTCCAACTGGACAAACCCACGCCCAATCAGAAAAGGACGCAGTAGCCGATGTTACCAGCACAAGAGCTGAGACGCCAAAAATTGTAATACCAACCGAATCAGAGCCAATTGCACCAGCGTCTCAAGCGTTGCCTTCAATGCTAGAACCCTCATCGCCCATCTCAACTCGAACCGATGAGAGTGCCATTCCCAGCACCGAAAATCGACGGCCTTCTGTTGTGGAAGAAAAGATGCTGGCCGAACCCCAAACTATGTCCGAGTCACCGACCCCGGATACTCAATCAATCACTTCATCCACTCCCACCACTAAGCCGGGACAAATGCCACAAGTTATGGGACTCAAGGAGATCATGGGTCTACCCACATCGAGTCAAAGGTTGAGCCAGTATGAAGAGTCACAAAAGGCATTTGCTGCTGTTGAGTTGGGGCTGAATAATTGGATCCAATCTCTCAAAGCCCAGCATCCAGAATATGCCAACGCGACCTCATCCTTTGGCGGAGCTAGTTACCAGGCCTCCACATCCGGGGCCAATGCAAGTAGCTCAAGTGGATTGGCTCCAACACAGCAGCCATATTATCAGCAATACCTCAATGCCAGTTCTCCTACCACAACAGCACCGTCAACTAGCCGATCAAGACTAGGAGGCCTCCCGCTTTCTACACAAGCCGCGACCAGCGCGTTTGGGAACTCGGGCAACCAAATTGGAACCAAGAGCAAGGAGTTTATGCATTCAGCTGGGAAGATGGGCAAAGGATTGTTTAGCAAGGGCAGGAGCAAATTGCGGGGCACTGGGGACAAGGTATTTCACTGACGCTTCTTCTTTTTAGAGCCTGTTGCATCTGGGCCATTTCCTTTCACCCCAGGCAGGGAATTTGTTGGATTTAAACTTCTCTTCATCATGCGCTTTTGGGCTTGTGTTTCACTCTGGGCCTTATGATGAGATGGGTGTACGAGATAGGAATTCTACGACTCTGTTCCCCTTTTCTTCCCATATTTCCATTACCACTAGCCCATGCATATGGTTAGGCGTGACGAGAGAATAGGTTATTAATGTTTTGTGGTTGACAGGGCGAACCCATTCCTCCCTCAGTGGTGAATCCCCATGTCCAAAATAAGAGGAGATCATCCTGGGGTATGAGCGTTAGTGCAATATCCAGAACCGACAGAGAAATGACGTCCTTCCCGGGGCAGGATCGGCCAGTCTCTTCCCACTCAGGGCGCATGCATCCACTCCGTGCTGCGTCATGGTCTGGCGAATCAAATGGGCGGCATGTCTCACTTAGGTCCTTAGGACCTTTTAGCTCCCAACAGTGGAAGAATGTGCATGAGGAGTCGGTTTCACTAAATGAAGGTGGTGGTGAAGAAAATGAACGAGAAAACCGTGAAGTGGAAGAAGACAAACAAGCAGACGTAACTACATGGGAAATTCCCATGGACAGGGGAGAAACGTTGTGGGCTCCATCCCCAATGACCCGAGAGCCTGGTGTAACCAGGGATGATTCCTCGGAGCACTCGGGAGTACGATTGGACAGGCCCGACCTGGCTCAGGCACATGAAACGGCGGCGCCAGCGGCGTCTATTGATGAAGACTCTGATGAAGAGTGGGTGGAGATTGTATCTCCACACAGCACCGCTGCGTCCGTTCGGATGGTGCCGGCTGAGCCCGCGCTTGTGGAGGCGCGTGCCAGTCTCGCTGTGGCGCGTGGGGAAACGCGTTGTCCCCAAGCCCAGAGCCAGACCCAATTCCAGCCTCGTACTCTGTCCCAGACAAAGAACGAGGCACATCAAGAAATGTCGTTTACGCCCATTCCCCGGGATCCCGGCCCTAGCATCCAGCATGCGCCGCAAGAGGCAGAAATCCCCCAGCGTAATCCATCTTTTGTCGGGCTACCGCTAATCAGACGCGGGTCGACATTTGGCTTAACACCAAAAGCCGCGCGTCCGGCTGCCGACCACCTTTCTCAGAATGATGAGGATGAGGAGCATGACGTGCCACTCGCGCCCGCCTCTGCACCCACCCATCTTCCGGGGAATGGCACGGCTAGCAACAGTGTCGCGCCCGCTATGGCAGAGCCCATCAGTCCCAATTCACCGATATCACGACCAGAAGTCACCCTCCCATGCCAGACAACCTCTGCAAGGATGTCGCCCGACCCTGAGATGGCAACTTCGGCTCCGCCGGAGCAGCCAGATCCAGTCACAGAGCCAGAACAAGACCAGACACACCCACCCTCGCCCGGATCGCCGGATCATCAGCAGCAGCAAAATTTACCCTCGAATGGTGCGCCACCCATGATACTACCCAATATGGCAGACAACCCAATCCAGAGGCTTCCTCCTGCTGGTGCGGGCAACTGGAAACTTGAGGAAAGTCACCTGAGTGAGCCTCTGCATTTGGTCTCTAGAAATCGCGCAGGCACCGGTAGCTCCCAGCAACATTCTAGCTACGGGTTCGAAAAAGAAACTGGTGGCACCCAGCAACAAAACGGCTCGCCATTCGAGAAGGAGACCGGTGGCTCCCAGAGAGATCAACCACAAGAATCCACCTACGACGAATACGAGAAAGATACGGGGGTCCCGCGCCCGGCCCCAACTTTCCCCCCCGGGCCACCCCCAGCATCTCTACCGTCGCCCGTCAGGCATAGACACAAACCTTCATCGGATGTACCCCCGTCCACGACAAACCGGTACCCGGAGCTCTTCCGTCGGGAAGACCCACGGCCTCGGGCAAACTCCCACACTAATTTACCTCCGACCAGTCAGCAATTCCAGCAATTTGACCAGCTCCCGGGGCACTTCTTTCAAAGCCCCTCCGTTCCCGGCGCCGCCGTCAATCCGGATGCCGAAAACAGTGGGGGCGAACGCGGTCGTAGGAAGAGCTCTGGTCTCTTCAAAGAATTTAGCAGTCGTTTCACGAAGCCATCTGAACGTCAGGGCTCGATTGAGTCCACTGTGAAACAACACCCACCCGCAGAACACATTAATGATAGATCTGAGCCAGAGTTTGCTGTTGGTGAAATGCATACGAATCAAAGGAAGGGTGCGAAAGGAAGTTTCCTATCTAGTCTAAGAGGTCGCACATCAATGGACCTTCTATCACAAAGCCAAGATGGCATGCCTGGGCCATCCCATCTCCAAGGTCCACCTCAGGTTCACCCTGATCAGATGAGGCCAGACACGCCTCAGTCGCAGTTCGAGCGAAAACACACCCGCTTCGCTAGCTTAGGTCTCCCAAGTGGCCCATTCAAGCACAAATCCACAGCTCTACCAGGATCATCTTCATCCAGCATCATAAATGAGCCAGGCGCTGCTATGGATCCTCTTCCTCTCCCAAACATGCCCCCAAAGAGAAGATTTTCAGGATTCAGCCCACGATCTGGTGTGTTCAATCGGTCCAGCCTAGATGTGCCTCCAAAGCCGGGAACGCCAGGCTCTTTGCGGCCCTCCACTGGCAATCAAACTATCGATTCGTCCGAGTTCATGACCCCTCCACCTTCCATCGGGGATCTCGCACGGAGCAACACGGACGGCCCCGCACCGCTTGTGCCGCCAAAAATGCCTGCAGCCGGCGAAGGGTTCGGTGGTCCTGAGCCCCGCAAGAGGCGAGGTTCTGCAAGTGGTTTGATCTCAGGCTTTCTAGGTCATGTCAGAAACCGAAGCCAGTCTCAAGGCAATGCCGTTGGTTTTCCACAAGGCCAGTTCCCCCCGGGGCAAGGACCATCACCCATGCAGAGTCCTCCCGTGCAAGGTCCTCCCGTGCATGGCCCCTCGAATCAACTGCCTCCAGCTCAAAACCCGCTTGGACAACACCCTCCGCCAAGGTCCCCTCTCGCACAACCGCCTCTCACCCAGACTTTCCAGGGTCAACTTGGTCCAAGCAATTCATCCGGGCAAGTGCTCGCTGGGCATCATCCTGGCCAGCGCGCTAGTAGACCAAATCCTCAAGTACAAATTCCACCTGGGCAAGGTTCAAATGGCCAACCTACCTCCGGTCTGGCTCCTCAATTGCCCCCGCTAGGACATATGTCTCCAGTCCAACTTCAGGAACAGGCTCCTTGGACCCAGGTACCGCAAGGCTCACCACGCCAAAACTCCCCGGCCTCTCAGCCCTTATCACACCCTCCAATTCTCCAGCAGATGGCAGAGACTTCCTCACTCGACTCTCAATTCCAAACATCCACTGAGCGACCCTCTACAAGTGGACGACACTCTACGGCGACTAGCCAAGGATTCGATGCAACGGAAAACAACCCATCTCAAAGCTCGTTGCATCAAGCTCGGCCCTCACCGCTTAAGCAAGAGTCTCCTGTGATTGCTGAAGAATTTTCCAAGGTATCAAACAGTCCTGGTTCACCACCACCTTCTCATAATGTAGGGCCGACCCCTACAGTTGATACTTCAATTGGGATACAACCTGGGTCTCGTAGGGCATCTCCAACCCCATCAGTTCCACTTTCGCACACCTTGCATCACGCCTCAAGCAAGTCTCTTGACAATGTCCTCCAAATGAATGCCGATGTGGCTGAAATCCAACGGGCCAGTATACACTCAACGAATCCATCAGTTCAGGCTGATGTTAGAGCTGGCCATGTGCGCAGGGAGAGCCATCCGCGAGAAGATCTACCTACATCTCCAGTCTCTCAAATGTCAAGAACCGGCCCACCGTCTATTGCGTCCTCTCACTTCAATCACAGTCCTGCCCTTACTTCAACAGCTCCAACTTTCAACGGCCGGGGGTCCCAGCCCGGAACCCCTTCTCTGTCCGCGGCATCCAATACGCCACCTATGCAGACGCAAGGGTTTGGAACTCGCACGGTAGAGTCTGAACAGCAACAGACTGCCCCATCATCTCCATTTACACAGCACCCACAGCATCAGCAGCAACAGCAGCAGATTTCCCCCTCGTCTCCATTTCCACAACACCAACAGCAGCAAACGGCTTCTTCTCCATTCCCACATCAGCAACAGCTGCAGCCGCAACAGCAGCGTGGGCCGCAACCGGGGAATCCCCCCCCTGTCCATCAAACCCATACTCTTCGTACGCATCCAAGCATTCAGACAATGCCAAGCCCCTCGTCCCAAGTTTCCATGCATTTCCCACGGTCGTCGATGCAGATGCAGGGTCCATCAGGCCCTCAAGTTCCACCGAAGAATGCCATGCTGCCCCATGGGCCGCATCCAGTCCCGATGAATGTATCAGCCCGACAAGATAGCTCGGCATCTAAGTGGCAAGGATTGAAAAACAGGATATCCAGCCAAGCCACATCTAAGTCCACCCATGACCAGCCGAGGCCTGAAGTGGAAGAAAAGAAGACGAGCAAACTATTTGGTGCCTTCAAACGAAGCTCCAAGGTTCCACTATCGGGACAGAATATCCCCGCAGGATTCCTGCCATCTGGTCAGGGTCCTCGCCCTCAGGGAATCCCTCAACAGGGGATGCACCCACAACATCAGATGCATTTGAGACAAATGCAGCCTGGACGTCAAATGCCTCCTGGGCAACAACCGCAACAGTCTACAGGGCAGTCACCTCATCCGCAAGTCTACGCTCGTCAGCAGCCGCCCCAATCTTATGGCCCCATGGGCCAGCAGCCTGGCCGACCAATGCCAAACGCCAACTCACAAATAAGACAGAGCCCTCAAACAGGGCAACAGCCATTCCAACCCATGAACACAGCCATGGGGCTCCAGCCACGTCCCGGTCCCCCTGCCGGCTATGTTGTGGGACAACGTCCTCCGGACAGTAGACAGCCTGGGCCGCAAATGATGAATTCTCGCCAAGCTCCCCAGAACTTCCAGGGCCAGATACCACAGCAGCAACGCCCGCCGCAGGGATATACCGAGCCCCAGTATGCGCAGGTACCCATCCCTCAAGGATATTCCGCTGTACGTGGTGAGGGAATGGCGGTTCCTGCGCCGTACTATATCAACAGAGACCCAAGTCAAACTCATGTCTCTCAACAACATCAACAATTCGTCCCTCAACCAGTCCAACATGCTCCTCAACCAGCCCACCCTCAGGCTCAATCACCCATGTCAGCCACAAGTCCGCCGATGTTCCAAGGACAACCTCAGCCCCAAATTCAGGCGCCATTGCTCCAATCACAGCCGCAACAACAACCTCCAATGTCCCATCCAGCATCTCCTCAAGCAATATCACCTCAGGATGGTGGTCGTGTCAGCAACGGACTTGGGACTCGGGCTACCCATGGTGAAGGTGACGAACACAGTCCAATAACATCAAGAGGGGGTTCTATCGATGCTCCTTCACAACAGCCTCAAACGCAAAGAACGATGACAAATAATAGTCACAGCACTAGGAGTGGGAATTCAAGCCCAGGCGGTTTCAATACCAACATGGTGAACCCAGTGGATAATAACACCAGTGAGCCAAAGCCAATGTCTCCTCAGGTGCAGGCGTACGAAAACGGATCGTCCAAACCTCAAAGCCCCCAGGGTTCCATCAGCGCCGCCTCGCCACAAAGTCCTATTGACGGTGCCGAAACTCTATGGAGACGACAAGAGCCTCAAGTGGTAACGCCAGAAAATGGTCCCAGGCCCATTTCTCTTAGTCCGCCCACTATATTAGACGGCAACATAAGTCGTTCCCATTCGCAAGCACAGTCCACTTCTGCCGTTAGCGACGAGCCAAGTATAGATGCGAACGTGGTCCAAGATAGCGGCAGCGCAGAGGATGTTACAAACTCCACGCATGAACTCAAACTAGGCAAGACCAGAGAGAGTGATGAGGCAGTAGCCTTGGGAGAGACAAGCAATGGAGCCCTCAGTCGAAGCAAAACCCGGAATCACGGCGCCCCTGCAGAGCTAGAGGATACCACAGATGCCCATGCACGGAAAATGCGATTAGAAACACAAGAGGAAAAGATTCACTACGATCCTAATGCAGACTCTGATGGTGAGCCGCCGCCTCAGATGAGTGCAACGAGCTATCCTGGACAGGAATGGAATCCTTACGGAATGCCTGAATATGGAGAGTGGAATGAATAGAAATCTCAACAGTGGTGAGAGTCGCTCAGTCAAATATACCATTCAGTGTAATTCATTTCGATGGGTTGTTACATTTTAGGTTTTCCTTTTCTTAGTTATACATATCGGAAGGTTGCATTGGAAATAATCAGGCAGTAATGTAAGGTCGGATTGGATAGGGTTTTCTTTCTATTTCATTGCCACCATGAGGCTATTTATGGTCATAGTTTTTCATACCTTGGAAAGTTCGAGGGGAGCGGGAGAGATAATGGTATTACATCGGTAGCCGAACAGTCAAGATGAGGATTGTTAATTTCAGGGGCAGTGGGCGAGTCCGTACATGGGCGAAGAATTCCCCTAGCATAAGTTTATTGCCACAATTTTTGAGTGTAAATAGTCGTGACCAGGTAAGCTTACATGAAAAGAGATTCACGCTTAAAGAATACCAGCCTGGGCCCCACAAGATGAAGGTCAGATCGATAGTACTTTCGGTTTCTTGTGCATTCCTCAAAACTGGTAGGAACATAAGCATATGCCGCACGACACTCCAACTTCCTTATTCCAACTGGTTCCCAAATACCCATCCCAGAGCACTCCGCCATCATACTTCAAGGGCCATCATGCGTAGCTTCAGGCACCAAACTTGTTTGCCACGTTTCTCGGAAAGGAACGTTGAGAGGGGAAAGGTTTCGGCAGTTGGTGCAACGAAGGGCTACATAGTTCAGCCACCAATGCTAGGACCAGAGTGGTTTATCAAATATGGCGTAGGTGGTGACTGAATCATGGCAATGTTGGCGTCGGGTGGCAATAAGGCTTGGCGGCCCCTGCATAGGTGACATCCACGGGTGAGCGGCGGAGGTCATGGCCGCGATCCTTATTTGCTTATTCTGTTACAGTTCGAAAGGGGCGCAGTCGTCCTGACCGTGTACGAGCTTGGAAGCGATTGACTTGCCCACGGAGTCAGAACTCACAAAAGAGCGTCTCACTATACTCTGACTGGGCAATTGCATTCCACACTGGCCTCGGATATCCTGGCTTTCTGTTACCATTGGCCCAAGCTTTTGTCAGAGGAAAGTCCCGTCAGCTCGATGATCGGATGGCTGAGAGGACCTGAGAGCGGGCATTGAAACGGGCCGTGCTTCCAAGAGGCATGGAGGCCCTGTTTACTCAGCATGTGCCTGTCATCCGTCACCAGTCATTAAGCGCGCATAATCACCTTCCTGTGCACGTAGCGAATCATGGGACATTTGCTACAAGCGGATGGGCGAGTAAGAAAACAGTCTCGAATTTAATGGGGCGCGCCGATACTACGTAATCATGGATTACGGATGGACACTTCCTTGCCTTGTCGTCTCATGTCGGCGCATTGGTAATTTACTTCCAACATACAGCCCATTGCGGACGGGGCGAGGAGGCATATCCAAAGCTACAGGTCAGAGGATAATTAATAAAGTAAAAAAGAAAGACAAAATCAACAGAATGAAAATAACTGGACCATCTCACAGATATAGGTCTGAAGTTGCATCATCATTCTGAGCGCTTTTCAGCTCGGGCCTGGAACATGTCGATCATGGCTATTCCCCAGTCTCAAGATGGTCCAAGTGCTCGCACGTTGGATGCTCTGTCTCAGTGGTGCCGGGTTCAAGCGACATGGCGCGCCTGTGCTCTGCCGGCAAAGTGATCAATCAATCAATGAGAACGAGTCGAGAGCCAAATCCATCCAGTCCCCCCTCCCTGAGGTTATTGCGTGGACCAGTCAAAGAGACAAGGTACTGCCCCGTGCTGCATGCTGCAGGGTCAGGCCACTCGAAAGGCTTCTGGGCTCCAAGCCCCCCCCCCCCCCCCCCCCCCCCGCCCCCCCCCCCCCCCCCC
>JAHXZK010000063.1:0-59685 GCA_020975415.1 Calonectria hawksworthii
GTGGCTGCAGGGGGGGTAAGTGGGGTCGTAGGGGGCCAAAATGGGTATCAAAATGACGAGCGCGACCGTGCGAAACCGTACGCAATAGCTTCCTGGTGACGCAACAGCCGTACGAGGCTCGGGAGGGGGGCAAAAGATGCAAGGCTTACCTGCGGCGGCGGCGGCAGTGTGTGAGGAGGAAAAACGAAGAAAATAACAGCTGCCTAACGATTTGTTTGTTGTTGAAAAGTGGGGTCACGTGACCTTATTTTTGCGAGCGCGCAGCTGCGTGTGTGCACGGACCCTGTTAATTGAAATTTTTTTGTGAATGTATGTACTTATATTGTAGATGTATGTAGTGGGGTGCTAGTCTATGTATTGGTAATTACGAATGCTCACGCCCCAGCGTCCGCGTAGGAAAAAAATGGTTAGTTTGGGTTTTGACCGAACTTGAGCTATGGTCTGCCGTACAGGCGCCAATCCTACACAGTGGAGCTCGGCTTCGGTGCGGTCGGCTCCCCCCCAATGACTACGAACCTCCCCCACCAACTTAAGGCGTCATACCAGGTTTGGTAGACCGCATGCAAAGCTGACCCATCGAATTTCGTCGTCTTTAGGGCGTAGTGAGTCAATCGGTCACCAGTGAGATTGAATCCGAGTGCACGCAAAAAAAAAAATGTGAATCTAAGCTGGCGTCTAAGCCAGGCTCTAGGACGTCTATTTAAATCATGTCCGCCCCCCGCAAGAGAGCAAGGTCGAAATGAACGGCACTGCATTTGGCTTACATTAAACGGACTACATTTTCACACATACATATATATCCTCACTACCATGTCTCAGTCAAACACCTCCCTCGGCTCGGATCCTTACATGGCAGCCAACGCATCCGAAACAACACTTATTGATTCCGCGAATGTTTTCAATTCTGGGAAGCAAGGTATGCAGTTTGTCTTGGCCGTCTTTATTTGGGTGTAATCCGGCTTGGCAAGGTCTCTCTAACAAAACCCAGGCGTGAGTTCCCCAAAGCTGAGCCTCAAGACCAGGATCAAGAGGAAGCTTGAGGGATCACAGGACCCATCCCAGATGCATAAGCGGGAGCCTACCAAGAATTGGGAGGCTAGAGTCAGTAAGTTGTTCGTTAGTCGGCGTCTTGGGTTATAGGGCTGACCACCACACCACAAGTGGCTCTTATGTGAGCCGACAACGGCTGAAGGCCGTATGACTCGAGATTTGGCATCGTGATTGTTTATTGGATACCCACATATTGTTAAGTTAGGATGGTTTGACGGACATAACATACTATAATGATGGCGCTTTACGGCGTGAGACATGATGGAACAAAAAGGTGGTGTTGGAAATGAAGAGTGCATGGTGGCTTTTATTTTAGAACAGCCAGAACCGCGAGATTGGAGAGCTGCGTTGTTTGGAGACATGATAGAATGCCTTGATCAATAATCTTACATGGAACTATTTTTTCTTTTATCTGTTAGATGATGAGAACAACTTTGCCTCTGCGATCCATTCTTCCACTTGCTGTTTCGTAAGCTTGCCTTGCCTCCGCCAAGGGAAATGTATGAGCCAAAAACGGGCGCAGTAAACCGAGCTCCAGCGCCTTGGATACCTTGGCAAGTCGGCTCCCCAGCGGGTTTACTATGAAGAAGAGGGCCTTGACGTGCTCCTTTCCAGATGGGGGGCTCTGGGCGAATTCGAAGCTGCTAGAGTCCACCGAAATGAGAGTGCCATCATCTGTCACGACAGACCAGGCCTTTGACAATGGCTCGCTACCGACGGTATCGATGATGAGATCGATTGGCGGCAGCGATTCCATGCTGGAATATTCAACGGTCTCAGTTGCTCCCAGCGACAGCAAAAACTCTCGGTTTCGTTCTGTTGAACTCGATGCGGCCACCACCTTTAGGCCCGCGGCGGCTGCAAGCTGGACGACGTAGCTACCAACGGCTCCAGAGGCACCCGTTACTAAGACGGATCGCGATGGCGCTGTTCGGGGTGGTGACTCAAAGTCAGGCTCCGGGAGGCCGGCTTTGTCAAACAGTGCTTCCCACGCCGTGAGGCTACTCATGGGAACAGTCGTCGCTTCAGCCCAAGTCAAGTTCTTAGGCTTCAAAGCCAATCTCTCAAGGTCGGCGACAGCATACTCGGCCCAGGTTGCACCTGTGTGCGCGCTCAGCATGCCATACACCTCGTCCCCAGGCTTGCAGGTGGAGCTATCGCCATTTATGCTTTCCACGGTCCCGGACAAGTCGTACCCGAGGATATGTCGTTCTTCAGCATAAGATTCGGGCCAGGTCAACTCGTCGCGGGTCACAGTCGAAGCATGCACTCGCACCAGGGCCTGGCCGGGCTTCGGTTGGGGGATTTCGGCGTGCTCAAGCACTAAAGCGGATGGCGGAGCAGGATTGCCCGCTGAAAATGGTTTCCCATTGGAAGCGCTGGAATTTATCCGAACGGCCTGCATTGTCGCGTCCACAGCGTCGATATTGATGTCGATGTCGATGTCGAGCGGTTTGCACATTCACTGGTAGATGTTGAAGAGTCATCGGATATCATTCGGCTCGCTGGTAAACTTGAATTACGTCTCCAGTCTAGCATGCAACTCGCCGGCGGTTCCGTGTGTGCGTGTCTGTAAGCGCCACTGGTTGACCTCATCGCACTGCTTAAGCCACGCCTTCGGTGAATTAGGCGGCATGGGAACCGCGCTATCCCAGTGACGACCAGCCAGCAAAAATCTCAGGGACAAACACGGTAATAATAAAAATGCGAAAACATTCCCATCCCCACACACCACCTCCACCTCCCTCCACTACGGGTCTCGGAGTGGTGATGGGCACGTGGATAATGCTGGTCCCCGCCCGTTATCAATCGCACTGCCTGAAATAGATGGACCTCGGTTGTCCCTGGAAAGTAGGATAGGGTTACACGGCTTGCTATATAACAGCAGGACGCAAAATACTTGCCAAGCTTTTGACCTGCTACTCTTCACTCTTATTCCCTCGTCATCATGGCACCATCTTCCAAGCTGCTCTTCAAAAATGGGCGGATCCTGTCCAAGGCCGAAGTCGGCCTCGAGGGGAAACCGACCTTTTCGGAAGCCATGTTTGTCAATAATGGCGTGATTGAAGCTATTAGATCTCATGATGAACTAGAGAAGTTCAACGAAGGCGAAGTTGTGACACACGACCTGGGAGGGAAGACTGTGCTGCCTGGCTTTGTCGATGGACACATGCACTTGTTGCTGCTCGGCCAAGCTCTGCGCAAGGTTGGCCTCGAGCATTGCAAGAACCTGGACGACATTTTAAACACGCTCCGCGACTATGCCAAGGCAAACCCCGATGTCCCACGAATCCTGGCCAAAGGATGGATGCATTCCATGACCCCGGGCGGCGTTGATGCGTCCATTCTGGATAGCATCGACTCGCGACCCATCTTTGTCGATACCAAGGACCTCCACTCCACATGGTTCAACTCTGCGGCCATGGCGGAAATGGAAATCGAGGATATGCCGGATCCTGCGGGAGGCAATCTCCAGCGAGACGAGAACGGCAAGCCATCGGGCGTGCTCAATGAGGGCGCGGTTCTGACTATTGGATGGCCTCATTTGGCCAAGGTGGCTAGCCAGCAGGAACGCATCGACTGTATCCTGGCAGCCTTTGATGCCTACAACGCCTCCGGCTACACTGGCTTGGTCGAGATGGCCATGGATGAGCCCGCATGGGAAGCGCTGCTCGCGCTGAAGAAGCAACAGCCCGACTTTCCCATGAGAATCGTGGCGTACTGGATTATCAAGCCGGCAGGTGACGAGGCTGAGCGAATGCGCCAGGTTGAGCGCGCCATTGAGCTGCGAAAGCAATATAACAAGGAGACGTCACCAGATTTGCGCATCGCTGGTATCAAAATCATCTGCGACGGCATCATCGATGCGTGCACGTCGTACCTGTCCGAGCCCTATGCCGCTGCCCCATCGCCGCCTCCAATTTGGACCGAAGAACACCTTAATCCAGTTGTAAAAAGAGCGGCCGAGGCTGGGGTGCAAATCGCGCTCCACGCCATTGGAGATGCAGCCATTCACATGGCCGTCAACATGCTCGAGAAGCACACCAAGCCCGGTGGCCGACATCGCATTGAGCATTTGGAGCTAGCATCGCCCGAGGATGCCAAGCGCCTGGGCAGTCTCGGTCTCACAGCGTCGATCCAGCCAGTCCACGCAGATCCAGCTATCCTCCGAGCCTGGCCCCGCTTGATCGGAGACCGATGCGGGCGCGCATTCGCATACCGAGAGTTTGCCGACGCGGGAGCCCTCATGGCTCTCGGAAGCGACAGCCCTACGGCTCCGTGGAACCCTCTGCACAACATCTACGTTGCTACAACCCGTCGTTCGGCTAGGGAGCCCGAGAGCGACGAAGTAGTTAACGAGCACTTCCGCCTGGGCGTCTGTGAATCGGTCGTGGCGGGAACGGCCGGTGCCGCCTCCAGCGTGTTCCAAGACGACCGAGTTGGCAGTCTTGCCGCTGGGAAGCTGGCCGATTTCGTCGTTGTGGACATGGAATGGGAAGCCCGCAGCCTGCTCAAGTCAGAACTCAAAGAAACATGGTTTGGTGGTCGCAAGGTTTGGAGTGCGTAGACACAACCCGGTAGCCATCGGCTCGGAGCACGGTAGACGTTGTTTGAGAGTGAGGGATGATTGCAAGGAGTTGGCATATTAAGACCGGCGGCAATATAATGATGAATGACAATAAATGTTCTGATATGATGTGTTGACTTAGCTTGCTATGCACTGGATGGGGCCCGTATATATATGTAGCGATGTATGTGGAGCAGGTTGGCCAGGTTCACAGAGACACTGAATGCATACTGCAATAAAAAGGTACAGCAAATCTTGAATGCTCGAATCACCTTAGGTCATGTGGGATAGCGTACAGAGGTGTGGCCTTACAGCAGCCCAAAGGGTACCTGAAGAACGATTGCAATCTCAGCCGCACAAGGCTGCATTTATTTGTGATTTCTACCTACAACCCCGCTTTTGTCTCACCCAACAGCTCGTCTTTCTGAAAATCAGCAAATACGGGACATTATCGATATTATGTCGGCCAGCCGACCTGCCACGCGTCTCAACTTTGAGATTGCCATCATATGCGCCCTCAAGATCGAAGCTGAGGCCGTTCGAGAGCTCTTCGACTGCGATTGGGAACACAACGGCCCGCCTTATGACAAGGAGTCGGGCGACCCGAATGCTTACTCTACAGGGCTTATCGGCCGCCACAATGTTGTGCTTGCTCACATGCCTGGCATGGGAAAGGCGAATGCTGCAACGGTTGCATCCCACTGTCGCCACAGTTTTCCTAATATCCGACTAGCTCTTGTCGTAGGCGTTTGTGGTGCCGTCCCCATTGCACCAATAACAAACAATGAGATCATCCTCGGGGACGTCATTGTGAGCACAGGTGTCATCCAATATGACTATGGACGGCAGTTTCCCGAGCGCTTTGAGCGTAAGGATACGCTTCTAGACTCCTTAGGGAGGCCTAACATAGAGATTCGCGCATTATTGACGAAGCTAGAGAACTTCCAGGACAAAAGGAAGCTAAAAAGCAAAATGAATACACATCTGATCGAACTTCAGAAAGAACACGAGCTCGAAGCAAAGTACCCGGGCGTCGCATATGATAAATTATTCCATGCATCGTATCTTCATGTCGGTGACAGGGATACGTGCGAAGAGTCTGGGTGCAGTGGTGAGCTTATCTCACGCCGTCGCTTGAAACAAGGTATACCGCAACCAGAAGTTCACTTCGGCTTGATTGCGTCCGGAGATACAGTCATGAAGTCTGGAGAAAGGCGCGACAGTATTGCACAAAAGGAGAGTGTTATCGGCTTCGAGATGGAAGGTGCTGGAATGTGGGATACCTTCCCTTCTGTTGTGATCAAAGCAGCATGCGATTATGCTGATAGCCATAAGACGAAACTGTGGCAGCGTTATGCGGCTGCGACAGCGGCGGCTTGTACAAAAGCATTCTTAGAATACTGGGTGCCTTTGGTGACTGCAAGTAGGTAATGGTATCAGAATCTTGACGCTCTCAAAATTTGCTACTTATGTTTGGCAATAGGTCACGTTCAACATGAAGTTACTGATGTAGACATAATCGTCGACAGGAAAGATGAACCGGCAAAAATGCACAGTGTTCTTGACAAAGCTGATGGATGCCGTAACCCACCACTGAGGATCCTCTCTCTTGGTAAGCAACCATTTCCTCAACCGTCCTATTTCTAACGATTCCAAGATGGCGGAGGGATCCGAGGTTTGTCCAGCCTTCTGATTCTAGAAAAGATAATGGAAGAAATCCGCCAGAAGAGGGGTCTAACTCAAGTCCCGAGGCCGTGTGAATATTTCGATCTCATCGGCGGGACTAGTACTGGGGGGTAGGTAACTTGGCTTCTCTTCCATCTAGTGTCCTTCAACTAATAGACAACCTACAGAATCATCGCGATTATGATTGGGAGGTTGCGCATGACTGTCGATGAATGTATACGAGCATACAAAAAGGTCGCTCAACAGGCATTTACCCCCAAACGAATGTCAATCTTCCCAGCATCACCATCTGGCGCTTTTTCTGCGACCCAATTAGAGGCTGCTATCAAACAGACAGTCCGGGAACACTGTATACATCCAACCTGTGTGGAGGACCGAAATCGAGGTAGGCCCATAATTGAGACATGTCAACATCAGGATATGCACTTCCGCGATGAGTCATGTACCAAGACGTATGTTTTTCGATCATAGGAGGTTGGCCTTGGGTAACTGATATCTGACGTTTTGTAGTGTCGTGTTGGCCATTACCAAGGATAATGTGGATACACTGCCGACCCTCTTCAAAACTTATGATACATCAACCGACCTGAATGGATGTACTATTTGGCAGGTAGCGCGGGCCACATCCGCAGCGACTACCTTCTTCAAGCCGATTCGAGTTGGCCGAGATGATGTTGAGTTTGTAGATGCTGGCTTTGGCTACAATAACCCATGCGAGGTTATTATCAGGGAGGCTGAAAAACAGTTCCCAGATCATGAGCAGATGCGAATCCTGAGCATCGGCACGGGACTCGGCGACACTGTTAAAATTGGCCGTACGAGAATGTCTATCCTGAATGCGTTGAAGACGATGGCAAGCACTTCCAAGAAGGTAGCGTTACGACTGAACGAGAGGTTTGGCGATAGTGGAGTATATCATCGGTTTAATGTCGAAAACGGCCTGAAAGATATTACGCTTTCCGACTGGGCGAAGTCAAGCACAATTTCCTCACACACACGGAACTACCTAAACGAGAACGAAAGGGCTATTAAGAGATTTGTTGATCACTTTGAGAACGAATCTCGCGCGCCCAATGTAGCAGAGGAATCCAGCGCAACCAATAGTTAGTTAAAGACAATCATGAGGGTGATCAATGGCTAACGTCATAAAAGTTCATGCTGCCCATGCTCTACATGAATATACACTCACTTTCAGTCTATCAGAAGTTGCTGATGTTGACACATTCGTCGGCAGGAAGGATGAACTTACACAGGTGCACAGTGTTCTCAACAAAGTCAGTGGACGCCGCATTGCTATACTCCACGGACTGGGCGGCATTGGCAAGACTCAACTCACTATTGCTTATCTGAAAGGCTATCACACCAACTATTCCGCCACCATTTGGTTAAATGCAAGCGACGAAATATCACTACAGCAGAGCTTTTACAGAACTGCACAAAGGATTCTTCGCCAGTATCCAACGTTAATATCCGTTAGAACTGCCGTGGAAAGCCGAGATCCTCATAATATTATACAAGCTGTCAAGGCATGGCTAGATGAACCTGAGAATGATCAGTGGCTTTTGGTCTTCGATAACTACGATAATCCGAAACTAGGAAGAGAAAATCAAAGTGAGAACTACGAAGAAAACTCCCAACGCTTATCTGTTGAACACCCTATGAGAGATGCGACAGTGGCTTCAAAAGCCTATGATATTCGAGCATTTTTCCCAAATAACTATCAAGGAGCCATCATCATTACCACTAGGTCATCTACAGTCAGAATTGGCAGGCTGATCTCCCTTCGAAGTTTTACAAAGGTCGATGATAGCTTAGAGGTATTACGGTCCAACTCACAGCGTGACAATATTGAGAATGGTAAGGAGGTTAAGTTGATAGGTGAAGACCAAAGCTAACAAAGATTGAAGATGTTGCAGCCATTGAACTTGTAAGACGACTTGGAGGTCTACCACTTGCTCTAGCAACCGCTGGAGCTTACTTGAGCCAGGTTACAACAAGTTGTGCAACATACCTAAAGCAATATGAACAATCATGGCTGCGCCTTCAAACAAAGACACCAACGCTACTTTCATACGAGAACCGAGCAATGTATTCGACGTGGGATATTTCGTATAGGCAGATTAAGGATAGCAATCCTGCAGCAGCGATGATGCTCCACCTCTGGGCCTATTTTGGTCATGAGGACTTATGGTATGAATTACTTCAATACAAAGATGAGGGGGTACAGTTATGGTTTCGAGATATAGTACAAGACCATATTTCCTTTGATGAAACTATGCGCATACTATGCAACCATGGACTTGTCGAGATGGATCAAAAAGAATGGGGAGTGGATTCCAGAGGATACAGTGTTCATGAGTGTGTGCACGCCTGGATGAGATATGCGCTGAACAGGGAACAGGACATGGCTATGAGTCAATTAGCTATGAGCAGCGTTGCATCGCGTATACCTAGTGAAGACGAACCGAACTACTGGTTAGTCCAGAGACGTCTGCTCCAACACATAGGCACTTGCTCAGCACGATTTATCGAGCTCAGTCAACAGCAGGATAGTGGCTGTGAGTGGATAGCGCATAGCTTTGGGGATCTCTATGTAGACCAAGGCCGATACAGCGAAGCTGAAGCTATGTATGATCGAGCACTCCAAGGCTACGAGAAGGCATGGGGACCAGAACATACATCAACACTTAACACAGTCAACAATCTCGGCAATCTCTATGCAGACCAAGGCCGATACAGCAAAGCTGAAGCTATGTATGATCGAGCACTCCAAGGCTACGAGAAGGCATGGGGACCAGAACATACATCAACACTTGACACAGTCAACAATCTCGGCCTTCTCTATGCAGACCAAGGCCGATATACCGAAGCTGAAGCTATGTACAATCGAGCGCTCCAAGGCTACGAACAAGCATTGGGATCTGATGTTGAGACCTAACCCCCTGCACTTAATACACTCCAGAATCTCGGTCTTCTTTTCTATCAGCTGAACAGACTTGAGGAGGCTGAAAGCCACTATGCTCGTGCACAATCTGGCCTTACAATAATACACGAGCATGATAGTGAGTCATGCAGTAAAGTGTCTTTGCAGTTAACGAAGGTCAGACAGCTCAGAGAACGACCTTAGTTATGAAACGGCAGCGGCTTGAATCTTTATTCATCCCTAGTTATTGGGAATCCAACAGTTATAGTAATGGTAATAGTATTTATACGCTATTCTACCTAGGTTTCTAGGTCTATAGTACCTCTCTATTCTAAACCCCTGGGGAAAACATAACCTATAGTAAGGTTTAAAAACCCAGCGCTACCTTTACGCTTCGCTTGCGCTGCGCGCTCTCGTCGCCTTCCATTCCCAAGGTTTGCCCGCTCCATACACAGGCCTAGTCCAGGGAGTAATTTCTTGTACAGGGCGCCGTGCCCCCTTAGAGCCTCAGCCACACTATATAGCAGCATTTAGTCCATATTTGACAATGGCATTGATACTAAAGCACTAAGCCTAATGAGGCGGATTTCGATTCAAGTCCATGAAACGCTTTGCTGGTCTTAGAAACTCCTGCCTTAAAACCCAGGCGTTAAATACTGACTTATGCCTCTCGCACCAGTGTCGTAGTCAGCTTCTTCCCATTGTACGTTTCGAGCCTGAGGACTTTGCTGCACACAGCGCAGCCACAACATGTCACATGTGGTCTGCGCGGAGAACTATCCCTTCTTGTATCCAACAACTCTAAAATTTAAATATGAAGACTAATGACGCATGGGAGTGTGGCTTACGCATATCTATCTAGCCAAGAGCCAGTCGATCAATAATAATTATTGATCGGCCCCAGACTTAACATCCTATCAAGCCTTATCCTTTATCACCGCTTTCCTCCTCAACGGAGGCTTTCCTCAAGCTGGTTAGTTTCCCGCGGCAAACCCTGGCAATGCAGGCATCCAGATAGAGAAATACATACGACATGCTATCTCCCCTCAATCGAGCGAGTCATGGTTGTATCCAACACGGCCGCCATGTTCCCCACATGCGCTATCAGTTCTCCACCCGGGTTGGAGCCTTACCCCAGATCAGCATGATACGTTTCGAGGCACGCCTTGAAAGGGAACGAAATCTACAGCCGACACGGCGCGGTGGCCAGATGTGTGGCGAGCAATGGGCCTTTGCCGAGACGGCAGACAACGCCCTCCCCCAGAGCCAGGGTCGTTGGCTGCCGGACACAAATAGCGTCCGCCGCCCTCATTGCAATGCCAATTCTGTTGGTACCTTGATCAACAGAGAGCCGAGAGCTGGCACGGACTGCTGGTTTGAGCGAATCATCTCTCCCGTTCCTGTCTTACAATGGCCGACGCCAAGGTTCAAGACATTGAGAAGAAGAAGCCTGCTGAAGCCGACGTTGACGTAGAGGCCGACCTCAAGCATGGCAGCATTTCGGATCTCGACGAGGCAGAGCTATTCCTGCAAGAGCATGGAATTCCCCATTCGCGGCTTGAGGAGCTCATGGCCGACGAATCGGCTCTGAAAAAGCTCCGTCGCAAAGTTGACTGGAGCTTGATGCCGCTCCTGTGCGGCACCTACCTCCTCCAGTACATCGACAAGCAGGCTCTCGGATATGGAGCCATCTTTGATCTCTTCGACTCGACTGGCATGACGAGCGACGAGTACAGCTGGCTGGCGTCAATCTTCTACCTGGCTTACCTCGTGGCAGAGTGGCCGGCATCGTATCTCACCCAGCATTACCCCACCGGTCGCATCGTTAGCGCCTTCGTCTTGAGCTGGGGAACCATTCTTGTCTGCACCGCCGCGGCCAAGGACTTTGCCGGCATAGGCGTCTGTCGCTTTTTGCTCGGCGCCTTTGAGGCCGTAATCACCCCGGCTTTCATGCTGATTGTCTCCCAATGGTTCCGCCGGGAGTCGCAACCTGCACGTGCCGGTCTCTTCTACTGCTTCAACGGCTTTGGCAGCACATTCGGTGGCATTCTGTTTTACGGCGTTGGGCAGGCCAAAGGTTGGGATGTGTGGCGCATCATCTACGTTCTCTGCGGAGGCATGACAATATGCTGGGGCGTTGTTCTGGCCTTCTTCCTTCCCGACAATATCCTCACGGCCAAGCGATATACAGTCGAGGAGCGTGCCATGCTCATCGCCCAAAGCGCCCGCAACCGCACCGGTGTTTTTAACCGCAAGATCAAGGTGAACCAGATCAAGGAGGTCTTTTTCGATGCGCAGATTTGGCTCCTGTTCTTCTTTACCCTCCTCAACGAAACTGTCAACGGTGGCATTGCGAACTTCTCTAAGCTCATTGTCAAGGGCTTCACCAACGATGCGCTCTTGACAACTGCATACGGCATTCCCTATGGTGTCTGCACTGCCATCTTCATGTTTACAGGGCCATTTGTCGCTAGTCGTTTCAAGAATGTCCGTACCATTGTGATGGCTGTGTGGCTACTGCCGACCCTTGTCGCCGTCTGTCTTTTCTGGAAGCTTGATCGAAGCAACAAGGGCGGCCTTCTCGCTGGTTACTACATGGTAAGCTTCTTCCAAGTGCCCTTCATTTATCCCTTGTACAAATTCTAACTATGAAATTACAGTGCGCCTCATTCGTTGGCTCCCTCATCGTGGCCCTGCAAATGCCCGCTTCCAACGTTGGCGGCTACACCAAGCGCACCACCGCTACAGCCTTCGTGTTCCTTGCCTATTGCGTCGGCAACATCATTGGACCCCACGCTTTTCTTGGTTCTGAAGCGCCTATTTACCAAACCGGCTGTAAATTAATTATCGGATGCAGCGCCGGCCAAGCTGCCATCGCCATGGTTCTCCGATATGTGCTTATCCGCCGCAACAAGCTTCGCGATGCTCAAGGGCCCCCAAGCGAGGACACGGATGATGTGCTGCAGGATCTCACGGATTTTGAGAATCCCAACTTTAGATATTCATATTAGAATCTGTGCCATGAGAATAAGATAGTAATGAATTGTTTTTGCATATTGATCTCCCAGTGCAGCAACTCCCTCACGGCCACATGAACATTTTCCAGTCCATGCATAAGGTCAATTGCCAAGGGCTCCAGATCACCTTTGACCCCCCCCCCCCCCCCCCCCCCCCCCCCTTTTTTCTAGATTATTTACCATTTCTTTTCCCTTGCTTTTGTTGATAGAGAAAACAAAATTCGCACGAGTGCTTGGGTCGCCATTGCACCTAATTTTAGAGTGCATATCGGGATTCCTGAGCGGGCCAAAGACAACAGGTTATCTTCCACAACCAATCAGTGCCTATTGGGAACCACCTTCCCATAGTGTTACCAAAATATACCCACGAAGCTTACACCGTGAATCAATCATTGTTTATAATTAATGTCCAGCGTCAACTAATCCTCCCATTTTGATGACACTTTCCACCAAAACTTACACTGCTCATCCCCCCAAGTGTAGTTCACAAGTTGCGCTGCAACGCCAACCCCAGTACCACCGGCTCTTTCATCATTGCCCTCGCCAAGCACCATTGTGAGGCCCTTGCCATGGCTCCAGGCGGTCCATTCGGGCCGGTCGGCGAACTTACCCTCCTTAACGGCATTGGGATCGCCTTTGGTAATGAAACTGACGCAGTAGGCATGAAATTTGCCTGCTATCTCGTCTTGGGTGGGGGATAATTCCCGCGCCTCCTTGGTGTAGGCTTGGTATCGTATTTGATCGCCGTGGTTGGCACCGAAGAGCGCGGTCTTGTTCAGCGCCCAGTGGTACAGAAAAACGGGTTTGTCCTCGTCGGAATGGGATGTGGCCCAGATTGCGGTCTGGCGGACTGGACAAGTGTATGCATACTGGCCATAGGCGGCCTCCAGCCTGCGATACTGGGAGCCCACACCTGCGATCCCTCTCGTGTCTACATATGGCGAGTTCGGATCGCTGGCTGGATCAGGGTACAAGAGCTCCAGCTCCTTAATCTCTTCTTTTGTGAGATGAGGAAGCAGATTGCGGAAGAATTTTGTAAATTCTTCGGGCTTGTCCGCCGCTCTGGGGACATAGTAGGCACCCTCGTTATGGGCAGATCCAGTCAGAATGGGGACTCTGTTGAACTTGCCCGACTTCCAAGCGTCAAGCGGTCGGCGGGATATGATGTTGCCATCTATGACGGGCTGCCATGCCCAGCGAATCGAAGCATCCGAACGCGCAAATACTTCTTTTCCCGCCTTGTCGACAGTTTCGGATGGCAAACCACGCAAACAAGTAATAATCTTTGGATCGAGGAGGTTCTTGAAAGAGGCACAAGGAGTAAGGTCCAGAAATTCGCGAAAGTGCTGAGTATTGAGTTCGGCACTAGGAGGATGAACTGCTCGCGCAGTATGGGCGCCGGAATCCATAATGGCCTTGTGGTAAAGTTTCTTTGGCTGGTTGACATCCATGATGAGGTGTCCAATCTGTGCACATGGTCAACCAAGCATTCTCACGGTTCAAGAAGTCAAAGCATACACCATGAGCAGCCGCGCTCAATCCCATGATTGTCACATCATCGGGATCACCGCCAAATGCCCCAATATTTTCCTGCACCCATTCCAGGGCAACATACATATCCTTCAGGCCGAGGTTCAAAAGACCCTCCTTGGCAGTCAATCTGGTGTTGAGTCCGCCAAAAACACCAATTCGATATTGCATGCTCACAGCGATGAAGGGTTCCGGCGAGAAGGCCAGCATCGTATGAGTGCTGTGCATCCGCGCTGCCCCCCGGTTGAAAGCCCCACCTGGAATCATGACAACCACAGGAAGTTTGCCTTTTGCTGGAGAATGGCCAGATGGACGCCATATGTTGATGGTCAAACAATCCTCGGATTCATAGTCTGGGCCAAGAATCGGATCCTCAGCGAACGGGACCAGTTGTTTTCCAGGGCATCTTTGACGGTCAGATGCATCTTTCACATATTCTACACGGGGGCCTCACCTCGGTCCCAAGTAATAAGCTCGATATGTTGCATTCGACGAGGGAATGGTCTCTGCGGGGAGAAACCGCCGTTCTCCCACGGGAGGAATAGCATACGGAATACCCATGAAACCTTCAAGCGGCTTGGGGAAGTCATCATCAATCATGCGACCAACAATTGTCCCCTGGCGAATTGTAACCGACGGAAGACCGACACTGCTAATTTTTGACTTGGCCGCAATACTGTCGTAGCCAGTGAAGATGGCAAAGAGAAGAATTGGAATGGCAACCCATAGCATGGGCACACCCATATGGCGCTTGTCTTCAGCCATGATGATTTGGAGAAAACACTTCGAGTGAATCTTCTTCCCGTCCCAATCGTCAATTCAATCCGTAGATAAGGGATCCCAGTGCACCGTTGTCAGTCCCTGGATCGCCAGTGGAGTATTCGGCCTCACATCACGGCGCCAATGTGACCTTATCAGCCCCGCGTTGATCCCGGCGCTTCACACACTCAATGCGAGGGGAAGTGGGCCGGTTGGTTGGGAGACAGGGCATGATCTTGGCTACGGGGATTGATCTGAGGCCGACGAGAGGGGTCGACGGGACAGTTTGCCGTTCAGCGGCCGTGGGGTTCAGCCGGGAGCTAACTAGATATATGTCCCCGCGGAAAACCGATGAGTTTTAGCCGGTGGCGGCCACATCGAACATTCCACGGCAATCAGTCAGATCAAACATTCCACGGTCAACGACCAGATCATACATTCCACGGTCAACGGCTAGATCAAACATTCCACGGCAAACGGCCAAGTCTAACGGTTGATAAACCCAAAATCCAATCTTCTAAAGTGAAAGTGGTGCTCAATCTATCGTGCTAAATTAATTCATAACGCCATCCGACCCAATCCATGTTAAACCCGTAAACAAGATCGCTTGCGCCTAAATGATAATGCCCCTCTGGCTCCAACCTCCCTTGCCCTTCCAAGCCCAGAGCAATAAGCCGCAACCAACCCAGACGGTGACAGCCTCTGCCCAAAATGTAGACGAGTAACACTTTGCACCATAGCAAAAGAGTGCCCCGTTACCTGATGTTCCCGTTCGGGCACCTTCTTGGTAGACGGCGGAATAGACCAATCCCCAAAAGGTTGACCCAGCTGCTGGCAGCATGCAGACGATACCAAAATTCGTAGAAAAGTTCTCCACTCCCCAAATGATAGTAACGATCAAAGGTGTCAGACTGAAAATGGCACCGTATCCAGCTCCGACCAAGCCTGAAACCATCCAAAATCGCTCTTCGTGGTTCTGCACAACACCAGATGCGAGAATGACTAAACCTATCGAAAGCAACGAGGCAAAGAAAAGTAAAAAGGCAACTCGAGAAACAGAGAAACGATTCGAGGTCGACCGGTGAGGCGTGACCTGAGGATGTTGGGTGTGCGGGGATGGTGCCAGGATATCAGTGAGGGAGCCGATCAGAAGCCGGGCCATGGTGCTGGTGACGCCGAAGATTGAAACATGCGTAGCAGCGGAGCTGTGGTTGCCGAATCCCAATTCCGACGGCTGTGTTAGGGTGTGGAGAACAGATCCGAGCGTATTGATGAAGGCCTCACCAGGACCAACCATGAGGAGGAAGCCAAAAGCGAACGGCCACATTGTCCGATCACTGAGGAATCTACGGGTCTCCGCGTTGAGAACCCAGTTCTTCTTCCACTGCGCATCCTCGTCCTTAGCCGCGTCCAAAAGTGACTGGCCGCCCTCGGATTCTGCACCAACAGTCCCATAGCTCATGGTTCGGCTCATGGAGCGAGTAAGCAGAGAGCTGCCGTCCAAGAGACCGCTGTGCTCCAGTTCTTCGATGGCCTCCTCAATGAGATCTTGCTCGTTGACGATCCGAAGGGTCAAACAGCCGAGCACACCGACGCTGCAGTGCATGACGGCCAGAAACACAAAGAATCGGAATACATCGAGATCACCGGCAGTGCCGTCCGACTCGATCTCACTAAAGATCCTGCTGCCACCCAGCATGCTAATCCACATGGGGCTGAGTCCAAAGGAGGCAATAGGCGTAGCCAACGCAAGGCCTCTGTATCTGCCTTTGCCAAAGTTCTTCGCGCATGACGAGACAGAGGCCATATAAATCGAGCAGGTGGCAGTGCCAATGCAGACGAATGCCAGCATCATCCAGGGCAGTGACCAGTTGCCGTCGGTATCCAGACCGCCTCCATCGCGATAGTGGAGGTCTAGTTTTCGGTACACAGTGGCGGCTGTTCCGTATCCAGCGCCAAACAAGACGGTCGCCAGCAAGGCGAGAGGGGTTATTCCGACTCGGTCGCAAATATAGCCGAGGATCGAGATGGGGAGGTATAGAGAAATGGACCCAGCGATGGCCACGGCGTTGACCTGAAATTGGGTATAACGAAGGTGGGACTGGAAAAGAGGTGCGTAGAGCGAAAACACAACCAACGAGCCGCCGCTCAGAGCGCACAGGTTGGCCATGATGAAGGAGATCAGGCGGACAACGCGCGTTGTGCGGCGCCACTGGTCGGCACCGGAGTCGGACGAGGCATAGCTGGAGCTGAAGAGGGATGCACGCTCGGGATCAGGTCGCGCGATGAGGGGTTCCTCGGCGAGGTTCGACATTATTGTTGGCGGAGTCTCTGTCGACAGAGAGCGTCCAGCGAAGGAAGATGAGGATCAAACAGAAGAGCCGATCACGTCAACCAGATAAGTCATGAGCGCGACCGGCCCACGTCATAGGTACGTATCGTGAAGGTCACGTGGGGACAAAACGTCCTGGATCGGAGTTGGCCGGATCATGATTCAACCGTCCTCGTCCATGATTCAGTTGCACGTGGAAATGGGTCTCGAGCGGTTTGTAATGGGGGTAGCGTTCCGAATGATCTAAATCGTTAGCATCGGCGAAGCCACCGTCCCGCACTTCCCGGGTGTCTGGAAGGGCCAAGGGGTCCCAAGTGTCCCCAGGCTCACGAGGCTCGCAAACCCAGAGGCCGCGGCGAGTCGGCACCACCACGCGGTCTCCGTCCCAAAACATTTCTCCGGTCGGCCGGCTCCCGTCTGTAATTTCCAGCTGGTCCGGAAAATTGCGTTTTTCGTACTCTTCTGATCCAGGGAAGTAGTACCGATCTGGCCGCAAAATCTCCAGTTTGATCAGATTAGGCGCATCGGAGGAGTCATGGGAAGTATACAGCACTAGCAGATGCCGGTCCCAAAGGTAGGCGCCTGCAAAGAGATGAAATGCTGTGGGGCCAGCGAACAAATCCATGAGGCCGACATCGTCGAGGTTCCACACAAAGGGCTCGTGCTCAGAAAACAGAAACCAGTATTGAGAAAAGGTCTTGGTCGAAACGTTGAAGGTTACTGCTCCAATGTCGCCCATTTCCCACGGCCCTTCATGAATGGGTCGCGGTGAGGGAGCGGTGTGTTTTTCGCTCTGCAGTCTGTAAAGACCCAAAGCATACGATCCATGGTTGTCTGCTTTTTTAGGGAAACAAGAGATTCGGACCAAGAGGTTCTCATCGTGTGCGCAATCGTCTCGGCAGTCAGCTAGCGGGTTTCTGAGAGACGTACTCGACTGCCAAACAACATGCCCGCCCCTGAGTTGGGCGACCAAAAATGTAGAAAGGGGTCGTTCATCTGTGTACTTCCATTAGCTCCAGCCTAGAAATGTGCCTAATTATGCTCACTATGAAATGTTGGAGCATGGTGCCAAACGGCATACACCGACTCCGCATCAGTTGAGTCAAACATAACGGCCGGCCCTATAACCATGACGTTTTCTGGTCGGTCATCAACGGCGCTGAGGTTTTGCTGAATCGCTATCCCGCTCCAACTCCAAAGGATAATTTGACCAGTCGCGGTAACCATTGCAATGCGATCGTTGTCAGCATAACACTGGTCAACCGCATTGGGGAGGTGGACGGTTTTGAACCGTCTGTCTTGAAGGTGCCAGACATGTCTATCAATAAATCAGCTCAGTCGATACGCGCAAAGCACTCTGTAACTCTGACATTATATTGGAAGTCTGCTGGCCTTGCGTTGCAAACAAGGCGATTAACTGGCTGCTCACCGCTGCTAATTGATACGAGAATCTTGGTTTCAAACTGGTAAGAGCGACACGATGGCGTTGGCGTGTACGTAGATTATCAATAATGACTAAATCTCGACGAGGCTGCCATGCCACGTTGGCGTCGGCGTAGTAAGATTGATATTGGACAGACGTAAACTGAGATTCTTGGGGGGGTAATGACAAAGGCCGGGGCAAAACATTCGTGAAATCGGACGTGTCCCAGTTCATATCCCAAGGGAGCCGTTTCGATTTAAGGTGGCTGACACTACTCTGTCGTTTTTGTATCCTGAGCTCGTCAAGGAGGAGCTTCTTCGGGTCTTTCAATGGATATGTCTCCAGCAACCCAGGAGATACATGTCTGCATATAAATGTAACAACCGCATCCTGCGACCAAGTCTTGGTCCATGCTGTTGATACGAGTCGACAAGTTAAAAAAGTAGATAGATCTATGTGCGCCATAATGCTGCAGATGAGCTCAGATGGGAGGTTCTCTAGGCCGGCAAACATGTGGTTGATGTGCCTGGTTCTTTGTCGCACGTATAGAAGTTCTGCTAAGGATAGGCTAGCAAGGAATTCGTCCAGCTCGGCTCCTCTCTCGCGAGAGACCACCGAGGGACCCATCGGAGCAGCCATTCTTCTCGATAACGAGCAAAAGATTTGAGCCGCCCTCTTGGCGTATCGTTACTCGCTAACTTCTGGCGGTCTTTCCGCCCACCAAGTCTTGATTCCTGCAACGTCACACCAGCCCAGCTCGGTCGGGTTCTCAAACCACCACTGGCCCTGGCTGCTATCGCTTGCGTACTTTTTCAGGCTCCCGCCGTCAAAGCGATGGTTCTTGACGCCAACTAGAAGCACCACGCTCCCAATCTGGGGAGAAAAGTTGTCGGGATCGAGAAAAACTGTCAAATGCACCTGCTTGGTGGTTGACGGACCGGCGAGTCGTGCCGTTCGCTGCTTGTGCGGGGCCAAATTGGATGGCTCCACTGGGGAGAGGGATGCAATGACGGCCAGGATGTTGCAGGACCAATTTTGGGCGTAAGGCAGATGAGGTATCGAGCACAGCGCGGTCAGCTTGAGCGGGGTTTGATGGTCGTGCCAGTCTCGGGCGAGAGAAATGGGCAAGTCACTTGGGGGCTTTGTCTTCTGGTTATCGGGGCAAGGTTTGGGCTTTTTGGGGTATTCAAGCGTCTCAAATGCGTCGTCTTCGTCGTCATTGTCTTCAGATGGATCAGGCTCCGGCTCAGGCTGGCGCTTCCGTTTGGCAGCACGTGTCGCGGTGCGTGTGCCGGTGCGTGTGCCGGTACGTGTACGGGCACGTCTTGGCCGCCGTGATTTAGTAAATTGCAGTATCTCCTTGCACCTCGTGTTCCATGCAACAATGGCCAGGTCGCGCACAATTAAGCAAACAGCTCGGCCAGGCTCAGGCTGATAGCGTCTGGCTTCCACGTTCTCGCACCGAATGTATTGCCCAACGGTAAGCCGCCCTGAAAGCACCAAGTGATGCAAATCGGGGGCCAAGAGGGCTTGAATGGACCGCTTGCCGTCACCGAGCATCAGGCGAATCACCATTGATCGCCTTGACTTCAACCCGTCGATTCGGCTGACGAAAAACACCGTTCCGGGATCGCAATGCACCGTCAGAGCGATTGTTAAAATCACTGGTTTGAAGATGAATGGGACGCCTGTGAGGGCGACCACGGTCGGGTTGAAGGTGACTGATTTCTTCGCCATATGTGCCGATGTTGCCAGCACGTAAGTTCTGTTGAGGGCGAACTGCCGTGCACTTATCCACTTTTAGCGCCGTGGCACTTCTGAATTTTGGATCTTGACACACACCCACTAGAGTCCAGGTGCCTACCTACCCTATAAAAATGGACAGCCCATATGCACCAGAATTGGCCGTCGCCATTGGGGCATTGCAAAATGCAGCCGGGTTAAGCCAGTCGATTGTGTCATCCGAAGATAAGGGCGTCATTGAGAAGGAGGACCTGAGCCCGGTCACGGTGGCCGATTTCGCAGTCCAGGCCTTGCTCACTGCCACCATCAAGGATGCGTTCCCTAACGACAGAGTGGTCGGCGAGGAAGACGCGTCGGACTTGAGAAAAAGCCCAGTGCTACTGGAGCGAGTGTGGGAATTATTATCCAGGGTCGACGGCGCCTCCTGCAAGCTGCCTTCCACTCGCGAGCAGATGTGCGACCTGATTGACGAGTGTGGTTCAAGCAGCCCTGGGGGCAAAGGATCTGGGCGCACCTGGGTTTTCGACCCCATCGACGGCACGAAGACATACGTCAGAGGCGAGCTCTACGCCATCAATGTGGGATTGTTGTTGGACGGTCAGCAGGTGGCTGGTATTGTGGCTGCTCCTAATATGTCACTGGATGCAACTGCACCGCTGCGGAACGAGAATATTGACTCAACGGGACAAGGATGCATCCTATTTGCTGTGAAGGACCACGGCGCATATATTCGGCCTCTAGATGGATCTGACCCCAAGCCGAGAAAGCTGGCTTGCCACGCCGAGGGCCAAGACGTCCGCTTCGTCACCTGCGCCAACATTGTTGACTCTGCTCTCGACGGCGTCCACGAAATCGTCGCCGAGCGGCTTGGAGCAGAGTTTCCTGGCTGTGACCTGGTGCCTTGGGTTCTCCGATGGGCTGTGCTCGCTATGGGACTTGGCAACACGACGGTCTGGGTGTACAAGCGCAAAGACCGATACGCAAAGGCATGGGACCATGCAGGAGCCATGCTGCTGTACGAAGAAGCTGGGGGAAAGATCAGCGATGTACGGGGCAACCCCATCGACCTGTCGGCTGGGAGGAAGATGAGCGCAAACTTTGGATTTGTTGCTGCGCCAGCTGACCTGCATGGCAAGGTGCTACAGACGGTGCACAGTGTGTTGGGGGAGCAAGGCAGACAGGAATTCTTAGAGTTTTGAAGAGGACTGGTTGCGCAAACCGCATCAAACATCTATAGAGCCATGGATACATTCATCGAACCGTATAAACACCCGTGGAGACTGCATGGTATCCTTTCTTTCCAACCTGAGCCGTCAACTCGCTCTTCCACGGCTTTCCCTCACTGATGAGTTGCACTACCTTGCTAAACGTGTAGACGGGCTTCCAGTCCAACTCACGAACAGCCCGGCTGGAGTCGTAAACACGGTCAATCCGAGTCAAGAACCCCCAGTTCATATCCTGAAAGACCTTGGCACAGGCCGGCTCGACAGCCTGGAAAACCTCACCGGGGTTGCTGTCAAGCTTCTTCAGCGTGTCGAGGTCGTTGGTAAAGGGGGGCGGCGCGCTGATAACGTACTTGCCCCATCCAATCTCCTTGGCCTTGCCCATGGCAGCAACGGCAGCGTGGACAATATCCTCAATGTCGCATCTGCGGTAGGCGAGCTCCAGGACCTTCAGGTTGTCATCGCCGAGAGCAGCACGTCGGTCCTCATCGTCGTCCTGTTCGGGGAAAAAGCGGCTGGTGCGTAGTACCAAAACGGGCAACTTGGTCTCCTTGTGGACCAGGAAGCACATGTCCTCGGCGGCAACCTTTGTGGCGCCGTAAATGTTCTTGGGGATGGGCACGACGGCCTCGTTGATCCAGGCGGCGGGGGATCCCGGCTTTGGGCTTAAGGCAGCCCCAAACGTGCTCGTGGTGCTGAAGAAGACGAAGCTCTCCAGGTCCTCAAGCTTTGCTGCCTCTTCCAGGAGCACCAGGGTGCCGGTGATGTTGGTGTCAACAAAGTCCTGCTTGGAATGGCTGCAAACATGAGGCTTGTGGAGAGTGGCCGCATGAATGACGTGCCGAATGGGGTTGTTTTGCAAGATCGAGGCCACAAGCTCGCGATCAGCAATGGACCCAACGTGGTGCGTTTGATCGGAGGCGAGGATGTCAATGCCGATGGGAGAGAAGCCCATGCTGGGCAGCGAGAGCATGAGAGCGGTTCCGAGATGTCCGGAGGAACCGGTAACGAGGACGTTGTAGGAAGACATGTTTCTTCCCCCAAAAAAACAAAAACAAAAAAGTCTTGCTTGTTTCCTCTCTGTCAAGGGTGAAGTATGTCGAAATGGCAATCCGGACGATGCCGTGTTTTTATGTAGGTGGGGTGAGGCGATCGTGAGCGGCGAATGACTCAACCTGCACAACACTTCGGGCGCAGATGGGAAGACGATGCCGGTGAAGAATTCGGAGAAAAAAATTAAACGAAGGGACGCTTTTGTGCACAACCTTTAAAGGCGACACAATCACAGATGCAGTGACAGTGATTCACTGCAGCTGAAACTGATAAGGGCATAGCGCCGAGGAGGTGACTGGATTGGCGTATGGATGCTCAACTGTGGACAACTGTTGGCGAATTTGTGGCATTGCCAGGCATTGTACTAAGAGCCTGAGTTGAAGCGAAGCTCTTATTGTGAAAAATTTGGACATGCCAAGCATCATCATTGTTGGGTAGTTCTACAGAGGTGCTCAAAAAAAGAGAGCATTGCACAATGCCGGATCCGGACTGGAAGCACTCATAGTCATGTTCTACGGCCCCAAAGCATTCATTGGCCAATACTCGCCCAGTGAGACGCAGAATTGTTAGGATCGTTTAGCTCTGGCGCAATGGATTACAATTGGTGCTTTCAATGTATTTCTAACTAAACTATGTCACATAAGAGGCGCAAAATAGTAGATAATAGCGAGTATTATTTTTTCATCAATCTACATGCTGACTTGAAAATTGAGTCATATTGATTGCTAAACCATCAAACTCCAAATTGGTATCGTGTGGTTTGACAAAGAAAAGGTGGTGGTACAACAAATAACAAAGGAAAAAACGCAGACAGGTATCAAAGGTAGGAAATCATCATCGGAGTAAAGAAAGAATGCAGTGGTTACTTGGTGCCATTCACCTTGCCCTCATGGTTCACAGCCTCCACCCCTGCGTTGAGGCGGCCAAACTGCCATTCGGGCAGGGTGATGCCTGTCTGCTCGTTGATGGTAGTCATGAGAGGAGGCAACATCTGGTAAACGTTGCGCATCGTGTCGGCGGCGTCATTGCCCTGGCCCTGGCCCTGGCTGCCAGTATTCCAGACGCTGATCTTGGGCTCCATACCCTTGATGGCAGTGGCGTTGGCCTTGGCAAGCTCAACGTAGGTGCCCTTCTCGATCATCATGTACTGGAGCAGACCAGCAGGGCCGCCAAAGGCCTGTGCCATCTTGCCGTAGGCGTCAGCCATGGCGGAGATACCCTCGGCCTCCTTGAGCTTGGCGGCGAGCTCGGCCTCGGCGCGCTGCTGAGCTGCATAGTTCCAAGCCTCGGCGTCGTTTCGCGTCTTGTAGGCGGCGGCGTCGGTTTCCTTAGTGGTTGTGGTGAAGTTGGCATCAGCCTGCGCGTCGGAGTGAATCTTGGTTTGGTAGGCAGCGGCATCGGCCTTGCGCTGGCTGGCCTCTTGGTTGGCGCGGGCGTCGGCTTCAATCTCGTAGGCGGCAGCGTCGGCAGCCTGCTGCTTGCTCTCGCGGGCAATGGTGGCCTTGACAAGATCGGTAGCACGAAGACGTTCAATCTCAGCGCCGGCGCGCTTCATTTCGACCTCCTTCTTGAGATCCTCATCCTTGGACTCAAGGACACGCTGGGCGGTGACCTTTGCAATGTCGACGTCCCGGTTCAGGGCAGTACGCTTTGTCTCCAGAGTAGCCTCGGCCTGGGCACGCTCAATGTCTCGCTCTGTCTTCTGAACAGCGGTCTCCGCGTTGATCTTGGCAATCTCTCGTTCCTGCTCGCCCTTTCTCTTGGCCTCTCCGACGTTTCCACGGAGTTGGGCCTCGGCCACATCAATACGGGCCTGGTTAGTGGCACCTTCGTGAGCCTTTCGAGACAAGGACGCAAAGTATACAGAGTTTGGTGCGTCCTTGAGCTCCTTGACGTTGGCGTTGTAGATCTTTAGGCCAAACTGGTCGAGCTCCTCCTGGATGTTGTGGAAGATTCGCTTCTTGAAGACCTCTCGCTCAGTGAAGATCTCCTCCATGGTCATGCTGGAGACAAGAACACGGGTCTCACCTTCGATGATACCCTTGACAATGTTCTCTACATGCTCGCGTTGTTCCGAGCGCTTGGAGCTGTCGGAGTCGGCCAAAAGCATGGCATACTTCATAAGAGCGTCACCCCGGTCTGTCGCCCTGACCTCATCCTCGCCAACGGCCTCGTGATCAGCCGTGTTGGCTCCGCGCTGGTTCACATCAGGACCAACGGTGAATACTACTGGTAGGGAGAACTGAAGCTTTTCCTTTGTCATTGCCTGGAGATCCATAGCATAATCATGGGGCTGGACGCTAAATTCACAGCCGTATTAGTCCATGTCTTGAATGCGAAGCTATACGAAAAATATGGGGTTTACCTAAAGCGGGTGCATCGCTGCAAGGGCCAAACCCAGGCCGCCTTGGTGATCTTGACGGTCTGGACGCCCATGCCAGTGATGGCAAGGTACTCATCGGGAGCAGAAATTTTGTACGACATGGTGACGGTAGATTGTTGACGGATCTGTTAGCGAAAGAGGGCGACGGACAGAAACGGTGGGATAGAGTGTTGATGGACGATAATGTCAGGAAAGAGGACACAGGCGGGTGATTGTGAACGTATTTCTAGGTTGAAACCTGAAAAGTCCGGTATGAGGATTAAAGTAAAACTGGATGGAACCTCGCCCTTTTATTGTCCTTCTCCCTCATGAGACAGGCGCTTGTGTACCCTGCTGCCTTACCTTGGCGCATCTCCCCATGGGTCAAATGTGCCTTGAGGGGGGCGGTGGCAGCGCAGCATTGGTGGCGCACTGGAGGCTCCATTAGGAACCAACACGGCCACGGTTCTGGAAACGCTCTGGAGATAATTAGAGGCATTTCTGTGGGACAAAGGAACCTTGCAGTGATGTCATGGTGATCCTTCAGCCTAGGCAGGCGGATTAGAACCCTTCTGATCATCGCGCATTGCCTCGCCAAACTCAGTCGGGCCCGAAAGCTGATCGATTGGCTTGGCAAGTGTTCAGTTCGGCATGGGGATCCGAGCGCCGGAGGCTTCAGGGCAGCGGCTCAGAACTAGCGGCCTACCTTAAGGCCCAAGCCCAGCCGGGGGACAAGTCTGCCCTGCCCTGGCCATCATTTCCACGTAGCCGTCGCACTGGATACCCGACTGGAACAAGATGCATGTTCGCATGTGCGTATGTTATGCATTCGATGTCCATGGAAAATGCACATTCAACTTTAGGCTCGCTCTTGAAGATACTTTGTTCGCGTGCGGAGGATCGGCGTCTCTAGACGCAGGGGGTGGTGCATCGCCCTGCCACAATGGTTCCTAGACGCCCCAGAGGTCCCTAAAGGTCCCTAGAGGGTCCAGCTGAACTGCAACACAGGCCATGGCAAGCTCCCTCGCCGACCGACGTGGTCGGGCACAGATTCAAATCACGCAGCACCACGTGCTCAGCTGAATTGTCCTAGCTTTGGTCACTGCCCATGTAATAGTAGTACCTACACGGACCACAATGCCTGTTTTTTACATTTGCACCGTAAAACGCCTTGCATCCATCCATACATGTATTTAGTGGAAATTGCAGCTTGTTCTGCTGCGCCCCACTCACCCCACCTCGACAGCTGCGGCTGACAGTCACCTCTCTGGCTGTGCGTCTTTCATGGGCCAAATGACTGTTCCCAACATGGTATCACGAGCTCGGCGTAAGCTTGCTGGTCTTGGCATAGAAGAAAGGATTCTAACCCGTTTACATGATCCCAGCTTATATGCACTCTCATAGGCAACGCTGGTGAATGCCATCATTCCACGCCAACATCAACATCATCACCACCAATATGTCAAAACAAGACGACGTCTTCGATGTTCATCCAGAGGAGCTGCCCCCTCCGTACACCCCAACAAACCCCTCACTTCAGGATGTCACCTCCCTGCTATCGTCCCATCTTAGAAGCCTCCCGGCTCGCATCGCCTCTGCTCGCGCAGCACGGGCATCAGAACGTGAACGGAGAGATGGCGAAATCCTAGCTCTCCTCACTCCCCACATTGAGGACATGATTCACGCAATGGCCGCCAGAGAACCGCCTTTAAGCCAAATGGAAATCATCATGGTTCCAGCAGATGAAGTGGGGGACGGTTGGAGCTCCACCGACGAGCATCGTGTGCGCAACGTCGTCAAGGTTCAGGAGGTGAGGACAAAGGGAGATTCCAAGCAGAGCACATCGATTCCATCATCCCGAGACAAACCCTTTGACGAATGGGGCAGGTGGGAAGACAAAACTGAAACCTCGCCCAAAGCGTCTCTCTGGTGGTCCGATGACGATATGGCTTCCCGCCTGGCCAAATATTTGCAACCAGACCGCCTTCGACACAACAAGCCTCAGTCTCGACATGTTGTCGAACCTCCAAAACAAGCCAAAAGGTCAGGGTGGGGATTATTTGGGAGAAACTTTGGATCGATTGCCACAACCAAATCCCCGCCGCCAGATGAAGAGCTGGTATCAATGACTGCCAGGGCAGAAGAGGTCACATTTAGAAAGGAAAACGAAATGGGATTGTGGGAGAGCAGAACGGGATGGGGATTGGTTGTGCGCATCAAGGTTCAGCAGTAATGGTGCCAAGTTTCTATTGATCTTGATGATGAGAAACGCGCCTCGACTTCCCTTGCTTGTAAATTTGCCAGGCTGATGATGACATACCATGGTTCTTGTTGTACATGTGTCTTAGGTTGAGGTAGTGTGTGTTATTTAACATGAAACAGTATATGAACAATAAATCCATCAGTGGAATGAGACTGCATCTTGCGCCCCGTCTATAACTTGTCACCTCGTTCGTGAATATTCTCATGCCATAACTTGCAGGCTTCTGATCAGACACGCTGTTTTCTATTGAATCAAGGTATAAAGTCCCTTCCAGCCGTACCTTTGCTACCTCAGCCAAACTTGATGCCCGAATTAGGGTTCCAGGTTCCTGATGCGGATCCTTGGCCTCCAGTTGGCCCCGGGCTTCCAAACTTGATTCCCATGTTGGGAGCCCACATGCTTCCCATCGGATTTTGAGGCTGCACTGGCCTTGGCTGCTGCACCGGTTCATCAGCCCAGGATTGGATGTTGGCCTCTGCAAAATTTTGCGTCGACTGCTGGGGAGCGATCGGCTTGTCGGCGTAGTTTTCTTGAGGCGCGAGAGCCTCTTGGGGAGGAGGGTTGTGGGAGATGTTGAGACTTGACAAAGGAGGCATGTTTATTTCCCTTGTCCATGTTAGCCGAAATTCACTGTGCTCACAGGTAGCAAACTCACTCTTCCAAGGCCCTCGCCTCCATCCGCCGCTGTGCGACCCAACCGCGCACTACATCGCGGAAACCTGGACCAACAATTTTATTGAGATCGTTGTAAAACTTTCGACCGACCTCAAGGTTGTTGACAATTTCCTTGTACTTGAAATAGGCATTGTCCAGCCGCTGTAGAGTATTCTCCCTCTCTCGATTGCCGCGATCACCCATTTGTCGTTTTTGAGATTCGAATTCTCGGTTCATGCGCTGGACCTCAGCGAGGATACGCTCCTGGTCCTGGGCTTCTTTGTCAATGGCATCTAGCTCGGGCTCGTAGAGTTGATCAAGCCGTTTCTCGAAAAAGTCTTCGAAATGAGCCGGCACCAAGGCTGTCGTAGGATAAGCACGTTCCAGCCGGGCCGCTTCCTTAAGTATGTCAGGCTTAATATCGTCACGGCGTGCATTTTCCCGCATATTCTCCACCTTTTTTCGTCGACGGCTCTCGAGCCGTAACACGTCGTTGTATGCGCCTCTTAGCCTCCCTATCACAGGCTTGAAGGATTCGGGCATGTCCACTCGACGACTAGACGGCACATAATCCATCAACACACGATCTGTCCCTGAAAGAACAGCGAGCAAGTCCTGGATGGCACCGAACTTTTCTCTGACGACCGAGTCGCTGCTGATGCTGCTCGAAAAATACCCATTAATTTCGGTGGCATGTTCCCACAGCTTCCCACCCTGGGGGTCTTGTCGACTTTCCGGCCGGATCCATCGCGCTGTGCCATACTTCAGTCGAAGTGCTTGGTCCTCTTCCTCTTCCGAGGCGAGAGCTGCCGTTCCCTCCTCAAAAATCTCCATGTCAGCTGAACGGAGCTTGTCAATATCTGCAAAGCTTCTGTGTACTCGTCCGATGGCATCAGCTTGTCGAATCTCTTCTGCGTGTTGGACCAAACTTGGGGGCAACCCAAGCGGCTTTTCGAGAGCCTGGAGCGACCCCGGAAGGCCAAGCGAAGCCAACAGTTCGTGTATTTTATCGGTAAGCTTCTCGAGTTCCTGGATGATATTTTGGTTGATGAGACGGTCGCGGCGTTCTTCGTAAATGGAAATGGCAACGTGAACTGAGAATGGCACCAATCGGGAAAATAAAGCTGGCCCGAATTCGGCGCGGTCGCCAAAGTACTCGAATGGGTTGGCGACATGCGGCGGGACGCGGGCCACTGCCATATTCGCTCGGTCGAGAAGCTTAAGTTCCGACTTGGGTGGGACAGCGTCTGCTTGGTCAGTTGTGCCTCCGGTCGCTCCTAATTAAGACGGGTCCTTACTGAGGTAGATAAGGTCATTGTCTTTCTCAGCTCTCTTGAGATCTTCCTCAACTTTTCGCTTCAGCCCGTTGAGCTCATCAGCTACTATCCTGCTGACAGAGCTGTTCTTGGCCTCTTTTATTCCCTCTGAAACGCACGCCACGGCATCTTTTAGGCGAGCGACTTCTTCGCCGTACTTGCGCTTCTCCAGGCAATCGCATGCGGCTCGGTACTGTGCGGCGGCGGCGAAATGATGATGTTTGGCGCTCATATGATGAATCCATGCGCTACTGATAGCCTCGCTCTTCACTGCAGATTCTCCTGCAAGGTTGTAGAGGTCGGAAACACGAGCAGCAAGCTTTGCTATCGAGGCATCCTTATATCCATCCATAACAGCCTTTTGCCAGAAACATTCCTGGCTCTGGGCAAGCATCAGCTGGATAAGAGATTCGAGAGTATCATTGTCCATATCTTCGGGAGGGTCTGACATGCGCAACTCAGGTAGAACTTCATTCTTCATGTGTGTCATGACGCCGGCTGCCCAGGAAAAATAATTGGCAGCGGTTTTGAAACCATCCGTCGATCCCCCAGGAGTATTCAGGCCGAGTTGAGAATAGAGGGCGGCGAGGTTGAAGAGGACGTTCATGAGTTCGTATTTTAGGTTGTTTCGTACCATCGGCCGGTCGATGTTGTATCCTAGGGCAGGATACCAAGAAAAGTCTGCTCCGATCTGGTCTGATCAGCTCGCTGCACACGACATGCATCCTGCGTGGCTCACATCGATCGGAAACTTGCCCCCGACCCAGACAAGCTGGGCGGCATACGCCTGGAGCTTCTTTATGCCGCTGGCGTGAGGTTCCCTCACGTTCACAGCATCCCGCCGTAGCGCATCAATGACCTCAAGGTCATGCTTGAACATGTCTGGGTGCTGATCATATTTGGTGTTGATGTATTGTCGGATCGTCGAAGAAAGCGACAGCTGCCCGGACTTGCGGAAGGGTAGCGCGAGGATGTTTCTATGCATTTTATTGTTAGCGATGCTTTGCCTCTCGGTGAGTGAGCTCCTACGACGACATGGCTGCTTGCGCCTCGAACGGGAGAACTGATGGAAGAAGGCAGCGATGACTTCATTTGTGTGGCGTCCGTCATGTTGGGCAACCCATGCTGGCGGGGCAAAGTGCGCGCGCGCAAAGTGGGGGTGGTGTGGTTATGTAAGCGGCTTTCTAGGCCACGAGGCAGCCCAAGACCTCTCACAGATTGACTGAGAAAAACCGTCTCAAGAAACCGTTCCAAGGGGAAGAATATCCTAGTTAGTAGATAATAAGGAGGGGTTTATCAAAATAAATAAGAGCCCGCGAAAAAATAATGGTTGTTCCCAAGGGTGCATTTGGGTTCAATTTCCATATCAATTGGCCTAAAAACCTCAATGCCGGATGCTGCACTTGAAGAAAATATATTAAACTAATTTGCACAGGAGCATTGAGTTCCTAACGGCACAGGGTGGTTACAGATCATTAACTCGGCAATTAAATTAAGTTCCCAAGCCCGCCAGTTGCGCCACAAATCACAAATCTCAACACCTAGACAATCCCCCGCCAAACATCAAAATCGTAGGTCCATCTAAGAATAGCTCTCCATGTATTGCGCTTGACGTGCTTAGGCGAGTTAATGAATATCAAAGTAATCTAAGCACAGCTATAAATAAGGGACCAATTAATTTGTTTAAACGAGAATCTTCATTTCACAGGTTCATCAATTTGTTTGATGAACATTACAGACCGTCTCAAATGTCCCCGGTAATATGATTCTATCAATGACATGTTGATGACAAAGCGAACGTAGCTTTAAATAGTTCCAGCGAGCCCTGGTATCATTCCACGTCCCTCAGATCCTAGTATTCCCCTTAGAAAAACGCCGTAAACTCCTGCTTTCTATGAAACAACAAATGATGATGAGAGGGCATAGTCTGTCAGCCCGTTATACTTCCATTTTATGAGGGAATCCACACCAGCTCGATGACACCGTCCACTTTGCTCATCGGCTTCTCGTCCTTTCCAACCCATCGGTCGTCGTGCTTGTGGCGAATGTAGGTCTGGATCACGGAACCATCCGAGTTGACCTCTGACTCCTTAAGCTCCCAGGCCATCTTACGGCCAGTCTTGTGCAGCGACGGGCGCTGCGGTCCAAACATGTAGTCAAAGTTCCAGCCTCGATTCGGGGCCGGTGCCCACAGAGTGGCTTCCACCTGGCGATGGTCAAAGTTCATGCCCTCCGGATACTGAGCGACCGAGTAACCGGATACGATAAAGTTGTCGCGGGTGCTAAAACGCAGCATGGTGCAGTCCTCACCGCACGTGTGGGCAATCTTGGTCATGGCAACGGGGCGCGACAGATGCCAGCCTCGGCCACGGTAGTGGTGCAGAGAGAGCGGCTTGTGCCCCCATTCGTAGAAGCCGCTGGGGTCGCCCAGGAAGTCGAGCTGCCAGAGATCCCAGAGGTTGGTCAGACGGGTGTCGGTGTGGCCGTAGATACAGTTGCGGAGGAGGATGTCGCCCTGTGCACCCCAGCCCGAGTTTGCCTTGTGGATGCTCTTCTGGCTAACGCAATCCTCGTAGTTCTCGGCGATTTTCTCAGCCAGTGGAAGAGAGAGAAATACGCCAGCACCACCAAAAGCCTGAGATCCGTGGCGCTCGACAGCCCCGGCATCTTCAGAAAGCGTTCCGATATACATGGGTCGGTCGGCGTCGTACGTCTTAAGCTTCTCGATCAGGCCGTGCATGCTCGGAAAGAAAGTGTCGTCGTCGCAGGTCACAAGCCACTTCTTCCTCGAGGCTTCGCGGTGGGTGAAAAGGGTGGGGACGAGTGTGACATATCGAACAGCCATTTCGGTGCCCGAGTCGGAGTGGAAAACGTCCACATTGATGCCGACATCCCCCAGCAGGTTAGCCACCTCTTGGAGCTGGTGATCAGTCGCGTCAATGAGCATCAGCACCAGATGAGCGCCGTTGGTGTGGCCGTGGCTGTCGGTGAGCCAGTAGATCCATTCGCCGATGGGTGTAGTGTCCGGGTTCATGAAGCGCTCGTAGCTGGTTGAGACGCCAAAGATGAAGTCGGATGCATTGACAGTGGCGGGGAAGCCCGATTTGGGAACGGGTAGCTCGAGGGGCTCGGGGCACGACTCCTTCTGGTACTTACGACCGACCTGGACTGTCTTGAACTTACCAGAGACCAAAGTTTGGTTGACCTTGGTCATGCCCGCGCGCTCGAGTCCATCGGTGCGCTTGAAGCGCACATAGCGCTTGAGGTACTGCACCGTGTAAGACAAGTCATGACGCTTACGCAGCTCGGCCAGGTGGGTAGCGTCAATGGTGCAATCCATCTCGTGGGTGCTGATGGGGTCGAGCTCGACGTCCATGAAGGGACTCGGAGACAGAGGGTCGTCATCGAGGGCCACGATTTCGTTGATGTGTTTGGTCTTCTTGTCATTGGACGCGCCAAACAGCCGCTTACCAACAAATGAAGATTCGGGCCGCAACATTAACGACAGGAAGAACAGCATGCAAATGGAAAACACCATTGCCCTGTTGAGGGGATGCCTCATGTTGAGGCGAATTGGTGTCTTTAACCTGGCACCCATTGTGGCGGCGACCGTGACCAAAAGTTGAAGCAAGCTGTATGGGAGGTGGTCGAGAGGTTGGGCCAAGACAAGCGCTCACAGCCCCGGCCAGTCTGCCCGCAGACCAAGAGGAGGTAGGAATAAATAAAAAGTCGAGCAGTTGCCAAGACTGTCAAGGGGGATGCGGATCAATTGAAACACGAGCAGGCAATGGAATCAAAGGGCTAAAACAGGCGTCCAGGCCCGGCTGGATTGCTTGAAACACACAACAACAAAGGGAAAGGGAAGAGGGAGGATGCGGTTCAGCTTTTGGAGTGGGTTTGGAAGGAGGAAGAGAAAGAGAAGGGAGGAGCCGAAGATGATGGTCTTTGAACCCCTGGGCTGGGGAGGCTGTGACATGGGGATGTGCCAGACTTTTTACGAGTCCCCTTTGGAGGAGCACCTGGGTATACATATCAGATGTTTGTTACGGTGGGCCACATACCACGGACAGCACAGTGCATGCCTCGTTAGCTGAGACTCATGCCAGATCGCATTCCGCGCGCGGCGGCACAAGATGGGATGAGCCCTTGGCTAGGTTCAATTGGGGTCCATAATTGTCTTGGGGGGAGAACTCATACTGTACGTACGCACGCAGACACGACGACAGTGCACCATTGGTGCGCTGGGGAGAAGGACGAAAAAGCGAAGCAGAACATCATGGGTGGAGTCGCAGTGGGGTAGCTCGTAGCCAAGGCGAAGCCAAGACGAGGCGCACACGGAGAGAAACGACAGTTCCCCCCTGGCGACGCGCAGGCCACACAGCCAACAAGCATTCACTAAGTCGCCCGTTTGCAGGGGGCTCATCAATGGGAGGCAAGGAACGTGGGGATGTGAAACGCGGCCATGCAGCACCCAAAGGGACATCCAAGCGCTCTCGGAGTGCTTCCAGAATGGAGAACAGGAATAACCCGATTGGAGGCCTTTCTTTGCGGCGGCGGCACAGTGGTAGCGCAGCAAAAGTTACAGCGTCACGTTTCAAGAATATCATGATAAACCATTCAATACATCCGTGACAAGCCAAAGGTTCGTCTCAAGTCTGTTTCTCGGCTGCAGCTCCGAGGAGCAGGAGGAAAATAAGCTACTGCCCGAAAGAGAGCCAAGAGGGAAGCGAGGCGTGTGTGATGCGCCCATGGTTCGTGCTCCCTACCTCCATCGCCTCATCCTACAGTGCCAGCCAACACCAACGTGAGCAAAAGGGATGCCGCCAGTGACATGCTGCCTCAAAACGGAACCACGCGTCTGCTGCATCCTGATCCGTTTGGCTGCCCTCCGCGCCCGCGTGGGGACTGCAAACAACCCTGAACACAAACGGCACCTTGCTTCCGTTCGCTGACGTGGGCCAGAGACATATGGATCCCATCATTGGCAGTCAGAAAGAAAGAAAAAACAAAAGAAGTGGCGCCTGTCGCCCGTGGCGGCAACTAAGCGTGCTTGCGTACATACATAGCACATCCAGGACGCCACAAGCCAGCCGTTGAGCCAGCGTTGGGTCAGCATCAAGCTGGGACGTTGGCAGGGGCAAAGAAAAACCCAAAAGAAAGCACGGTACCATACGAGCCGGCAGCCCGTAGCCTCTCAATGGCTATCAAAACACTGGGTCAGCAGCAGCAGCATTTTTAGTTCAACTTGACGCGCCATCGGTACTCGATCCACTCACATCTGTCTGACTCTCAATAGACGCCCGGAACCGACCAGGACCCTTGCGCTTCTGACATCATGGTCAGCCAAGTCATCATCTCCTTTTTTTTTTTTTCCCGTGTACATCGCCATAACCGCAAGCATAAATTACGATCGAGCATCGCACTCAAGCGTCAAGCCGGACTCTCTGGCTCGACATAGTGGTGATCTTCAACGCGCTACAGTGGCCATACCCGCCCGTTGCCCTCACTCTCCCACAGGCCCCATCTCCCCTGGGCCCTAGGCCCACCCCCTCCCTCTTCCTGTAACGTGAGTTGTCGGCAGTCTTTGGGCGCCTACGTCACCCACCGAGGATCGCGTGTTAGGGGAACAACCAGGTCCTGAAACGGGCCGCGTCTACATCACCCAAGTTAGGTGGTATCGCTCTCTCACTTTTTTATAGTCGCTGCGCCTGTGAATGCCATGCTATGTCTTTCTTGATCAGTCGTGGCTTGAATTAAATGTAAATAAATGAAATCAAAGGCCGTGATCATCAAGGCCGCCCACGCCATTGCCATATCAGCCGTGCGCCATCACTACCGGTACTTGTGGTCTCCGACACCAGGACGCTGGATCCCATCTTCTACGTACGTCGGGGGCTGCTCTGCACTGTCACTGCCCCCTGTGCTCGGTCCAGCTACAGGGGCTCCTTGCTCCCTGTCCCCATCCTTTTCCTTCTCCCTCAGCATCCCAGCCTCGGCTCCCTTCAAAGTCTCCAGGAGGCCACGCGCTCCCGCAGGCCACATTCCGGAGGGTCCCTGGGAAGGCACCTCGCCCTTCAGGATCCTTTCCACAGTGACACGGTCACCGTAAAACGCCGTGTTGGCATCCTTGCGCTCCACGACCACCGTGCCGTCAATCTGGATACCTGCATAAAACCCGCGTGACTTGACGTACGAAAAGACGGGCTTGAGCGAGCTGGCACTCAGGCTGCGACGCTGGCTCTTGTCAGCCTCGGGCTTGAGCGTCTGGTCCGTCGTCTCTGGTGTCGCCGCGTCTTTTTCCTTGCCCTTTCGGCCCTCACGGTTTTCCACAGGCGCTCCGAATTCGACGGCTCCTCCGGCCCCATACGGACCAGCCACAACGGCAAGGTCCGTGCCCAGGCCAACGCGGGTTTTGGTGAAGGCTGCAAGTGCTTCGCGACTGTTGATGACACAAACGCAATCGTAAATGTCCAGGCCAATTGAGAAGCCGCCTCCCACTGACAGCACCTGGATCGCGGAGGGAGGCCCCCATGAGCCGTCGGCGAGACGAGCAATCAAGATACCCGAGCCCAGCGCACCCGAGACATTGAAGCCTGCACGGAGCGTAGTAAAAATGGCCAGACCGACAGCCTTGGAGATGACCTTGGGTGGAATCGTGACCAGGACACGATCTTTAGGCTTGTTTTTTGTTGGATCAATCACGGCATCGTTTGTCTCGGCAGCCTTGGGATTGGTTGAAGCAGGAGGCTGTCCGGAACCAGGGTCTGCGTAGACTCCCTTTTCTATATCATAGTTAAGCTGGCGCCCTTGTTGACGTCATCATTGGCTCGATCAACTTACTGCAAAAGGTTCTAATAATGGAACTCGCTTTTTCGCATTCCTTGTCGAGTGTCTCTGGCAGGAAACTTTGACTGCCGAGCTTGTGTGCGAGGCTGTTGATAGGAGCCGCCGCCTTCATGCCCAAGTTACTGAAACGCTCGCTCCATCCAATCTTTTTATGAGGTTGCTCAGCCGGTGTATTGCTCGAGCTTGCAGGAGGTGGGACGTTTGGAGGAGGTGCTGTAGGCTGAGTCTCGGGTTGTTGCTGGGTTGGAGGGGGGGCAAAGCTGGGTGCGGCTGGGTTGTACTCCGGGATGATGTAAGTTGCCTGAGTTGGCTGAGCAGGGTCAACGGGGTGGGCGTTCAGAGGGTTAGGATGAGGGTCCAAAGCTGGAGGAGGCCCAGGAGGTGGGGGAGGAAATTCCTGCTTCTCTTTCTCTGATGCCCTAGAGGTCGTGGGCTCTCCCTGGTGGCCGAGCTCTTGTTGGGGAGGAGGGAATGCCTGTTTCTCTCCTCCAGATATCGGCTGGGCGGTGGGGGCGGGCTGCTTCTCTGAGGTCGGAGGAACATAGTCGCCTTGTTCATACGAAGGTGGGAGCTCAGATCGGTCCTCTTGATGCTGCTGTTGAGGCGGCGGTCCCGAAGGAGGTGGTGGATAGTATTGTTGGTTTTCAAAGGCTGGCGGTGGGGGCGAGTGTCCGTCGTCCTTGGGGGGCCGCGGTGGACGAGGAGGGGCGGATTCTTCTGGGGGGGCAAGAGGAAGCAATCCCCCTTGCTGCTGTTGTTGAGATTGCTCGCCCTGGGGCGGCACTGGAGTCTTTTCCGAACTCGACATCGGATGATGGTGAGGATGTAATGCGGGGTCGCAGAATGGGGAGAAGTAGTGGAATAATTCAAAAGGAGGCGTCGAGTAGACGCGTGTGCTGATGAATGAACCTATGGAACTTAAGGTACTGACACTATCACAAGACACTGGGCGGGATCTTGGTGATTTATGCGCACTTTCTTGTTTGAGGCCTCTAACATTCACTTCCACATCTCAACTACGCTGGTGGGCTGATGTCGTCACTTGTGGCTGGCGGTGCAATTACGACGTTGCGGGGCATGCTCAGCCACATTTCAGTGCCATTCAAGGTTAGCAGCACCTTGCTTCCCAAGACTTGGCAAAGTCTTGGCCGGGAACAAATTACCGAGCCAAGTACGAAATACTGTCTAGTCATAGAGGTGAGTAAAAATATAACATTGTGGGTATTGGAGCAGAAGTGATGCTGGTTGTGTAATTGGCCATTCGGGTTAGCCACACCCGACATTCTATGAATGTCGCTTTCAGAAAAGAAGCGCAGCACACACGCACGACAAGAGACGGAAAATAACAACAAACCATCATGACTTGACATATCCCTAAAAACATATTCTCTCCCGCTAGACTTAATAAACCCCTGAAATGATCGAGGCAAAGACTACTAGAATCCTGCAACTGCCATAATGCGACCTTGATATTCGCGTTGATCTTCTATAGGGTAGCAACCATGCGTTACCAAACATTTCAACTTTTACACACATGGATTCGACTCAGGCATGTTTCTCCCTGTTAATAGGCACTCTGTATCGGTTTATTTCTCGGGGGGCTGCTATTTTAGCCCCGTATCTAAACTTCTTCAATGTTGATCAATGTTGGGAACTTGACAATTTCCCAACGGCTGTCGTGCAGCACAAAAATGGATACATGTTATTTTTAACTCTTTTTGAAGGGGTGGATCGTTGCTGATGGCGGGATGTGCTAGTTCTCCCTGTAAATCGCAACAGAATATCCATACTAGCTGGTAGTCATCTACCTGTACCCTTTGAACATTCAAAACCAAGGTGTGGGACAAAGCGGGCACCAAACTAATGTGGCGAGCGAGTTCCCCACTTTCATTTCGAAACGCAGAAGTTGAGCATTGCCGGGTAGTGTTTCTCTGGAATGCCACCGAAGATGAAGAAACAGATGCTCGTTGCTCAGGGTCTTGACGCTGTACACCCACCGTGTAGACCCCGACTGCATCGCGATGACGTGTTTTGAAGTTGGTGCGGCGCGAGGTGCGACCCGGAAGCCGAGCCAGATAAGAGGCGAGGCGAGACAATTTTGGGTTTCGTGGGTGGGACGTGACTCTTTCAACACACCTGAGGTTTGACGCCAATCTGCTGTTCCAGCCATCGTTGCTTGTGCTATCCGACTACTGTCGGCTAACCAACCTCCATCATGACCAAAAACGCCGACGATGCGGCGACGTCGACGCTGCATTTGCCGCGCATCCTCTGCCTGCACGGCGGCGGTGTCAACGCCCAAATCTTTGAGACGCAGTGCCGCGCAATCAGTGCCCGCCTAAAGTCCGATCTTCGGTTCGTCTTCATGGACGGCCCCTTCTTCTCAGCTCCGCATCCGTCCATTGTCACCGTCTACGGCGACGCAGGTCCATTCAGGCGCTGGCTCCGCTGGGAGCCGGACCATCCCGAGATTGACGGCGAGGAGGCGGCCGCCGAGATCCGCTACCTCTGTCGCCAGGCGATGAGCGCCGACGCCGGCACGGGCGAGTGGGTGGGGATCCTCGGCTTCTCCCAGGGCGCCAAGATTGCCGCCAGCATCCTCTGGACACAGGAGAACGTCAGCGAGAAGTTTGGAGCTGCCGAGGCCACGCCCTTCAAGTTTGGCATTCTCATGGCTGGGAGGGGCCCCATTGTCATGCTCGACGAGCGCCTGGACGCGCCCCGGTATGCTGTTGACGCGGGACACTTGAGCAGCAACTTTAGCGACTGGCCTGATTCAAACACGGGGCCTCACGCGTTTAGCATCCCGACTCTGCATATACACGGCACCCGGGACCCGGGCTTGGAGCTGCACCGGATCCTATTGAACAAGTTCTGCAAGCCTGGCACCACCCGGCTGGTCGAGTGGGACGGGGGCCACAGGATCCCCATCAAGATACCTGACGTTGAAGCTGTGGCGAGCGCCATTCTCGACCTCGCCAAGGACTCTGCTTAGGTTAGACTACTGGTGTGACATGCACAGCAACATTTCCAATACAAAAGTCTCGCGAGATGCACCCCACGTTGAGCTCAATAGTTCTATATTTTTGCCGGGTACATTTCCCAGCCTGCTGAGTCGTGCGTCTATGTTCTAGGTCTGCGGAATGGGTGTGCTTCAGTGTTGAGCACATACTCATCCAGACTAATGAGGTCTGGAGGCGAAAAAATGAGATAAAAGTACTTGAGTGTCTCTGCAAGCCAGAAGCTCTGATCTGATTAGCACGGCGCGGAAAATGGTGGCGGGTGCAATTGGTACTCACTTCCATTGAGTCTGTTTTTTTTGATCCCACCTTTCTCACATCGTCAATGGCTGCATTGCCGTGCTCTGTACTTGTCTCTTTGATGATGGACTGGAACATGTTCCACGCCATGTCCTGCCACTCCTGGTCTCCCGTAATGCGATACATAATAAAAATGCTCTCAATTGCCTCTGGCCGGAGCAAATATCGCGAGTCACGAGCGTTTCGGAAGCCCTTGGGGAGATTGGCATCGCCCTCCTTCTCCCAAAGTACTTGATCGAAAGTGCATTCGGTGAGGTACGGACAGGAAATCAGACTGAAGATTTCTGGCATGATGCCGCTAGGAAAGACGCTGTACGCCCAACCACACCCCCGAGCAAGCCTGGCACCAATATTGACATGCTCCTCGATGCCAAAAAGCCTTCCACCAAGACCAAACATGCCTCCCACAAAGCAGGTAAGGTGCTGGCTCTCAGGTGTTAGGTTGCCCGTCTTGCCCCTTTGGCGGTAGTCGCCCGAAAACAGGATGTCTACTTTGTCTTCGATCATCGGCCTGAACAAAAGGTGCTGGCTTGCAACGTCCATCGCAGCACGGTACATTGCCTCGTAGGCCGGATCGCGGCCCCCTAAAAGTGCACTCATCTTTGGCAGATACTCGTACAATGAATCGGCCAGGGCACCCAAGGAAAAGTAATTGTCCAAAGCCTGTTGGTTTTGAAAGTCAACCGACACGGGCCACATTCCTGGTAGCATTGTCTTGTTCTGGACACTGCCCAAGAAGCGCATGACGCGATCGGTCGCGTCATAGTATTTGCTGTCGCCTGTCAATTGAGAGAGGCGAGTGAATTCCATGCAGAGGGATCCAGGCACCGCTGAAGGATCGTGAACCCCAGCGACTAGTGCACCCTTCTTGGCTTGGACAAAGTTGAGCCAGAAGCCCGGGAGCCGATTCGGTGTATCGAACGCCACGTAGAGCATGTCGCCTAGTTCCACGGCCTTTTTGAGGAGCGCCATCTCACCACTGAGATCGTAAGCAGCCAATATACCCCCAAGGTGTCGAATCGTTGTCTCGAACAAGTTGATTGCGCCATCATCTATCTGGCCAAAGTCGATGGAAGCAACGTCGTTGGCAGCCTCGTAGAATTCTTTTTTGAGGCCCATCATCCAGAGCGTATCGAGACAATCCACCAATGAGGCCGCCCAGCCCCCAAACGTATTTTTGCCGCCACCTGAGATGGGCTTCAGTTCATCCATAGGCCAGGCGAGCTTTCTGTATGACGAAAAGCTGCGGATGAATTCATCTCGTACGGCTCTTTGGCGCCTCTGGGTTGTCCATGTGTGCTTGAATTTGCTTCGATCTGCCTGCACCTGGGGAAACCGCTGGGGCCGACCGGTGGGCAGTGTTTTGATCGATGAAGGAGGGTAGAACGCTTTATGGTTCTCCCAGTCAGACGTGCTTGGTACAAAATTTACAGGAATTTGCGAGAAGCCCATCAAATGCCAAAAAGTGAATACCGCCACGAGGGCGCCTGTCACCAAGATGGAGCGTGACGGTCTGCGCATGCTTGCAAAGGCCAAGGTGTTGCGAGAGAAGAGTTGACACGGGCCGTCCTCCACCCAAATAAGCATGATCATAGATTCTCCAGTCGGCACCCTCCCCGCGAGCTCATCAAAAACGATCCTTGCCGCATCCAGGTAGATGTGTTGTTGCTCCGACCGGTATTGAAACGGATCCACGGACCCCCGACCGTGGAATCTCAACCGAGCGAATCAAGGTGACTCAATGGCTCTTTGGAGACCCCCTCGAATGCGATTACTAAAAATAACCAATAGGTGGAAATTAGTGCGCCACAGGAGGAAGATCTCTGTGGAAAAAAGGAGGCATCCAAGCCCAGATCTCCACGGTAAGATATTGATTGACAATGGCTCTTTATGATCAAGTCCGACGATGGGGGATGGGACCAGCGTATCACTGGGCCATGGATATATTCCTATGGAAAATGTTCTCCTGTTTTCCCGTCCAATTTTTCCGATTTTCTTTTTCTAAAAAAAAAAAAAAAAACACAAAAAAAAAAAAAAAAAAAAAGCAAAAGTAAAAAGCACGTTTTCTTGGAATCGGTTTGCATTCATGGTCACTTTGCTGCTTCACCCTTGGCCGAGCGCGTTTATTTTGAAACCTGATTCCGACATCAATTTCTGAACCCGGAAGAACCCACTTGGCGCCATTAATTTGAAACCGGAAATTTGCCAATTCATGTCGCAAAGATGTGATGAAACCGATTGGAAAGAATACTATTTCCGGATACGGTTATTGGCGGACCGAAAAAAAGGGTTCCAACAAACCACCCGAAAATTCTACTTGCTGGCGATAGAATTTGGTGCGAGGGTAATCGCACAGGGGTTGAAAAGTCTACTTGTTCCGCGGGCGACCGTGGTGAGCTGTTCTGAGTCGATTATTTCTATCAATCTTGACAACGGATTTCAATGCAACGCATCGATGAGAGCAATAGTGAAGGTAATCCCTCGTCCCTTGCTGTGGTGAGCTGTTCCTGTGAGAATAGGAACTTCGAAAATTGACCCCAAAAATTTCTAACCAACATGCGTTTGTTGCTCCTCGCTTAGATAATGATGGTGTACTTCATTGGACCAAACACCCGATTGCTGTTATAGTAGGTGTGATACAATTTAGCAGCGATGGGCTTTGAGGAAGACGCGCTCTACTCTTAAGTCATCTTAAAAGGTGTAATAGTTTGAGCGATCAGCTGGTTAAGTCAAATCGTTTACTAAATATTCGAGAACCGGTTCGTATCCAACATCCGTGTCTGTTTTGACGTCACCCAGTTTAATTGAATCATCTCCGCAAGCTGCTGGGTTTTCTATACTGAGACTACGATCTTGAGAAGATATATTAAGGTCGATGATGGCCTAGTGCCAAGGATGAGCATCTGTCAATAAAGAGAGGAGCAGTCGGCGATGCTGTTAGTCCCAGTACAGTACGTAAACACTATGTGTTTTCGGACCACCCGAATGCCAACTTTTAAGTTTTGTTTTCTCGTACAAACATTTGGTTGGTGCACCTGTAAGTACCTGTCAGCGCCTGCCAGATCAAGCAACTCGGAATTTAAACCAGCGTGGGTTTTTTATCAACGTCATTGCACGGCCCGATCTCGATGTGTTCAGTCTCTTGTGTACGTTATGCATGCCTCATCCTGAATTCCTCTCGCTTTCTAACGCGTTCCTTTGCCTCCACGTGGGTAAACCTCGGTGGGGTTGAACTGACACATGCACTATCACAAAGAGCGCATCTCGAGCGGCTGTGTATGTTGTTTCTTGTCAATTCTCTTATCTAGTCTAGCTGGTTGGATAAGGGGGTTTTGTTGACGGCTAGATTAGGTAATTAGGCCCCCGTTGCCTAGGCTGCAGCCTTGAGGGCTGCAGCCGTTACAATGTAATTGCCTTGATTGACTATTCCAACACTCCAAGACCCCCTTCAAACACCAACCCTCCGATCTAGGTTGCAGCAGACTGTTGATTCTCTCAGGCTGGCACCAAGGTTCGAGGGCCCTTTGAGAGTCAGTTTATTGCAATCGCGTCATTTTGGCCGTGGAACTCGCTAATATCGGTGGTTTATCCGCTTTGCCATATGTTTTGAGCAATAAACGTGTGATCAACCGTCTCCGAATGGCGTGGCATGGTGTAGTGAGGGCAAATTGAGAATCACTGAAGTGGCGGACTGTATTTGGTTTGGGGCCTTGGCTTTAAGGGCCAGACCTGTAAGGGATGGCTGCTTACTTACTGGACTCAATCTAGCATATATTAGGGAGCATCGGACTCAAACCTGCCGCCTTTGGTTTGCGGATGGCCTGATCAATGCCGCCGTGTGGCTCATATGAGAGAATTAGCATCCTAAATTCGTTGACTGTGTTCCTTGATGTTGAGCAAGATTGTACTGTTCAATTCGTCACCTGTTAGTAGATTTGGCTTGACGGTCATTTGATCCGAAAACTAAGGGATTGTATATAAAGAGTTCTTGGATTATATCATCCTTAGTCAATGACAGCTTTTTTGCATCCCTAATTCCTCATACAAGTTACTTAGAAAGCTGACTCACGATATCATCTACATCGCCGAGTATCTTTACAACTACATAAGTGAGGAAAGTGAAAGGTGGTCACTACCAGATCAGAGCTTCAAGCACGCCCCCACTATGCTATGCTAAGTATGAGGTCTACAGGTGTAGGACTGCCACTATGATGACCAAGCAGGCTGGCGGCAAAGAAATCTCCAAGGTCCTGTACATGAGCATTGCCATTACCATTAATGTCAGTTACGATAACACTTAGAGTATCCCAGCCAACGCCGTCAAGAGAACAAACTACACAATAACAGAGGCTCCTGTGATGACCAATTCAACACCTCTAGCCATGTATTCCACACTAACGGGTTTCATAAAGGTACCTTCACATCCTAAAATATCGCCATAAAGCTTGCCCACAACGCTGATACCAAGAACAAGGACTTGTAAATGTTAAACCGGAATCATACAACCACGTGTCATTGTGGCATGCTAATCAAAATAAATTACTAGATGCATATCAGCATATACCTGGTTAATGCACCTATTTGCACATATAGCTAACCTGAATATGCTGAAAGTTGCATCATTTGGAGTTGTTCACCCTTTATCTGGTGGAATGGGGCTTTACATGCCTTGGTGTAGTGCTTGACCTTGACTAATACGAAGATAAGGAGTACTTAAACTCCTCATGATGCGTGCATCTGTGCTATATAGACCCTAATATCCTGTGTTACTCTTAACCGAGGCACAGGTAGACCTTTTGGTGTAGCGGCTAGGGCCTACCCCCTCCTTTTCTGTATCACCTCACAAGACCCTATGCATAATAAAAACCTTTCCAGGTGTTTGTCTGTTGGAATACCTTGGATAAAGCTGGTTTTCCCCTGACTACAAAATTGGAAAATACCTTAGCATAAACCTCCCGATTGTAGGTTGGAGATTTCTTGATCAACATGATCTCCATGATCTCATTCAAACGAATAAAAGGTTATGGCTTTATTGATCCATTGTACGGAATGTTGCCGATCTAGGGTTAATCCACAGTTATGATGCTATGGGTCGCTTTTTTCCTGACATGTATTGACGCCACTTGAGGTCCTAAAAATACACAGGGATATATAAGACGAGGATTGCGGGGGAAATTGCCTCTAGAACATAAAATGTCCACTTTTAGCCTTGTTTCTCGACGGCGGGGCAAGTCCATATGTCACACCAAACAAGATAAGTCCTTCGTAGCTATAGCTACCGCTAGAGCCAAATCTATGTACTTAGAGGTTCCTTCGGATTGAAAATGATACAAAGAATGCTGAAAAAAAAAAGTTCAACCTGGACACGGAGTTTAGCAAGAGAAATGATCACCCATGATGAAATCATCTCGGAATAAGATGTTGCAACCAAGGTTGAGTGAATTATGGTGAGATGCTGCTCTAACACATTAACACCGCGGTTAGGACAAGCGGTTTGGGATACTCGAAGAACGAGAATTTCTTTCTTTTGCTCCCGTAAATAGTCAGGGTACGGTGGGTGTAGGGTAACTGTGCTGCGGTTATTTGGGTCCACTCTAGACCCTCGTTTCTTCAGTGATTTGCAACGTGCGGACGTCCGTCCCCTCGTATAGATCACTGGCTCACTGGCTCGATCGCGTCGGACGCTCGCTCATTCCGCAATGTTGCCTCCGGTTTGCATTGATAAATGAGAGGTGTGGGGATGTCTCGCGCAGCTACCTCTCAAGAGTCTGTGCAACTGAGGCTGGATGAGAAATGTACTTGTCTGAGTGTAGTGGGTCTCATTTCAACGTTGGAATGCGATGGATTTTAGTCTACCCGAGCCATCCGCTGCCTCAGTCGTGTGGGAACGTTCATTGTTGGTTGTTCGCATGGCTATCAAAGAAATTTGTGTCGTGTTTTGAAATGACGAACTCGGTCTTTTTCTTTTGAGTCCTAATCCCTCACATTTAACAATAATTGCACGAAAAAGCGTATGTATAATGAAGCGATCCCGTGATGGTGGCTAGATACGCTGCAAAAATTGCTTATTATTTTCTACAAATGACTTCGACTCCTCCAGGAGCAGGTTGCTTTTCCTTATTCCTTGAGGATCAGCCAGCTTTCCAATGCACACTGCATTCTCGATCAAGCGGTACTTAGTTTTGAAGGAGTTCACTTCGGACTCGGAAATATCTCTGAGTGGCTGAAATCAGGAGATTATAATTTTTTCTGGGCAAGCATGAGGCCAGTGTGTTGATTGACAGGGTGTAAGCCACTTAGTAGAAGTCCGGGTACGTTTATGTTAGTGGGTCACACCCCACTCATCGCTGACAGTGGCCTTAGTGGCTGACTAAAATTTAGAGCGTGATTCCTTCCAGCTCACTCCCACTTGACGACTGGCCATAATATACCTGGTTTTTTGTAAAAGAATTTTAATAAAAAAAAATCTCTTGCGTGCGAATTCTGTAATTCATGTCGATCATTTTTGCAATGGTGATATTAAGTACTATATCGAAGAGTCTACAAAATTTGGCTAGCGAGCAGACCTCAGGATCTCTCCCCACGTGGATTGTTCACTACCTTGTATGACCTTTGGAACTGTAAACCCCACTAAGATTTGCGGAGCAAGGGTACTTTTTTGGTAGTGCTGTTCTTTTCCTCTTTATTGGCTGTCTGGTCAAAAAATTATCCGAGACTACTCCGCATTGCCTTGAGTTGATCTCATTTCCAGCTGAGATAATTTTGCCACGAGTCGCATTATGTTTACTGGTACAGCGGGCCATTAAAATCCATCTATGTTAGGTACCAATAGCAAGCCTGCGGCTATGTTTCATGTTCTCGACTCGTTGATTCCTTGGACCTTCCACCCATGATTTGTTACAAAATTTGGCCAATAGCAGTCGACTTTAGCACCTTGAAATGACCAACGTTGACGCAGCCGCAAACGTAAACTTTAATTACTGACTGGTAATATATACACCGCTGGTTGGAAGCCCTCCACTGACTGTCCGCAAATATTTCAGATCCATTCATTGAGCAAATGTGGAATCTATTTTATAATTGAACAGCGGGTGTACATTTTTTTTTTCTTTATCGCGATGTTGATTTGATTGATATCGTATAAGATTGATTGCTGTTCAAAGTGTACTGAACTGAGGTTTTGATGAAATGCTCTCAATTACGTTATGTGCCCCAGCTTATCGCCAGTGCATCCATCGGTGAAAAACCGCACGGGACAATTACGTGGTTTACGCTTGTCTCACCCCCCTGTTAAGATTTGGATTTCATAGGGACCCGCTTCCCATTACGCGCCTAGCGTACATTGTACCCTGTACTTCCCATAGCAAGGATAGGTGCTCTGTAGCCAGAACAGGGGTAAGGGTCGGGGAGATCGTGCCTCCTGAGACCCCTCTAACGTTGATCTAATCTTTGGATCGGCTTCTCTTGCTTCTGGAATTTCACCATTCGCAAGTTCACTGTTGTGCAGGTGACAACAACTGCGATAGCCACGCGATGAATGAATTCGCAAGGTAATGAACTAAATGAAGTAGCGCTAACTAGCATCTCCAAGACACGACACGCGGAATATACACAACAAAGCAGCACTAGTTTATCACCAAACGTGATCGACCTGCAATCGACATAGACGAAACGGGCAACACAAAGCCTTTAATCAATTGTAATATATAACACACTCTTTTTGAACCTCAACGATCGAACGATTTGCGACCGACAAGATGTCAGACGAATACGACAGCTCCCCGATCTCTGATGATAGCCAATACTATGACGAAAGGGAAGACTGCGAGCTCCTGCGCCAGGAATCCGACACTGGGAGCTAATACGATGGTTTAGTGACGAAATTTTCGACAGCGACGAAGAGGAGGAAGATGAGGATTCCCCACTTGCTATGCTGTCCTTCACAGGCAGTTGGGATCTCGAAAAAGCGATACGATTTAATGGCGAGCCACCGAGGCTTATGCGTACTTGCGTGCATCGGCTTTTCGAAGAACAGGCCCAAAACCAGCCTGATGCTTCTGCTATCGACGCCTGGGATGGTCATTTAACATATTCGGAGCTCAACTGCGCTTCCAATAGGTTGAGTAACTACTTGGTGGATGTGGCTGGAATACAATTAGGGGACCTGGTGCACGTGTGCTTCGAGAAATCTATCTGGTTTTTCGTTTCAATCCTCGCTATCAATAAAGCCGGTGCAGCTTGGATCCCGCTTGATCCTGGACACCCTCTTCAACGTCAGCAGCAGATTGTACAACAGACCCGCGCTCGTGTGGCTTTGGCTTCGCCCGCCAATGCTACAATGTGCACTAGCCTGGTTGCAGAAGTCTTGGAGGTGACTGCTGCTTTTGATCGAAGGCTTATTGAAAAATTCGGACTTGCTCCTCCTACGCCTAATGTAGCCGTAACACCTGACCACGCAGTCTATGTTCTTTTTACCTCCGGAAGTACTGGTACTCCAAAGGGATTTGTAATGGAACATGGATCCGTATGCACTAGTCAAACCGCTATTAGTAGTCGGTTGGACATGACATCGAGCGTGAGAATATTGCAGTTCGCATCTTATGTTTTCGACCTCTGTATTGGCGAAATCATAGCACCGTTGATCACTGGAGCCACGCTCTGTATCCCGTCTGACGACACTCGAATGAGCGGCTTATCAGAATTTATCAACAACAAAAAAGTCAACTGGGCCTTCCTTACACCGTCATTTGCACGCACATTGAAACCCGAAGATATACCAGGTCTTGAGCTTCTACTGCTTACTGGTGAGGCTGTTGGTCGAGACGTGTTTGAAACCTGGGTGGGAAAACTGCGCCTAACAACCGGATGGGGCCCTGCAGAAACGTGTGTATTTAGCACACTGCATGAGTGGTATACGAAGGATGAGTCACCGCAAACAGTTGGCCGAGCTGTTGGTGGATTCTGCTGGATTGTTGACCAAGATGATCCGCAGAAGTTGTGTCCAACAAGCTGTCCTGGAGAAGTTGTTATCCAAGGACCAACCATTTTGCGAGAGTACCTAGCGGACCCTATTAGAACCGCAGCGGCTACCATCACCGATTTGCCAGAATGGGCACCGCAGAGAACTTCACCATACTGGAACCGATTTTTCAAGTCCGGAGATCTCTGCTATTATAATCCCGACGGTACCATCGAATTTATTAGCAGAAAAGACACCCAAGTGAAGATTCGTGGCCTGAGAGTCGAGCTCGGTGAGGTTGAGCACCATTTACGAGAATCACTTGAAGGGGTAAAGCAGGTTGTGGTGGATGTGTTCCAAGGAGAGACTGGAACAAACCTCGTTGGATACTATTCATTCAGCGATGATACAAAGACAACTGGCGCTGGAGTCGACCCTGATGCAAACAGTGTTGTTCTTCCTCTCACAGTCGAGCTGAAGGCTCAAATGATGGATGTAATGAGCCGGTTATCTGTGATTCTACCCAACTATATGGTACCTACTATGCTGTTGCCATGTAGATACATGCCTTCTATTACATCAACAAAAATCGACCGAGGTGGCCTTGGTCGTATGGTTGCTATTCTACCAAGAGAGACACTTGCGGCATACTCCCTTGCAGATGGCGAGAAGCGTGCACCAACTACACCGATGGAACAACAGTTGCAACAAATGTGGTCTGCAATTCTCAAGATTCCTTTGGACTCTATTGGCAGGGATGATAGTTTCCTTCGCATTGGCGGTGATTCTATCACTGCCATCCAGTTTTCCACCGCTGCGAGGCAAGCTGGGTTGAAAATCGCCGTAAAAGAGATCTTCGCTGATCCTCGGCTCTCGGTTATCGCTTCTAAAATAACAGAACTTCCAGTTGAAGAGGCGTTTGATGCCACGCCCTTTTCCTTATTACCTAGTAGCCAAATTGAAAAGTTCAAGACGGCGACTCGGGAAGACACTGGGCTGGCAACTGAACAGCTTATTGAGGACGTTTATCCTTGTACTAGTGTCCAGGAAGCACTGATGGTTTTGGCAGCCAAGGAGCCTGGATCTTACATCGCTAGATATGTCTATCAGCTCCCCCAAAGTGTTGATATACCTTTGTTTATCGACGCCTGGGCCAGGACTGTCGAACTTTGTGCAAACCTACGGACTAGGATTGTGGCCAGAGATGGTATATCAGTTCAAGCTGTAATCCAAGAAGATCCTAAGTGGGAATCTACCGATGGATTTGATCTACGCTCCTTCATGGATTACACAAAGTCTATTCAGATGCAATACGGCTCAAGACTTTGCAGGTATGCTCTAATCACAAACGAAGATAATGAGCGGTATTTTGTTCTTATTCTTCATCATGCTATCTTTGATGGATGGAGCTTGAGTATAGCTCTTGGGGTGCTTCACAGTCTATACCGAGGAGAAAGCGCCCCTGAAATACATCCATACTCGGGTTTTATAAACTATACTAGCCAGTTGGACAAGCCTGCCGCGGAGGATTATTGGTTACGGCAGCTACAAGGGGAACAACCAGCTACATTTCCTCGAGGAGACACTTTAGTTGACTCCGTATCTACGACCAAGGTTATGAAGAGAACGATGCCGGTGAGCATACCGAAGGACACGTCTATCACCAAAGCCACTGTTCTTCGTGCAGCATGGGCTATAGTTATGGCGCAATATTGCGATTCTGAAAACGTTTGCTTCGGCGCTACAGTATCTGGTCGACATGCACCTGTTCCTGGCATTGAGGCGATGGCCGGGCCTGCGGTAGCTACAGTACCAGTGCGAGTTCATGTTGATCAAAACCTATCGGTGTCTGAGTATCTGAATACTATTCAAAACCAGTCAACAGAGATGGTTGCATACGAACAGTTTGGTTTGCAAAACATTGCTAAACTTAGCCCAGAGGCAAAAGAAGCTTGCAAGATCTCCAGTTTAATGGTCATTCAGCCTGCGCAGCACTTGACTTCGGATAGCGATAATTCGGATTCGCTGCTCTTGTCTGTGGATTCAGAGGTGTATGGAGAGAGTGAGGCCTTGGAGGGTTATTTCACCTATCCCCTTGTCATTCAATGCATGACATTTGAAGAGCATATCGACCTCCTCCTTGTGTACAACCCTGATTTCATATCTGAGTCCCAGATCCAAGCTCTCTCACACCATTTTGGGCAAGTTGTCCAGAAACTAGGGAAGTCTCTTGATGCGCCTCTTTCTTCTGTTTCTTTAACTAGCGAGTGGGATTTGCAAAATGCCATAAAGGGAAACAATGATGAAATTGAAGTCGTGAATACTTGTCTTCACCAGCTTGTTTCAAAACAAGCCCGTCTTCAGCCTCACAACATCGCCGTTGATGCATGGGATGGAAAGCTTACATACGAGCAACTGGACCAAACCTCTAATAGGTTTGCTCACCATCTGGTCACAGATTATGGTGTGAAATCTGGTGATATTATCGAAGTCTGCTTCGAGAAGTCAATCTGGCATACAGTTGCTATATTGGGTATCAACAAGGCTGGTGCCGCGTGGTCGCCTATTGATCCTTCACACCCGCGCAATCGACATCAGCAGATTGTCCAGCAGACCCGTGCTCAGATTGCAGTATCTTCGTCTGCCAATCTTGCTGTCTGTGTTGGATTAGTTCCGCATGTGATATCATTATCACCAGCCCTGGACAGCAAACTCGCAGCGCGACTTGAAGATTTAAGTTCGCGTCCTCCACCGACAGATGTCAATCCTGTTCACCCAGCATACGTACTATTCACTTCCGGAACCACGGGTATTCCTAAGGGCGTTGTCATGCAACACCGATCTGTGTCTACAAGTCAGGTGGCAATTACTGCTAGGCTTGGCATCACTCCCGGTGTTAGACTTCTGCAATTCTCCGCATACGTTTTTGATGTCAGTGTTGGTGAAATTTTCGGTGCTCTCATTTCTGGCGCTACTCTTTGCATCCCATCGGAACATGATCGCATGAACGGCCTCAAGGAGTTTATTCGAAACAAAGACGTTAGCTGGGCTTATCTGACACCGGCTTTTGCTAATACTTTCAAACCTTCGGAAGTTCCCAGCCTCAAACTCTTGTTACTGGCAGGCGAAGCTATCAGTCAACAGGCATTTGACCTATGGTTTGGCAAAGTTCGTTTCCTCAATGGATGGGGGCCTGCCGAAACTTGTGTTCTCAGCAGCATCCACGAATTTAAACTTCCTAATGAAGCCCCAGTAACCATCGGTCGGCCTGTGGGAAGTTATTGTTGGATCGTTAATCCTCAAGACTCGAGCAAATTAGCACCAACAGGATGCATTGGTGAAGTGGTTGTACAAGGTCCCACTCTTATGCGTGAATATCTTGACGATGCTATTCGAACGCAAGAAGCCATGTTCAGTTCTCTACCAGATTGGGCACCTCGTCGTACCACTCCTACCTGGAGTCGATTCTACAAGACTGGTGACCTTGGCTTCTATAATACTGACGGTATAATTGAGTATGTTGGTCGTAAAGACACGCAAGTCAAGATCCGCGGCCTGCGAATTGAACTAGGCGAGGTTGAGCAACATATCCGCAATTCCCTTGAAGGTCTCAAACAAGTCGTCGTGGAAGTTCTCAAGTCAGACGCTGGTACGAATTTGATTGCATTCGTTTCCTTCTCTGAAGAAAAGAGAACTGGTACTGCTGTGAAAGTGGAAGACATCTTTCTTTCACTCACATCTGATTTAGAGCGTCGGCTCGCTGAGATGGTTGGTCATCTTCAGGTTTCCTTGCCCCGATATATGATCCCGACGCTGTTTCTTCCTTGCAACTATCTATCATTTACCTCTTCTGGTAAAGTAGATAGGAAATCACTTCGCTTATTGGCATCTGCGCTTGGAACAGAGGCGCTAGCAAAGTACTCGCTTGCAGGGGGCAAGAAGCGAGCACCCGAGACCCCCGTTGAGTCTCAAATGCAAAAGATTTGGTCGGACCTTCTAAACATACCCACTGAGTCTATTGGCCTTGACGATAGCTTCATGGTTCTGGGTGGTGATTCTATTACTGCTATACAACTGGTTACTCTGCTTCGTGACCAGGGTATGAACATTACCGTGAACGATATCTTTGCAGATCCTCGACTGTTTGCTGTGGCAGCTAAGGTTTCTGACTTGGATAAGACCGTGAAGTCTGAAGCAAAGCCATTCAGCATACTTTCTACGATTGATGTCGATGCCATAAAGGCCACAATTCGAGAACAATGTGGCATCGAAAGTGAGCAAGCTATCGAGGATGCATATCCTTGCACTAGCTTCCAAGAAGGATTAATGGCACTTGCTCTCAAACAACCTGGCTCTTATATGGCGAAGTACGTTTATTCGCTACCGGATGATATCGACACCGATCGATTCAAGAGTTCTTGGAACCGCACTGTTGATTTATGTACAAACTTACGTACTCGAATTGTGGTGCACAATGGCCTTTCTGTACAAGCAGTCACCCAAGAGAATGCAATTTGGGACTCGGCTGATGGTTATGACCTGAACGGCTTTATGCAAGCTTCAGATACCATGAACATGCAGTATGGGACTCGGCTGTGTCGATACGCCTTAGTAAGCGAGAGTCAAGGCAAAAGTTACTTTGTACTTGTTATTCATCATGCCGTATTTGATGGCTGGAGTTTGAATATCGTCCTGAGCACACTTCAGAGTCTCTACTGGGGGTCCAGAGCGCCTGATCTCCAGCCTTACTCTGGCTTTATCAGCTACACTTCCCAGCTTGATGATGCTGAGGCTAAACTTTACTGGTCATCTCAGTTGGAAGGAGCCCAGCGTGCTAAATTCCCAAAGACAAATGTTGTTTCAACTAAAACCAAATCGACCAGCCGGATCATTAAGAAAACCATTCCATTTGTAAAACAAACAAATGATTCCATAACGAAGGCTACCATTATTCGTGCCGCCTGGGCGATACTACTCGCGAGGTACTCTGATACTGATGACATTTGCTTTGGCACCTCGGTATCTGGTCGCCAAGCCCCTGTTCACGGAGTTGATGCTATGACTGGTCCGGCGGTCACAACCATCCCTATTCGTGTTCGTATTGATCGACAGCAACAAGTGTCAGAATTTCTTCAAGGAATTCAGCAACAAGCCTCAGATATGATTGCATATGAACAATTTGGCTTACAGAAAATTGCTCGAACTAGTAATGATGCAAAAGAGGCCTGTGACTTTTCCAGTCTCCTGGTAGTGCAGCCAACATCTCATATTAATGACGACTCTAATAATTCCAAAACTTTGCTTTCAGCCGGGCCTGATACATACAAGGACGAGGAAGCTGTTGATGGATATTTTACCTACCCGTTGGTTCTTGAAGTCTTTACAGGCACCGATGCCGTTGAACTAATGCTTATTTTCAACCCCGAGATTGTATCTGAGACCCAGATGCATGATTTGGCCCAGCATTTCAACTCTGTTCTCCAAAACATTCTTGGTGATACGCTGCTGCCCCTTGGCAACGTTTCGCTATTCAGCGAAATGGACCTTACCAAAGCCATCACATACAACACGGAAGACCCAGATCTGATTCGTACAACTGTCCACCAATTAGTGGAGCAGCAGGCACGAAGTAATCCTAACGCGCCAGCTATTGACGCTTGGGATGGCCATCTGACATACCAGCAATTGAACACGGCTGCTAATAGACTGGCTCATCATATCATTGATGTCGCAGATGTGCGTCTTGGAGATCTTGTTCATGTCTGCTTTGAGAAGTCTGCATGGTTCTTTGTTGCCATGCTGGCTATTAATAAGGCTGGCGCTTCATGGGTTCCAATAGACCCTTCACACCCAGTCCAACGTCAGAAGCAGATCATAAATCAGACATCTGCTAGCCTGATGTTGAGCTCTTCTTTAAATGCCGAAAAGTGTCGTCAATTGGTGCCGACCGTTATTGTGGTGGATGACGCTCTCGACAAAATGCTCACAGTTCAACGTGGATCCCCGCCTGAGCCCGCTTCAGGTGTCACTCCTGATCATGCTGCTTATATTCTATTCACCTCTGGAAGTACTGGTACGCCTAAGGGTCTAGTGATGCAGCATGCAGCTGTCTGTACTAGTCAGACAGCTATAAGGAAGAGACTTGGTCTTACACCCAATGTAAGAATTCTCCAGTTTGCCTCATTTGTCTTTGATCTTTGTATTGGCGAGATTATTGGACCTCTCATTGCTGGTGCCTGTCTATGTGTACCATCGGAAGAGACACGTTTGAGTGGCCTTAAAGAGTTTATTAGCAAGATGAACATTAACTGGGCTTTTCTCACACCGGCTTTCGTTCGTACACTGAAGCCGGAAGAAGTTCCTAGTATTGAGCTCCTCTTACTAGCCGGCGAGGCTGTGAGCCAAGATATTCTTGATACTTGGTTTGGAAATGTTCGTCTTATTAATGGATGGGGACCTGCAGAGACTTGTGTCTTCAGTACTCTCCACGAGTGGACATCCGCAGGCGAATCTCCTCTGACTGTTGGTCGGCCAGTAGGTGGATTTTGCTGGATCGTTGATCCTGAAGATCCCGAGAAACTGGCTCCGATAGGCTGTATTGGGGAGGTTGTAATTCAGGGCCCTACTCTCTTGCGGGAGTACCTGGCCGACCCCGCAAGAACAGCGGCATCTACAATGACTTTACTACCTGATTGGGCACCCCGCCGAGACACTCCTTATTGGAACCGATTCTTCAAGTCTGGAGACCTCTGTGTTTACAATGTTGACGGAACTATTGAGTTTGTTTCCCGCAAAGATACCCAGGTCAAGATTCGTGGTCTTCGTGTGGAACTTGGTGAAGTTGAACACCGCTTGCGCGAATCGCTTCCTGGAGTGAAGCAAGTGGTTGTTGACGTTCACAGAGGAGATGCAGGCACTAATCTCGCTGCGTACTATTGCTTCAACAATGAAACTCGTACTGGATCTAATGTCAAGGGTGATGATATCTTCCTTGATCTCGACGGTGATCTTAAGAGCCAAATTGCTACTGCTGTTGGTCAGCTGATTGTTACCTTACCTGGCTACATGGTCCCCACGATCTTTTTCCCTTGTCGTTATATGCCGTCAATTACCTCAACAAAGTTGGATCGGAACGCATTGAGACATTTGACTGCTAAGCTGAGCCGTGATGAACTCGCAAAACAAACATTGGCAGATGGTGAGAAGCGAGCGCCCGCAACATCAATGGAGGTTCGCATTCAGAAGATTTGGGCCACTGTTCTCAAGATTTCTTCTGAGTCAATTGGTCGTGATGACAGTTTTCTTCGCATCGGCGGCGACTCTATTACTGCCATCCAGTTTGTTACCTCTGCCGGTGAGGCTGGTTTGTCTATTACAGTTAGCGATTTGTTCGCTGACCCTCGGCTTTGGGCTGTGGCCAATAAAGTTGTCGAAGGGGAGGTCGAATCATATGAGGCTATACCCTTCAGCATGCTACCCAGTGGGCAGACCAACTCTATGAAGTCAGCTATTCAGGATCAGTGTGAGCTTGGTAGCATCCATGAAATTGAGGATGCATACCCATGCACAAGTCTCCAGGAAGGACTGATGGCTTTAGCTATGAAGCAGCCGGGGTCTTATATGGCCAAATATGTCTACCGCATTCCCGAGAGTATAAACACTGCCCACTTCCAATCCGCATGGGATGAAACGGTTCAGAAATGCAGTAATCTTCGCACAAGAATTATTGTGCAGGATGGAACATCTATCCAAGCTATTGTAAGTGAGAAAGCAGTCTGGGAATCTGCGACAACACTCAAAGGTTTTATGAAGAGCATGAAGCAAATCAAAATGGCGTATGGTTCTCGCCTATGCCGCCATGCTCTCATATGTGAGCCGGGCGGTCAGAAATATTTCGTCTTGATCATCCACCATGCTATTTTTGACGGCTGGAGCCTGAATATTGTTCTTTCCACCTTTTACGATGCTTATTACGGGGGTTCAAATCTGTCTTTGCAGCCATACTCCAGATTCATCAACTACATCACTCAGATTGACCCTTCACAAGCAAGAGCCTACTGGAAGGGGCAGTTAGATGGAGCACAGCGAGCTGTTTTCCCTCAAACGGACCCTCTTCATCCAGCTGCGCCGCCAAGCCAGATTTTGAAAATGATGATTCCTTTTGGCGATTCATTTTCAAACAACTCAATTACCAAAGCCACGATTCTGCGTGCTGCATGGGCTATTGTACTCGCACGATATTGCGACTCAGATGACATTTGCTTTGGAACTGCTGTTTCAGGTAGACAGGCTCCAGTTCCTGGCATCCACAATATGCCTGGCCCGGCTGTGGTTACTTTGCCTGTTAGAATAAGAATTCAAAAGGAAAAGTCCATTTCAAGTTTCCTCCAGGATGTTCAAGCCCAGGCTTCTGACATGGCAAGTTTTGAGCAGTATGGCTTGCTTAATATTTATAAATTAGGCCTTGAGATGCAAGAAGCTTGTGACTTTTCCAGTCTTCTTGTGATCCAGCCGGTCCAGCATATTACGGGAGAAGGCAATGAAAATAAGGCCTTGCTGCTTCCAATTAGCCAGGATGAGTATAAACAAGAAGAGTCTCTTCAGGACTACTTCACGTATCCCCTGGTTCTGCAAGCAATGACGCATAGCGAACATGTCGAACTGATGTTCATCTACAACCCTGATGTCGTACCCGAACCGCAACTCCAGGCCTTTTCTCATCATTTTGAGCAAGTTGTCAAACAATTGCGAGCAGAAAATGAGATTTCCCTCAACACTGTCACTCTTACTAGCGATTGGGATCTACAAAGAAGTCGAGAATTCAACTCTGAGGAACCAGAAATTGTGAAGTCCTGTGTTCACAAACTTGTTGAAGAACAAGCTCGACGCCGACCCGACGCTGTCGCCGTTGATGCTTGGGATGGTAGATTGACCTACACCCAACTTGATAGCGCATCAAATAGGCTCGCTTCTTATCTAATCAGCACGGGGGCTGTTAAACTGGGCGACTTTGTTCATCTGTGCTTTGAGAAGTCGGTTTGGTTTTTTGTATCGCTCCTCGCTGTCAATAAGGCGGGTGCTGCATGGGTCCCCCTTGATCCTTCTCACCCTACTCAACGCCAACATCAAATTGTCAAGCAGACTAAAGCTAATCTTGCTCTTTCATCGCCAACAACTTTTGACAAGTGTGCTGAGTTGGTAAATAATGTCATTGAGGTTACCCCCGAACTTGATCATGAACTGGCGGAAGAATTTGGACAACACCCTAAGCCACCTTCCTTGGATATTCTTCCTCAGCATTCTGCTTATGTGCTTTTCACTTCTGGCAGCACGGGAACCCCAAAAGGTCTTGTTATGCAACATGGCGCTGTTTGCACGAGCCAGACTGCCATTGGTAAAAGACTTAGACTCACCCCTCATGTCAGGATTCTACAATTCGCCTCTTTCGTTTTTGATCTTTGCATTGGAGAGATCATCGCGCCGCTTATCTCCGGCGCTACCATTTGTGTTCCTTCCGAAGAGATGCGTATGAGTGGATTAAAAGAATTCATTAGCGATATGCGAGTGAATTGGGCTTTCCTGACCCCATCCTTCACTCGCACCTTTAAACCTAAAGATATGCCCAGCCTGGAGCTTCTCCTACTCACTGGAGAGGCTGTAGGCCGGGACGTGTTTGAGGACTGGGTTGGACATCTTCGTCTCGTTACTGGCTGGGGCCCGGCTGAAACATGTGTGTTTAGCACTCTTCATGAGTGGTACACGAAAGATGAATCCCCACAAACTGTTGGCACGCCAGTAGGCGGCTATTGTTGGATCGTTGACCCAGAGGACCCTCAGCGGCTTGCTCCCACTGGATGTATTGGAGAGGTTGTTATCCAGGGTCCTACTTTGCTGCGAGAGTACCTCGATGACCCTGTCAGAACTGAGGCCTCAACCGTGACCTCGCTCCCCAAGTGGGCTCCTAATGGTGCTTTGCCTAACTGGAATCGTTTTTTCAAGTCTGGCGATCTATGTTACTATAATGCTGACGGCACTATTGAGTTTGTTTCTCGCAAGGACACCCAAGTTAAGATCCGTGGCCTTCGCGTGGAGCTTGGGGAGGTTGAGCATCACATGCGTGCGTCGCTACCTGGCGTAAAGCAGGTTGTGGTTGATGTTCATCGAGGCGATGCTGGAGCAAGTCTTGTGGCATTCTATTGCTTTAGCGATGATACTCGTCGGAATGTTGGCACATATGAAGATGTTTTCATGCCTTTCACCTCTGAACTACAAGGCCAGACAGCAGCCGCAGTCGGTCGGCTTGGTGTGGTGTTGCCTAGTTACATGGTCCCAACAATGTTCTTCCCTTGCAAGTTTATGCCCTCTATTACATCCACAAAGTTGGATAGAAGTGGCCTCAAGCGTATGATTGCAGAGTTAACAAGAGAAGAATTGAACAAATACGCTCTGGTGGAAGGCGAAAAGAGAGCACCAGCGACATTGATGGAGAAACGGGTCCAAGAAATGTGGGCCGCCATCTTGAAAGTCTCAACCGAATCAATTGGTCGCGACGATAGCTTCTTCCGCATTGGCGGTGACTCTATTACTGCGATTCAATTTGTTACCTACGCCCGAGAAGTTGGTTTGGCAGTTACAGTAAAAGACATATTCACGGATCCGCGGTTATCCGCGGTCGCTGCTAGTATCTCAGAAACCGACGAGACGCTACAATATGGGGCCGATCCATTTAGTCTCTTGCCAGAGAATGAGGCCGATAGTATAAAGTCAACCGCCCGAGAAGCTTGCGGTCTGTCGACTTATGAAGACGTTGATGATGCCTACCCCTGCACAGGTTTCCAGGAAGGATTAATGGCGTTGGCAGTGAAACAACCTGGATCGTATATTGCCAAGTATGTCTATCGGCTTCCTAACAACATTGATAGGTCTCGTTTCGAGCTTGCTTGGAGCGAGACGGTCAAATATTGCGCCAACCTACGCACTCGAATCATCGTCCGCGATGGGTCTTCTATTCAAGCTGTTGTCGGAGGAAGCCCGACATGGGAGCCGACAGAGGGTTTGGACTTGAAATCCTTTATGAACAAGTGCAAGTCTGTGGAAATGCAGTATGGCTCTCGTCTATCTCGCTATGCTTTCATTCGGCAAGACGGTGGCGAGAGCTATTTTGTTCTCATGCTGCACCATGCTATTTTTGATGGCTGGAGCTTGAACATTGTTCTCGGAACACTCTATAACGCGTTCAACGGCAAGCCTCCCATCGAGCCAAAGCCTTACTCTGGATTTATTAGCTACACCCAGAACATTGACAAAGATGTGGCCAACAAGTATTGGGAAGACCAGTTGCACGGTGCCCAGCGCACTGTTTTCCCACGAACAGATCTTGGCGAAGTTGCACTTGCAAGCCGCATCATGAAGCAAAAGATCTCCTTTGTTTCCGACAACAGCGGGTCGATAACGAAGGCAACGATCCTGCGCGCTGCCTGGGCTATGGTCCTTGCCCGGTACTGTGACTCTGACGATGTCTGTTTCGGAACTACAGTATCTGGCCGTCACGCACCGGTACCTGGTATTGACAGAATGGCGGGCCCTGCCGTGGCTACTATTCCTGTCAGGGTCAAGCTGAACGGAAAAAGCAGCGTATCAAGCTTCTTGAAGGACATC
>JAHXZK010000064.1:0-29484 GCA_020975415.1 Calonectria hawksworthii
ATTTCTTATAAAAATTATTAATAAGATCTTTTTAGCTAAATCTTATTTTAAATAAAAGTTATTATTAATTTTTTTCTATTATTTATTAAATATTATTATAATTAAATATAAATATATTTATATTTTAATTATTTATATTAAATAATATTTAATTAATAATATTATATTTAAAAAATAAATAATAATATTTAAAAAATAAGATTAATGAATAATAAAAATAAAAAATTATAATTTAATAAAATATATTTTTATAATTATTTTTATTTAATACAAATTATTTATTATATTATAAAAATTAAATTAGATTAAGTAAATAATATAAATATTTAATATTTCTTTAAGAAAAAGATAGGCTAATATAATAATAAACTAGATAATATTAAATAAAAAAGTTTTAAATTTTATAATATAATTATTCTTATACTAAATAATAAACTTAAAAAAATATAAAAAAAAAATTAAAATAATTTAAAAATCTCTATAAATATCTTATTATAATAATTTTAATTAAAATTATATATATATATTTATATATATATATACTAAAGTATATATATAATTTATAATATATTTATTTACTTTATATTAATTAATAATTATATATTTAATAATAAAATTATTAATATATATAAACATAATAATAATATCTTAGCCTTATTTTCTTTAAAAAATAAATAATATTTAAAGAAAAATACCTTAATTTATTTTATTAAGCTAATAAAAAATCTTAAAAATAAAATTTTAATAATAATTAAAATTAAATTTATTTTTTTTAAGTTTTATATACTTAAAAAAAGGCTAAGTTCTTTAAATTAATATTTAAAATTCTATAATAGCTAAGAGTATTTAATAAAGCTAATACTTAATATATTAAATACTAAAGAAAATATTCTTAAGCTTAATTAATAGATCTTTAAGAATAAACTTAAAAATATAATATTGTAAGAGATATTAGTTAGGGTGGCTAATTAGAAGGTAGATCTATATTAATTATAAGACTTTAGCTTACTAAGTACTCTTTATATACTTGGCCACTATAAATAACTAGCTAGTATATAGGTCCTTGGCCCTAAGTAGGCTATACTTAATGGTTGTGTATACTATTCCTTATAATTATTCCTCCTTTAGGAAGCTTAGTTTTTAGGCTAATATGTTTTTTTAGTAAATATTTAGTATATACTTGCCTATATAGTGGGGTATGGCTAATATAGTACTATTGCCTAGATATAATATAATATTATTAGCCTATATATAGGGGTTTATTATATTAGTTTATTAGCTATTTGTTGGTTATTTATTAATATTAGTATTTATTTTATTGTTTACTTATTATTAATTTAGTAATACTTTTTTTTTTTTTTATATATATTTATTTTTATTATATACTTTTCTATTTTTTATTATATATCTTTAATTCTTTTTATTTTAGCTTTATATTATTTTTATTTTCCCCTTTATATTTTATTGCTCTATTTTTATTGATTATTTTATAATATTTATACTTACTTAGGTTTAGGCTATCTTAGTAGAGTTCTTCTTATGGGCTAATAAGTACTTAATATATATTCCCTATAATTACTTTTCTAGCTAAATAGATAATAATTAATTATACTTTTATTATTTATTATAAAAGTATAATAATATTTTTTTTATTTGTACTTATAGTATACTTAAGTCTTATTATATAATTTATAAGATTATAAGTAAGAAATATAATATAGTATATTATATTATTTTTTGTTTTTATATTTTTTGATTAATTAGTAAGTATTTTAGATCTTTTATAAGTTTTTTTTTTTTATTTATTAATATTAGAATTATTTAATAGACTTTTATCTTTATAAGATTATTATTATTATAATTAATAATATAGTACTTGTATTAAGTATTTTTAGGTATTAGTATATTATATAGGTATATAAAAAGACTATTTTTATATAGTAGGCTATTTAGGCCTATATAGAAAACCTAATAAGTATTTCTAGTTTTAATATTATTATTATTTAGATTTTTATTTTCTAGGAGATTATGGCCTTTTATAAAATTATTATATTTATATTTTAGGTTTATATATATATTATTAAGCTTTTTATAAGTATTTTATATTAATATATTTTTATTTAGACTAAATTAATTTATTTTAATAATTTTATTAATTTGATTATATATCTTAAGGCTATTTAATTTCTTTATTTTTATAATAATATTATTATTTTCTTTTTATTTATTTTACTTTATTAGCTTATATTCTTTAAGGATATATATATTAAATTTATTTATAAGGGTATTTTTTTTTTGTTTTTTATAGTTATATTTACTAAGACTTTTATTACTATTAAATAGTCTATAGATTATTATGCTTTTATTTATCTTATTATATACTTAGATATACCTTCTATTTACTATAGTATTATTAGGTTTAGTATGCCTTACTATGCTATTACTAAGCCTAAGGTAGAGAAAGTACTTTTTACTATTCTTTTATTAGCTAAGACTATATTTTTGCCTTCTCTACCTATAGAGACTAAGTCTTTATTACCTTTATTATTTATTTTGCTTTTGCTATTTAGTTAATAGTATATATCCTTATTACTATTTTCCTCTAGTAAGTATTTAGTAAGCCCTTATATTTATTATTACTTTTGTAAGTATAAGTATTTTCTTTTACTTTTATTAGCTTTTAAGTCTAAGAATAGGGATAATAATAATACTATATCCCCTAAACTATTGCTTTTTATTTACTAATATAATTGTTTTTTTAGTAATAATAAGAAATATAATTATGGTTATATATATTATTAATTAGTATATATTTAGTTATTTTAGCTTTTTTTTTTTTTTTATTTTTTATATTTAATAGGGTATAGCTCTTTAGGATATTAAAATAAGTAAGTAAATAGTAACTAAGTATTTACTAAGGATTTATTAATATAATTATAATTAATTAAATATTATTTATTATTTTATTTTTTATATTTATATTTTTTTTATTTATAATATTTTATAAGTATTTATTAAGTATTTTATAAATATTTAATTAATTTTTAGGTATTATATTTTATTAGCTAGCCTACTTACTTAATTTTATAAAATTTATTTTTTTTTATTATTTTATATTTTATAATTTTTTTAATTTTCTATTTTTCTTTTTTTTCTTTAAGATTTAGGAATATAGAAGAATATTTATTAATTACTTAGTAAGCCTTTTTCTATGGTTTTAGTATTATAATTAGAAATATATTATATACCTAGCTATATTTATTTAGTAGTTTAATTTTATATATTTATTATCTAATTTTATTAGTAATTATAATTTTAATAAATTTTAGTATTAGTTTTTAAGTTTTAAATTAAAGGTTTTTTATTAATAGTTTTATTATTTAGTTTTTATTAAATTCTTTGGCTTAATAATATTAGTTATAGTATTTAGCCTAGCTTTCTATAGCTTATTATTAGTATTTTTATACTTTCTTTCTTATTTAGTAAGTATTTACTATATATTCTATGATTTTCTATACTTATAGCTTTATATATTCTAGAATATATACTATAATCCTAGGATAATAATTATAAAGTAATATTATTAGGAAAATACCTATAGATAAATATTAGCTATTATTATATATAAATTTTCCTTTTAGTAATTAGATTATTTATTATTTTAGGGCCTTTTTTATATAAATATATAGGTATTTTTTTATAGTTTAATATATTTTCTTAGTCTAATTATTTATTTAGGGATAGTAGGTAATAGATAATCTATAATAAATTATCTATTTTTCTATAAACTTTTACTAAAATTAATTAATTATTAATTTATTTTTATTATTAATAATACCTTTTAAAATACTAAATTTATACTTTATTTACTTATATAAGATTTAAGCTAATTTTATTATATTAAGTATTTTCTTAGTTAAGATAAATAGGATAAACTTAATTATTTAATAGATAATTACTAATATAATATTATATTCCTTATTATTTACTTTAGTATTATTTGGTAAGCCTATAATAAAATTTATATTAATCTCTTAAAATAAATAAAATAATAATAGTAAAGGCTATAGCTTTTTATAGGGCTTATACCTTAGTATTTAGACTCTTTAGTATACTTAATAATAAGATATAAAGTCTTAGATATCTTAGATTAAGTCTTTTTAATAGAATTTCCTTAAGACTAGCTTTTATATTTTATTTACTCTTATATACCTAGTTCTAAGGTTATTATAGTATTAGTAAAGGATCTTTTACTATAGAGTATATTGGTTTAGGATAATTAGTTTTTCTTTAAAGAAAAAAATATTATTTTTATTATAGTAATACTATATCTTTTTCTTATTAGCTCTATAAATTCTTACTAATTATTCTTGGTAATATTAATCTTTGGCCTATAGTCCTTAGACTAATTCTTCTAAATAGCTTAATAATTATTTTAAAAATATTATTTTATTTTATATTAATTTTCTTATAATTTAATATAAGATATATTACTTTAGAATAATAATCTTAGTTCTTAATAAATCCTTTAAGTCCTTTAATTAGGCTTTTTCTTATTAAATAATTTTTATTTATTTATTAAATATATTTATTATTATTTTAATATATATAATAATTATAGAGATATATATTATATATAATTAATTAAAGGGTTTAAAGTCTTTTACTTAATCCTAAGATAAGGATTCCTTTATATTTCTTTAATTTATTTTTATATTATTAGTTAAATTAGCTTTTATAGCTTAAATATAAGCTTTAGTAATATTTAACTTATCTTTTAGGCTAATAATTATTTACTATATATTTAGTAAAAGCTTATTAATTAAAGTTAACTTTATAGTTAATATAGGTAATATCTCCTTATATAAGATCTCTTCCTTTATATAGTCTAGCCTTCTAAATAATCTATCTACTAGGTTTATCTTTTTTAGCTAATATTAAAGAATAAAATTAAAAAGGGCTAGTCTATATACCTATTAAGTAAGCCTTTCCTAAAGGTCTTTAGCCTATATATTTACTATACCTTTTAAGGCCTTATAATTTATTAATACTATAAACTTCTCTAATAATCCTAGGAAATAATAAAACCAATACTCTAGGCTTTTAATAATAATAATAAACTCTTATTATCCTATTATCTATTATTACTCTATATTAATAAGCTTTCTTAACTAATATATAATAGGCCTCTATTAGTCTTTAAATAATTAAAATAAAATACCTAAAATATTTTTTATAAAGATATTTATTTCTACTTAGGTCTATAATATTAGGTCTTAATATTAAAGAATAATTATTAAGTAAAATATATTCTTAAGGACTTAGAATACCTTTTTTTTTTTTTTTTCTTTAGGAAAGTTTTTTTTCTTTTTTTTATTTTTATTTTCTTATAATAATTTTATTAAAGGGGCTATAATAGTAAAGTATTTTAGGATAAATTTATAGTAAAAATTATAAAATCCTAAGAAGATTTATATATTATAAAAGGTTTTTAGTTTTAGCTAATTTATAATTACTTAGATATATTTAAATTTTATTTAGATATTCTCTTAGCTAATAATATAGTCTAAGAACTTAATCTCTTACTAATAAAAAGCATATTTAAAAAGCTTTATATATAATTAAGCTTTTTTTAATTACTTTAGAATCTATTATAAATCTTTTATATATTAGTCTTTTAATATAAAGTAAATAATAATATTATTAAGGTATATAATATAGTATATATCTAGTAGCCTAGCCAGTACTTAGTAAACATATACTTAGAAGATTATTAGTATATTAGTAAATTTAAATAATATTACTATATACTTAAAATATTTATATTTAATTTAAAAAATAATCTTTTAGTAATTACTAGACTTAATATAAATATAATAATATATATTGTAAATATTTATCTTAGAAATCTATTTAGCCCCTATAAATTAGTTTAAGAGGTCTTTAATTAGTAAAAGTAAATAATAATTTTTTATTATAATTATATTTAATTTCCTATAGTCTATATATAAGTATAGGATTCTATTTTTCTTAGGGATAAAAAGAATAGGTATTTTAGCCTTACTTATAGAAAAAATAATCTAATTACTTACTAAGTATTTAGTAAGGTACTTATATAATACCTTATACTAGTGCTTATTAAAGGGGTATAATAGCCTATATAGGGATTTAGTCTCTTTTTTTAGATTAATAATATACTTTATATTTTTAAGGGTAAATAATTTCTTTACTATTTTCTTATTAAATACTCTATAAGATATTGTAAATTTTAAGGGTAATATAGCCTTCTTAAAAGATTAGGTCTCTCCTAATACCTCTATAAGCAGCTCTTTAGGGATTAAAACCCTAGTAATATATATAATATATACCTTTTCTTAGTTTTTTAAAACCTTTTAGGCTAAAGTCTTAAGCTTAATCTTAGAGATTAAAGTATAAGCCTATTTATACTTTATAGTATTAATTATAATTTTTTTTTTCTATTAATTAGGCTAATAATAGAAGATCCCCTATATCTTCTAGCTTTAGGGCCTTAGTAAATAATTACTATATTTTTTTTAGCTATTTATTATAATTAATTAAAAAAAATATTAACTAATATATAAAGGCTTTAGCCTATTATTAACTATTAAATACTATTAAATAAAGGAATATTTAATTTAAGATTAATTTTATTTTTAGCCTTTTTACTAAAAAAATATTAATTAAATTTATTTATAATTATATATTTATATTTATATAAATAATTTCTTTAATAAATTCTTAAAAAATAATTATAGTACTTATTATAATTTTATTTATTAATATTATCTTAGATTTAGATATAATTAGTTTTAAATTAGCTTTTATATTTATTTATTTTCTAAGGAATTTATAGTAATATTTCTAAATTAAATAGATTATACTTATATTATTAGTCCTAATTGTTTTTCTAGTTATATTAGATAATTAGATATAATATATCTCTTTTTATAGTATTTATAATATTTAATAAAGAATTTAATAGGTAATTAGATTTTATTTGGTGGCTATTTATTAGACCAAGGCTAAAATAATCTATCCCTTAATTCTTCCTAATATAGTCTTATATATTCTTTATTTAAGCCCTATAAGAAAGGCTAATTAGATAATATAATTCTTAGAAATTTATTTAAGTAATTAAAGGATATAAATAAATAATCTTTTTTATAGCTAAAACTCTATAAGTAATTACTACTAAAAATACTTTTATATTTCTATTACTATTTTATTTTATAGACTATTTTCTTTATTTTTTTTAAAGGTATTTTTAAGTATTTTAGCTTATTTTTTATTACCTTTTTAAGCCTAAAATAATATTAATAAACTAAGATAAGATCTTTTTTTAGGTTTTTTATTCCTAGGAAGATATATAATATTTACTATATATTAAAGTAGTCTATAAATAAGTATTTCTTATCCTATTATAGAGCTAAAAGCTTATTTTAGGTTTTTAATTTTTAGAGTATTAGATTAATATACCTTCTATATATAAAATCAAGGAAATTTATTTAAATAAGGATTTTAATTCCTTTTTTATAGATTTTCTATTTAGTTTAAAGGATATATATTAATTTAATTATTAACTATTTAATCTATTATATATCTAAATAATCTATTTAAAGCCTATTCCCTAATTTAATAATACTAATCTAATTATCTATTTATATACCTATTATATTTTCTTAAAGAATTATATAATTATAAATTAAAGATTTTTTATATTTCCTTTTATTCCTTACTCCTTACCCTTATATAAGTATTTCTAGTAATTAAGTTTATATCTTTATCTACCTTTCTATAGTCTTTTATTACTTAGTTTATTATTTTATTAAGTACTTTAATATAAAGTCTTTTTAATTAATATATTTATTATTATACCTTTAGAATAAGGTCTTAGACTAATTACTATAATAATTATTATAGGTATTTATTTATTCTAGGCTATAGTATAATATACCTTAATATAGAATATCTTACTTTTATACTTTAGCTTATTTATCCCTAATTAGGTCCTTAATTTCCTCTCTATAAGTTCTTATTATATTATTTAAGATTAAAATATTTAGTAAATATTTGGCTTAAGGTAAGATAATTATTAGTAATAAATCCCTTAGGGATTATACTATAAAAAATGCTAGGTATTGTTTTATTGGGTTTTCTAGTTCTATTTTTAGCTATATTAACCTTCCTAGGGGTTAAAGCTAAAGAATTATAAAAGATATTAGTTAAGGTAATTAATTAGAAGGTAGGTTTATATTAATTATAAGACTTTAGCTTGCCAAATGCTCTCTATATACTCAACCACTATAAATAACTAGCTAGTATATAGGTCCCTAGCCCTAAGTAGGCTATACTTAGTAATTGTATATGCTATTCCTTATAAATATATAATTTATAATTTAATAATATTTTTTAATAAATTAGGAGAAAGTATAAAGAATAGAATGATAAGGATATTTATATAATAATTATTTAAATTAATAGTAAATATAATTAGTCTTTTATATTATTTAAAATAATATATAAAATATAATTAGGGATTAAATTAAATTAAAAATATATTTTATTTACTTTTAATTAAAATTAATTATATATTTAAGATTAATATATTAATTATTATTAAATAAAATTATAATATAATATTTTAAGCTTTTTATATTATAAAAATACTTTATATATAAAAATTAAAATAATATAAATAAAAATATTAATATTATTTAATATAATTAAAAAATTAAGATTTTTAAGAAATTAATATTAATAATAAATAATATTTAATTATTATAATAATTTAATAGAAATATAAAGTATAATATTAAATAATAAATTATTAAGATTAATAATATAATTAATAATAATAATTTTAATAATAATAATTTTAATTAAAATAAAAATATAAATTACTTAAATTTTTAATTAAATATAATAATAAATTTAATATAATTTATTAATATTATTTAAATTATAATAAAACTTATTAAAATTATAAATATTATTTAATAATTAATTATTTTCTAAGATTAAAACTAATATTTTAATTTTTTAATATAATTTATATAATAATAAAATATAGATTATATAAGCTAAATACTAAAGTATAATATAAAATTAATTAAAATATAATAAATTAAGACTTTTAATAAAATAAAAAAGTAAATCTAAGATATTTAAATTAAAAATATAGCTATAATTATAATAAATACTATAGCTTATACTAAATAAATTATTACTATTTTTAATAAAATCAGAAATTTAATAATAAACATAATAAAAAATAAACTAAAAATAATTAAAAGATATAATTATATTTATTATTATAAATATAAAGATATAATTATATTTATTATTATAAATATAAAGATAAAGCTAATATTTATATATTATTTATTTAAAAAGTAATTAATATTATAATTAAATCTAAATTAATATTAAATTATCATATTATTCTTTATTTAATATAAATTTAATAATTTTATAGTTTATTATAAGAATATACCCTTAAATAATTATAAGTAATTATATAAATTCTTAAAAAATAAAGATAAAACTAAAAGGTCTTATATTACTAAAACACTTATAAAATTAGTTATAGAAAAGTAAATCTTATATAAACTTCTAAGAATAGCCATATTAAGAATAGCCATATTAAGAATAGCCATAATATATATTTATAATATTACTATTTATTTAATATATAAATTTAATATAAATAGATTTAATAAAATACCTAAGTAAATTAATAATAGCTTTATATATATTTATTAGTAAAAAAGTAATTCTTTATTATTAATATAATAAATATATTTAAAAGAATAACCTTATATAAAATTAATAGTTAATTTAAATAACTTTATAAATATAATAATAATTTTAATAGTATCTTAATAATCCTTTTCATAATAATCTTTGTTAGTTTAGGCTTATTATTAAAAAGCTAGTTATATTATTAATTATTATATTTAAATAAAATAAAAATTAAACTATTAAGATTATAAAGTATATTATTATTTATATTCTTTAATATAAATTTAGGATAATTATTATATTTAATAAATAAATTTAAATAATAAATAATTCTAAATTATAATTCCTATTATTTTAAATTTAGAAAAATAATTAAAATATATTAAATATAAGATATTAAATAAATATTATTTTTAGGTAAAAAAGTAAATTTAATAAAAAAAATATAATAATAATTATTCTATTAAATTAAAATTATTAACATCTTAATATAAAAAGAATAATTATATTTTAAAGATATTATAAAAAATCACTTTAAATATTTATTTTAATCTATATTTAAATTAATTAATTTATAAAAGAATATATTAATAATAATATTTTAAAATAATAATAAAATATAAATACCTAGTATTTTTATCCTTATATTCTTATATTAATTGTTATTAATAAAAATATATATATAAATCTTAAAATTATTAATAATACTAATTATAAATTATTAATATTATTATAAATAATAAGTATTTTAAATATTAAATATCTAAGAATCTTATTTTAAATTCAAACCCTTTTATTATAATTATCTTATAATTAAAAATAATAATGAAATATTAATTTAATAGCCTCTTTAAAAATATTATATTTATTAATCTTAAAAATATCTTAATATAATTAAATATAAAAAAAAGATTATAATAAAAGTATAATATATTTAAAGAAAAGTCTTTAATTATAATTATCTTTACTTATACTAATTATAAAGTTTAAGATAAAATATTTAAATAAATAATACTAAAACTTTAAAAATATACTTTTCTTAATACTTAAAATCCTTTAAAATATAATATACATAATTTATATATTATATTTTTATAATATTAATTATTAAATAAAATTATATTATTAATAAAATTTTAAAAGAAAAATATTATAAAAAATACTATATAAATAAAAAAAATAAAAAATATAATAAAAAGATTAAATATATTAAGTAAAAATATAATAAGAGATTTATTTATAAAAGAGATTTAATTATAAATTATAATAAATATAAAATAAAAGATAAACTAATAATATAATATACTTTATAAAATAATATAAAAAGAATATATACTAATTAATTACCCTAATAATTATACAATAATTATTTTACTTGTAGCTTATTTATTTGGGCAAAATTACTCTCTTTTATTAATTGAATAAAGTAATTATCTTCTTCCTCTTTTCCTTCTTTCTCTAAGCATAATAAGGCTCCTTATTAATAGCCAAAACCAACTCTTATACTTAGTATTATTTCTAATCTTATTAATAAATTCCTTATTTTTATTATCCTATTAGGATTAATTATTAATATAAATCTTTAATAGGAATTTAATATTTTTTTTATTCTAAAAAGCTTTTAATATATTTATAAGTAAACTTAACTTATAAGAGCTTTAACTTAAAGTAAATAAACTTAAGCTTTAGCTTTAGTTTAATTTTATTACTAAAAAATACCCTTTTTATTTTATTAAAAAGGCCTTTACTATATTTATTAATTATAGCTAAAATGAATATAATATTAATTATTAAGAGTTTATTATTATTATATAATTTATTAATTTATTTAAGTAAATTAATTATTATTATTATTATTTTATTATATATTATATTAATTATTTTATTATTAAAATAATTATTAATATAATATATTTATTTTATAAATAAGTATATTAAGTTTTTTTTTATTATAAAAATAAGAATTTTAAAAATTTAATTTTAATATTAAATTAAAAAATAAATAATTAATTATAAATATATTAAATAAATAAATAATTATTTATTATTAATAAAATAAATATCTTAAATAATATAATCTTATTTATTATTAATATATATTTATATAAACTTTATAATAATAAGAAGTCTTTTAATAATATTTTTATAATTCCTTTTTAAATAATTTTTATTTATTTTAATTTATTAATAAAATCATTATTTTATTCTTTATTATTACTTTATATATAAAATTAAATATATAAATTTATATAAATAAAATATTAAAATATAAAAAAGTTTATAAATTCTAATAAAGTTTTATAATATTATTATTTTAAAAAAAATAAATTTATATTATAAAAAATATAAAATTAAAAAAACTATTTATTTATATATATTAAAATATTTAATATTAATTTAATATTAATTTATTAAATAATTAGTATTATATAAATAATATAAATATTTAATATTTTTTTAAGAAAAAAAATAAGCTAATATAATAATAAATTAGGTAATATTAAATAAAAAACTTTTAAATCTTATTATATAATTACCCTTATATTAAATAATAAACTTAAAAAAAATATAAAAAGAAAAATTAAAATAATTTGAAAGTCTATATAAATATCTTATTATAATACTTTTAATTAAAATTATATATATATACTTATATATATTAAAGTATATATATAGCTTATAATATATTTATTTACTTTATATTAATAAGTAATTATATATTTAATAATAAAATTACTTATATATATAAATATAATAATAATATCTTAGCCTTATTTATTTTAAAAAATAGATAATATTTAAAGAAAAATAGCTTAATTAATTTTATTAAATTAATAAAAAACCTTAGAAATAGATTTTTAGTTATAATTAAAGTTAAATTTATTCTCTTTAAGCTTAGTATACTTAAACAAGGAAAAAGAGAAATAGTAATCCATAGCCAAGCTATTTATCTTATTTTAGCCTTTTAAAATAAAAACTCTTATACTATAAACAATAAATATACTAATAACCTTTAATATATAGATATAATAACTTAAATTACTATATTTTATTTTTTGAATAATTATTAAATAATATCTTTTATAAATAATCTTAATTTACTATATAAATTAAGTAAATTACCTTAATTTAACTATCTTATTATTATAAATATTATATATACTATAATCTTTTTATAATAACTATTTATAATTATAACTATATAAGCCCTATTATATTAATATACTACTTATTTAATTTTAAATCTATATTATGTATTTAATATAATTATCTTATTTATATAATACTTATAAATTTAAATATATAATATTATATATTAAATTAATAATAATTATTATATTTTTTATATATTAACTAATTTATAAATAATTATTATTATTATTAGCTTCAAAATCTTATATTAAATTAATAAAATATATATTTATTTTATTTTCTAATTATTCCTTTTCTAAGTTTTTACTAATAAATAATTTATATTAAGTCTTTATTTATTATCTTTTAGTATAATTATATTTATCCTATAATTGATATTTATTATAATTTAAAATATATTTAATTCTAAAATTATAATTTATAATATTTATTATATTTATATATAATATAAATATTTATTATAATTTATTTTTATTATTAGATTCTTTCTTTTTATATTTTTTATTTAATATTAAATTAGATTATATTAATTATTATTATCCTTATACTAATAGTAAAATAGGTATTTCTAATATATATTATTTTTAAATTGTATCTTCTTTAAGTCTATAAATAGCTTTTTCTTTAAGATTTAATATTTTAATATTTATAATTATATTAATCTTATTAATTTATTAATTTAAATAATAAAAATAAATTTAAGTAATAATATAAATTAAGCTAATAGACTTTTATATACTAATAATAATAATAATATAATTAGCTTTATTATTATTATCTTTACTATAAATAATAATTTTATATTTATACCCTTTTAAGGAAAATACTATATATTTAATACTATAATAAAAATATAATCTTCTTTATATACTAAGGAAATATATATCTTATTATAATTAAATAAACTAATAATTTTCTTAATATAATTAAATAAAGTATTTTTTATAAATTAAGTATTTATATTATTAATTATCTTTTTATAAAGTAATATTTATAATTTCTTATAAATTAATTATATTATAAAAATCTAAACTAAATAATAATTATAATCTATTTTCTTTATATAATATCCTAGAAATAATAAATAATACTAATTAAATAATTATATTATATTATAATTATATTAAGTTTTAATTTAAAATTATATTTTTTTAAACTACTTATATATTTATTTTTATAATAAAATTTATTATAATTATAAATAAAAATATTAAAGGAAATATAATAACTTATTTATAGTACTAAAGTATAATTTTAATAATCTAATATTAATATTTATATAAAAATAATATTATAATATTTATAATTAAATATATCTTTTTTAAGCTAATATTAATACTATATTATAATTATAAATCTATAAAATATTATTTTTATTAAATAATTTTTATTTTTATATTAATATATTTAAAATTATATATTTTCTTAGTCTTTATCTTTAATTATAAAGTTATAAATTATTATATTTAAATTAAAAAATAATTTAATTTTTATAGATTTTTACTATTTATTAAATTAAAAGAATAAATAAAATAATTTTATAAATTATTATAATATAAATATTATAATTATTTTAATAGTCTTTATATTAAGGCTATTAATATAATACTTAAATATAGTATTAAATTAAATAAGAATATATAATTTAATAAAAAAATATAAATATATTACTATTAATATTTTTTTAATTTTATTAAATTTTTTATAATTATATTTATAATTTAAATATAATTAAATAAAAATAATATTATAAGGTAAATCTTTTAAAATTAATAATTTATATTTTTATTATTATTTTCTTATTTAATTTCTTAAATATATTTATTTATATAATTTCTATAGAATTTATTATAATTATTTATAATCTATATTTATTATATATATATTATAATATAATAATAATATTATAATAATAAAATCTACTAAATCTAATTTTATAATATTAAATTAAATTAAGCTATAATTAGATATACTATTCCTATATATTTATATAAATTTAATACTATTATTTTAAATTCTTATATTTCTTTATTAACTTTTTAATTTTATTTAAATTATTTTAAATATTAATTTCTATATATTAGTATTATAATATAAGGTTTATAATTTAATTATTTTTAATATAATAATTTAAAATTATTAATATTAATATAAAGAATAAATACTAAAATAATATCTTATTTTTATTATTATAATTATAGCCTTTTTTTATTTTATATTATTCTTTAGTATTATGGCTTAATTAAATACTATATTTTTATAGAAAATATAATATAAATAAATAATTATTATTTATATATATTAAATTTTTTATTATATAAAAACATAATTAATAATAATATATTATAATTTATTTTAAATAAATTATAAAAGAAAAAAAATAATTTAATACCTTAGAAAATATTAATTTATTTAAAGAATTATTTAATTCACTGTTATTAGATATTATAATTATTATTTTTTAATTTTACTTAATTTAATATTAAATAAATTACTTTATTATATAAATATAGTCTTTTAATAATATTATTTTTATTAATATTATTAATATTATTATCTTTTTTAAGCTAAGTAATTAAGGAATTTATTTTTTTAAAAGATTATTTAATTAAATATTATTAATTAAAAGATATATTATTAGCTAATAATATATTATTTATTATACCTATTATTAGAAAAGGTTAAATTATCAAATATAGGCTATTATTAAAAATATTAATATTTAATTTATACTATACTTTATAAATATTATCTTAAAATAATTAGCTTATAGTTAGTTTATTTATAGGATTAATATAATCTAATATAATTATTTTAAATTTATTATAAGGTAATTTTATATTATTATAGGTAATAAATATTATTATATTTTTTAATTTAATTATTAATTAAAATAATATTAATATTTCTTTTTACTATTTTAAATAAAGGTTAATAGCTATAATATTAAATAGCCTATTATCTTATAAAAGAAATTTTTTATTAATATAAAAAATAATTGTATAATTAAAAATAATAATCTAAATAAATTTATAAATAACTTTTATAAATAAATTATTCTTAAGAATATAGAAATTAAACCTAATTTATATAAATAATAATTTAGCCTATAAAAATATTATTAAAAATTAAAGTATAATTCTTTTTAAAAAAAAAGATATTATTTAATTAAAAATAATATAAATTAATTTCTAATAAGTAAAAGATATTAATTATTATAGTATTTTATTATAATTTTTATAATATTAATATTTTATTAATTATAATTTATTATTTTTATTATACGAAATTTAAATAAAATTATTTATGTATTATATAAGTAAAAAAATAAATAAATTATATTATTAAGACTAAGATATATATATTATTTTCTTATAGCTAATACTTTCCTTTTAAGTTAAATATATTAGCTTATATAAATTACTTAAGATAAATTCCCTTTTATTATTTATTATATAATATATATCTTTATAATAATCTTAATTATAAATATATATATCCTAAAAAGTTAAAAAATCTAAATATTATAAAAAGAAACCCATTATTTTATATTTATTATATAGGTTTTTTACTAAAATAAATATTATTTATACTAATACCTATAATATAATATATATATAGTATATTAAAAAATATATTATAATCTTTTCTAATAATATCTAAGATTTAATATTTACTATTTTACTATATTATTTACTAAAGGTATTAAGATATATTTATATTATCTAATAAAATCCTATAAAGCTAATATTATATAATTTATTTAAACTATTTATTATTTAATATATTATTATTAAAAGAACTTTTATATAATTAAAAAGACATAATCTCTATTATAGGAATATTAGATTAAATTAAGAAAAAATAAAAAGCTAAGATAATTTATACTCCTATAAATATATAAGAGTATATAATATAATAAACTATTTATAGTTTAAAAGATATAAATTATATATATTATACTTTTTATAAAATAAAATATATAAAAAGAAAAACCTTATAATCTTAATAATATAATTATTAAATTATAAAATACTAAAGAATCTATTAAATTGATAAAAATAATAAATAATAAATTCTTTAAATCTCTTACTAAGCCTAGCCTAAATAATATACTAAATTATTTACTTAATACTAAAGAAATAAAGTAATTTACTAAAAGGCCTTATTAAATATAATAATAAACTAAATTAAGCTTAGTATAATATAATATAATATACCTATATAAAATAATATTCTATAATATTATATTATCTAAGCTATTTAATATTAATAATATTTTTAATACTAAAAAAACTAATAAATTATAATTTACTATAAATAATATTAATTTTAATAATAAAAACTATTAATTCTATATTTAAATAAGCTATAATAATAATTTTATTAATAAAAAAATATTTAATTTTATATTAAATCTTATACTTTATATAAAAAATCCTTTATTATTATTTATAACTATAAATAATATATTTAATATTTAAAATTTGATATTAAAAATATAAATTAAATTAATTATATAATATTATAATAGGAAATTTACTAATTACCTTATTTTTATTTTCCTAATATTTAATGTTAATATTAAATAATTAAATCAATATATTAATATACTTAATATAAAATAAAAAAACTTTTTTAAACTTAAAAATATTATATATTTATTAATATTAAAAAAACTTAAATTTATAAAAGAATAATTAAAAAAGATTTAATAAAGTAAATAATAAAAATATTTATAAACTATTATACTTTTTAATTATATATAAATATTATTAATCTAATTTATTAAAAGTAAATCTATATATATATATAAAATTTAAAAGTTTAATTATTTAACTTGAAGTCTTAATACTATAATTTACCCTAAATCCTAATAATATTATAAATCCTATAAAGCTTTAACTTATTATATATTAGCTAAAAGATTTAAAAGCTATAAATCTCTTTTTATAGAATTTAAATAATTCTATTTACTATATTAAATTAATAATATTTAATCTTATAAATTTAGCAATCTTTTTCTATTATAAAATAAATATATGTTTTAATTATTTTATTAAAATAAATAAAAAATCTATTTTTAATTATATTAATTATTATTTTATTATTATTAAAATAAATAAATATAATACTTTATACTTATATAAATTATTATAATTATAAAAAAATATAGATTTTTATAATACTATTATAAATATAAATATAAATACTAATTATAATTCTATATCTAATATAAATATAAAAATATATTATAATTATATTATTAATTATATTAATAATATTATTACTAAGATATATAAAAATAATTTTCTTTTTATTTAAGTTAATACTTACTAATTATATAATATTCTATAAAATTTAAATAAAAATATATATTATTATCTCTATACTAAAAGGACTATAAATATAAATATTAATTTATTTATATTAAGTTTTATAAAGCTTAAGTATTCTTTTAAGGCAAAGATTAACTTTTATATATAAATAATATTGCTAATAATTATATAATAGTTATTTTACTTCTAGCTTATTTATTTAAGCAAAATTACTCTCTTTTATTAATTTAATATAATTATCTTCTTCCCCTTTTCCCTTTTTCTTTAAGCATAATAAAACTCCTTATTAATAGCTAAAACTAATTCTTATACTTAGTATTATTTTTAATTTTATTAATAAATTTCCTATTTTTATTATCTTATAAAGATTAATTATCAATATAAATTTTTAATAAGAATTTAATATCCTTTTTCTTTTATTTTAAGAAGTTTTTAATATATTTATTTATAAGTAAATTTAATTTATAAAAGCTTTAATTTAAAGTAAATAAGCTTAAGCTTTAGCTTTATTTTAATTTTATTACTAAAAAATATTTTTTTTATTTTATTAAAAAGGCCTTTATTATATTTATTAATTATAGTTAAGGTAAATATAATATTAATTATTCAGAGTTTATTTATATTATATAATTTATTAGCTTACTTAAGTAAATTAATTATTATTATTATAGTTTTATTAAATAATATATTAATTATTTTACTATTAAGATAATTATTAATATAATATATTTATTATATATTAAAATTAGCTAAAAAGCTATTTTTTTATTATTTATAAAAGTTATATTAAAGAAGGATTTTTTTTCTTAAAGTTTTTATTTTATAATAGATTTTAATAAATAATTTAGTATAAGGGTAATTATATTATTAGATTAAAAAGTCTATTTATTCTATAGGTAATTATATTAAGCTTTTCCTATAAGAATAAAAACTTTAAAAATTTAGTTTAAATATATAAATAATATAAATATATTATTATAATCCTATATATATAAAATACATAATTAAAAAGAAATATAAATATTAATTTAATATATTATAGCCTTTAATAAAAAAAGTTTATTTAATATTAATAGGATTTTATAATTATAAAGATCTAATTATATAATTAATAAATAATTTAAGCTAATTACTATTACTCTTTACTATAATTATAATATCTTATTTATTAATATATAAAATAAAATAATAACTTTAATATACTATTTAATAAACTATACTATAAAAATCAATAATTCTATTTAATATTAAATAATAATTATAAAAAAAATATTATTTAAAGTAAATATTTAAATAAATAAATATAAGGCTAATAATAACTTAAATTATAATAAATAAATAATAATTATAAAAAATATTATCTAAAAGTTTATAATTAAATTTATAAATTATATTTATATAAACAAGCCCTTATTATATATAAAAATTATATTATATTTACTAAAATATTTTATTAAATCTTTATTAATATACTACTAGACTCTTTATAATATATTATAAATATACTAATTTATTTATTAAAATTAGTCTTATTTATATATAAATATTAATATTCTAAATAATATTAAATTAATTATTAAGAATATTATATTTAATAAATATAAAAAGAATACCCTTTTTAAAATCTTATCTTTACTAAGACCTAATTTTATAAAATATTTATTTATATAATTATATTATAATAATTTAAATATAATATAAATCTTTTAATTCTTATAATTATACTAAGATTTTATTTAAAGAAAAATAAGAATTAAATAAGGATTAGGTCTAGACTTTATATAAAACTATAAAATTATTAATTATTTATTTTAATAGTTTTATTAATATAAATTTCTATATAAATAATAATACTACTTATTATTAATAATATATTAGTTTTATAATTATATTATAATTATATATAAATATATTAATATATATATATTAATTTATAAATATATAAAATAATAATATAATATTTAAATTTATTTATATTTTAATATTAATTTCTTAACAAATTATCTAAGGATATTAATAATATCTAAAAATAATATAAAACTTAATTTCTATATAAATTATTATTAATAGCTAATAATATTTAATTTTTAAAAAAGTCTATATAAAATACTTATTAAAATATAAAATAATAAATTATTATTTATAATAAGTATATAAATAATAATTTAATAAATCTTAAAGGTAATAATAATATTAAGAGCAGGGTTGTGATTTTAGTTTGTAGTTTAGTTAACTATAAACTAAAAGTTTTAGTTTGTAGTTTAGTTGTAGTTTTTTTTTTTAGTTTGTAGTTTAATTTGTAGTTTTTAAACTTATTTTAAGAAATATAATATTAAATAAAGAAAATAAATATATTTTATTAAAAAATAAAATTAAATTCCTTAAATTATATAATATATAATATATAAGTTAATAATATTTCTTTTTTTAAAATATAAATAATATAGCTAATTAGTTAATTTTATAGTTTTTAGCTTTTTTTATAGTTTTAGTTTTTAGTTAACTAAACTATAAAAATTTGTAGTTTTAGTTAACTAAAACTAAAATAGAAAAACTAAAACTAAATCACAACCCTAATTAAGAGTAATAAAGATAATCTTTATTAAAATAAAATTAAGAATATAAATTATTTTATTATAATAACATATATAATAATTAAATAAAAGTAAATTACTATTAGATTATTACTTTTTCTAAAATTTATAATATAATTAAGCTAATTTTAATAATAAATAATTATATTAATTAATAATTTAATATCTTATAATAAAGAATTCTTATTAATATTTAAACTATTAAATATATTTATAGCTATATAATTATTAATAATATTTTAACTTTAAAATATTAAAAAATAATAAAATAAGCTTTTAAAGAAAATTAAAAGTAAAATATAAAATATTTAAAGTATAATAATAATAAATTTTATAAATAAGTATATATTTAATGTTATTAAGAATATATTTAATAACTTTAATAAAAATACCTTAATACTTATAAGATAAATATCTATATAATAAATTAATAATAATATATTAAATTATTTATTAATATTTTATATATTAATCTTATATTCTTTTTATTTATTACTTATACTATTATTAATATATTTACCCTTAATAAATAATAATATTTAATAACCTTTCTAATATATTAATATTTTAATAAAATTAAAAATAATAATATTAATATAAGGTCTTAAGATTAGCTCTAAAGCTAAATCTAATTCTTTTTATATTTTAATAAAGAAAAAGATATTAATAAATCCTAAGTAATTAAAGTATTAGCTAATATATTTCTTTAAAAATATATATTTTATTACTTATTAATTACTATAATTTATAATATAATAATTTATAAATTAATAAAATAATTATATATTTAATATATAAATTCTTTAATTAAAATATAAATCTTATTTTTAATTAAAAAATTAATAAATAATTTTAAGTATAATAAGCTAATAAATAATTACTAATTATTAATAAAATAAATATATTAAAAAGCTTAACTTTCTTTTCTATAAATAAATACCTTTATAAGCTCTATAATTATAAAAAACTATTTAAAAATATCCTTGTTATTCTTTTTTTAAATAACTTTTATTAATTTAAATTTAGTAAAAAATTTATCATTTTTTTAAATATTATAATACTTTATATAAAGTCTAATATAAAAATAAAATTAAATAAAATATTAAAATATATAAAAATATATAAAATCTAATTTAAATTTTAAATTATTATTATTTTAAAAAAATAAATTTATATTATTAAAGACTAAAAACTTAAAAAATTATTAATTTAAGTATAATAAAGTATTTAAGATTAATTAAATATTAATTTATTAAATTATTAATACTATTAAAATAGTAATTTTATTTCCTAAGAATATAATCTAATTATTATAATCCCTTTTAAATATAATTAATAAAATTTAAATATAAAAATTATATTATAATATTAATATAAAAAAAATATATTTATATATATCTTTTTTTCTAAGTATAATTAAAAAAATATATTAATTAAAAATAAATACTTAAGTATTTTTAATATTAATAATTATAATATACTTTTAATATTAGTTAATTTTTTATTTTTCTTTAATATACTAATAATTATTAATTTTAATATCTATTAAAAAATAAAATTAATAAATAATATTATATATAATACTTTTAATATTATTATAAATAAAAAAACTATTTAAATTATTATATTTTTATTAATTTAATTATTTATCTTAAATTCCTAATAAACTTAATTTTATTTAATAATTAAATAAAAGATTTTTACTTTATTAATATATTTATTAAGACCTTACTATTAACTATCTTTAATACTATAATAAACCTTATATTATATTAACTATAATAAAAATACTTAATTAATTAATATAATCTTTTATATATAATCACTTTTATAAACTTACTTATTCTTAAGCTTTATAAAATATATAAAACTTATTTTATAAGAAAATTAAATAAATATAATCTTTATAGCCTTTATATATAGTTATTATAATATAAAATATTAAATAAAATTAGATTATTATCTAAAATTAAGCTTATTAATATAATTAAGAATATAATACTTAAGAAAATAATTAATACTAAATATTAACTATATAAGCTATTTAAAATAATTATTTACTAAGCTTAAATTAATAAATTAATTAAAGGCTAAATAATTAAATAATAAATATAATAAAGATTAATATTATAAGTATAAAGTTGATATTAATAACTAAGTAAAAAGCTAAGTAAAAAGCAAAGTAAAGAAAGCATTTCCTATTTAAGTAATAAGAAAGATAGTAAAGCTTTTCTTTACTAACAGCTTTTCTCTTTTATATACACTAAAGAGACCTTTCTATTCTAAAAGGCAAGAAGACTAGGTCTTTTAAATTAATATTTAAAGTTCTATAATAGCTAAGAATACCTAATAAGGCTAATATTTAATTTATTAAATACTAAAGAAAATACCTTTAAGTCTAATTAAAAGGTCTTTAAAAATAAGCTTGGAAATATAATATATAATTTATAGTTTAATAATATTTCTTAATAAATTAGGAGAAAGTATAATAAATAGAATAATAAGGATATTTTTATGATAAAAATAATATATATATAATAGCTATTTAAATTAATAGTAAATATAATTAGTTTTCTATATTATTAATAATAGTATATAAAATATAATTAGGAATATATAGAAATTATATAAAATTAAAAAACTTATTTTAATAAAATTATTTTAAGATAATAAGCTTTTTAAAATAAATATTAATATTTATATATTTAATTTCTTATTAAAGTATATGTAAAATTTTAATATTAATTATATATAAGTAGGATTATGATTTTAGTTCTTTGTTTTTAGTTTTAGTTAAGGAATTAATTAATTAAAGTTTAGTTTTAGTAACTAAAAACTAAAAGCTTTTAGTTTTTAGTTACTAAAATATCTAAAAATAGAAATTATAAAGATTAAAATACTTTTTTATTTAAATTTAATTAAATCTTTTAATTAAATTTAATATTTAAAATTATTTTAATTTTTATAATTTATATTAATTATTATAATTTTGAATTTTTATAATTTTTAGTAATTATTTAAATAAAATTAAATATTAAAAGAAGAGCTAATTATTAAAAATAAGTTAATTATTGAAAATAGGCTAATTATTGAAAATAGGCTAGTTATTTAAAATAAGTTAATTATTAAAAATAATCTAATATTAAAAATAATATAAATATTTAAGATAAGCTAATTATTCTAATTTAGCTATTTATTTAAATTAAACTAAATATTTAAATTAAATTAAATATTTAAAATTAAATTAATATTTAAATTAAGCTAATTATTTATATTTAATTATTTATTTAAATTTAGCTATTTATTTAAATTAAACTAAATATTTAAATTTAATTAAATATTTAAAATAAGCTCATTATTAAAAATAAGCTAATTCTTTCAAATAATATCAATATTTAAAATAAGCTAATTATTTTAATTTAATCATTTATTTAAATTAAGCTATGTATTTAAATTAAGCAAGTTATTAAAAATAAGCTAATTATTAAGAGAAAGCTAATTATCCAAAATAAGCTAATTATTCAAAATAATATAAATATTTAAAATAAGCTAATTATTTAAAATAAGCTAATTATTTAAAATAAGCTAATTATTTAAATTTAGTTATTTATTTTAATTAAACTAAATACTTATATATAATTAAATATTTCAAATAAGCTAATTATTAAAAATAGGTTAATTATTAAAAATAAATTAAATATTTAAAACAAGTTAAATATTTAAAATAAGTTAATTATTTGAAATAAGTTAATTATTTTAAATATATTAAATATTTAAATTAAGCTAAATATTTAAAATATATTAAATATTTAAATTAAGCTAAATATTTAAAATATACTAAATATTTAAATTAAGCTGAATATTTAAAATAAGCTAAAAATTTAAAATAAGCTGAATATTTAAAATAAGCTAAATATTTAAAAGGACTTAATTATTTAAATTAAGCTAATTATTTAAAATAAGCTAATTATTTAAAATAAGTTGATTATTTAAAATAACTAAAATAACTATTCTAATTCATTCTTATTAAATAATTCCTTATTTAAAATATCAATATTACTATAATCCTAGTTCTTTAATAAAATTAATTCCCTAATAACTTCTTTAGAAACCCTACTTTTATTTTTATAAATAATATTATTTCCAATAGAAAAAATGCCTTCTATAGCAGTAGAAGTAGCAGGAATAGCTAAATATTATCTAGCTAAAATACTTAAAATAGGAAATCTAGGGCTATTGAATTCCCACCATTTAAGTAAATTTAACTAAAGAAAAAGACTATATTAATATTTTATTAAAATATAATAAATATAAAAAAAAACTAATATTAGGACTTATTTGACTTTCCTTTAAATAAATAGTATATTCTTCTTCTTGGTCTAGATTTCCTATATATAATTCTTTTCTAGAATTAGAATCAGACCCTATATTAGAAGAATTACTATTATATATATTCTTATTTAATTTATTAAAAGATAAATTTAAATTAAGATTTCTTGTGTTTATTTCCATTTTAATTCTATTTTAATTAGCCTTTTTTATTATATATAAATAAAAAAAACTAATCTATTGAATTTAGATTTTAATAAAGATTTAATATCTTTACTTATATTTAAATAATAATATAAAAGCCTATTTTCTTTAAAATGAACTAATCTAAATCTAGGGTCTAATATAAGAGCTAAAATATAAGGCTTATCTTTTCTTAAAGCTAAGAAATCTAATTCCCGAGGGAAATATTTTTCTAGCTTTTTTAAGCATTTAATAGTAGTATTATAATAAGCCTTATAGAATTCCTAGAAAATATATATTAATATATATTATAAATATATTAAAAATATTAAAAATACTTACTAAATTAGCCTTTTTAGATTTTTCTAAGAATTTAATTTTTCAAAAATCTAGCTATTTATATATATTATAAATATATAATAAGCTTTTAGGTAAAGTTAAATAAACTTAATCTTATAATTTAATTAAAGGTATTAAAAATATACTCAAAATATCTTCTAAATCCTATAAAGCTAGTTAATCTAAATTAGAAAAAGCTATATTATTTAGGCTATTATTAAAAGTATTTTTTATAATATAATTAATTAGCTATTTGAATAAAATAGCTATATTAATTATATTATAAATTGAATTCCAATAGATTGCATTATCTATATTATAAATTACCTTTATTTTTAAATTTAATAATTTAATTAAATAGAAAAGAAAATAGAAAATAGAAAATAGAAAAATATACCTAAAGTAATATTAATATATATATATATCTAATTTAATTTAAAATATAGAAATTATAAAGTATTTAATAGCTTATATTCTAATTTAAAATCTTTAGTAATATAAGCTAATATAATACCTAAATAAGCATTTTAATTATTTGTAGTTTAAATATTGAAAGCTAAGGAAAAAGATCTAAAGGGTTTAATATTAGCTATTAAATTAGTATTTGGCTTAATTAAGCTATTTTCATAATTCTTAATTAAAACACCTTTAATTTTCTACCTATTAATAATAAGGGAATTTCTAAAATAATACTATTATTATTTTCTTTAATATATAAAAATAAATATAATAAATAACTTACTTATTATAATAAGATAATAAAGATTAAAAAGACTTAGAATTTCAAATCCTTTTTAAGGCTTTAATTTCTTAAAAATCATTTTTATTTTCTTTTAATTTTTTATTTTAAAAATTTAAATTAAAAAGATCCCTATTAAAAAAAGGACTTTTAGTATTTAATAATTAATTAGTATATAAATTAAAAAAAGAAAATAATAAAATAATAAAAACTTACTTCTTTTTTTATTTTTTTTACTTTTTTTATTAGTTATTATATTAGGATGTTTTACCTTATAATGCTTAATTAAATTAGAAGCTTAAAATCCTTTAACTTTAATTATAATTAAATAATTATAATTATTTTAATAAAATTAGTAATTATTTAATAAAATAAAATAAAAATGAAATAAAATATATATATACCTTGTATAAGAAAGTTTTATTTCTCTTTCTTTAGAAAGATTAATAGATAGTAAAGACCTAATAAATAAGCCTTTTTGAATAATATAAATTTTAGACTTATTAGGTTCTTCTAAGTGAAAATTAGCCTTAGTATAAGGTGAATTTTCATAATTAGAAGAAATAACTTGGGAGCTAGAAGCTGAAATAACTGAAGAAGCTATATTAGTCTTAGGAAGACTAATATTAGTTTTAGAAAAACTCTCTTCTTTATAGTTATTTTTAGATATATTATAGCTAAAAGTAGTTATTTTAAATAAATATAATGAAATAATGAAATAGAGTTAAATAGTTAATATAAAATTTAAGTTATTTAAAAAATCTTAAGAAAAAGAAAAAGAAAATAAAAAGGGAATATTTTATAATTTTTATAATAAAAGAAATAAATATAAATTTATAATAGATTTATATTGATTTATAATAAATTGCTTGATTTTTAATTGATTTATTATAAGTTGCTTGATTTTTATTTAGCCTATTTTAAGGAAATAATTGGGTTTAAAATAAAAATGGATTTAGGATTTAAAACCTGGATTTAATGGATTTAAAATATTTAAATCTGTTATAATTTTATTGGATTATTTTATTTAGGCAATATTAAGGAAATAATTGGAAATAAAATAGATTTTAAATATTTAGCTTAATTTAAATATTTAGTATAATTTAAATATTTAGCTTATTTTAAATATTTAATTTAATTTAGATATTTAGTATAATTTAAATATTTAGCTTATTTTAAATAATTAATTAATTTTAAATAATTAGTATATTTTTAATAATTAGTATATTTTTAATAATTAGTATATTTTTAATAATTAGCTTAATTTAAATAAATAGCCTAATTTAAGTAATTAGCTTAAATTTAATAATTAGTATATTTTAAATATTTAATTAAACTTAAATATTTAGCTTAATTTAATTAATTAGCTTAATTAAAATAAATAATTAAACTAAAATAATTAGCTTATTTTTAATAATTTGCTTATTTTAAATATTTAGCTGATTCTCAATAATTAGCTTATTTTTCATAATTAGCTTATATTAAATAATTAGCTTATTTTTAATAATTAGCTTATTTTTAATAATTAAATCCTTTTATATATTTAACTTATTTCTAATAATTAACTTCTTTTTTAATAATTAAATTATTTTAAATATTTACCTTATTTTAATTATTTTAAATAATTAGCTTATTTTAAATATTTAATTTATTATAATAAGCTCTAATAGTAAACTTATTTAAAAGATTTAATTTATTGTATTTATATTTCAAAATTAACAAATTTTTAATAGTAAGTATATTTTAAATAATTAATATATTTTAAATATTTTTTATAATTAATTTATATTTAAAAATTAATTTCTTTAATATAATTTATTAATTTATAATTTATTAATTTATAATTTATTAATTTATAATTTATATATTTTAAAATTTTTAATTTTATTAATATTTCTATTTTTAGATTTTTTAGTTACTAAAAAAAAGATTTAGTAGCTAAAAAACTAAAGGCTTTTAGCTTTTAGTAACTAAAACTAAAAGCCTTTAGTTTTAGCTTAGCTATTAACTAACTAAGGTTTAGTTTTAGTTAGGCTATTAACTAACTAAGGCTTAGTTTTAGTTACTAAAAACTAAACCTTTTAGTTTTTAGTTTAGCTTTTAGTAACTAAATCACAATCCTATATATAAGTATTTTAATAATTGTTCTTTTTTTAATTTATTTTTTAATTTATTATAAATAATTAAAATATTTTAATAACTAAAACTAAAACTAAAAACTATTAATTAAAATAATAATCCTAATTAAAAATAATAAAATAATTAAAGAAATAGAAAATAATATATATAGTAAGTTTAGTATATTTGTATATTTATATCTATTTATATTATATATATTAATTTCTTAATAAATTTAATTTCTTAATTTAAAATAATAGCTAATACTTTTAAATATAGAATTAAGGAGAAAAGGCTATTAAAAGAAAAAATTAAAAAAATGCCTTTTAGGACAAAAGGTTCTCTTATATTATTACTAGAAATCTAGGCTTTTTATTAATTAAAGTATATAAGGAATCCTCTAATAGAAAAGCCTTACTCTTATTAAGCTATAAGAATCTTATATTTAATTAATAACTTTCTATTTATTTTACTTAGGCTAAAGCTAATTTAGAATATTAGTATTAAATAAAATATATTGGGTATAGCCAGGGTTATGATTTTGGTTAGTACTTTTAGTAATTAGTAATGCTAATTTAGTATTATTAATTAACTACTAATTAGTTATTAAATTTATTAGTATTAGTATTAAGAACTATTAATTAATTTCTTTTTGGTACTTAATTAGTAAATACTAATTTATTTAGTAATTAGTTAGTATTTATTATAATAAATTAGTATTTACTAATTAATTACTAAAAATATTAATACTAATATAAATTACTAAAAGCAATTTAATTTATATAATTAAATAATTAAATAAATAAATATAATAAATATAATAAATATAATAAATATAATAAATATAATAAATATAATAAATATAATAAATATAATAAATATAATAAATATAATAAATATAATAAATATAATAAATATAATAAATATA
>JAHXZK010000064.1:29584-52480 GCA_020975415.1 Calonectria hawksworthii
AATAAATATAATAAATATAATAAATATAATAAATATAATAAATATAATAAATATAATAAATATAATAAATATAATAAATATAATAAATATAATAAATATAATAAATATAATAAATATAATAAATATAGATAATTTAGTTAATATAGTTAATATAGTTAATATAGTTAGTATAGTTAGCATAGTTAATTTAGTTAGTTGAATTGTAATATTTTATTTTTAAAAAAAATTAATTTAAACTTTTCTAATAAACTTCAATTTTAAATTTAAATTTTAACTTTAAAAAAAACTATACTAATTTAAATTTAAAGTTTATTAAAAAGCTTTAAGTTAATTTATAATAAAACTATAAATTTATTAATAATAAAACATTAATTTAATTTATAATATAATATACTTAGTATTTTATATTCTTTATATAAGAAATATATTTATTTTTTTATTTCTTCTTAAATTATTATTTTATTTATTATATAAAATATCTTTTAAAATCCTTTATATTCTTTATTTTTAAAATAGAATTAAATAGTAATTTTGATTTTAAGATTAATATTTTTAAAATAAATATGAATGCTTTTTTAGAATAATTTTCTAAATTAGAGAATTTTTATTTAGAAGAAAATAATAAATTAAATTTAAAAAATAATTATTTTAATAATTTAATTAAAAATAGAGATTTAATCTTTAGAATCTATATTTTTTTTAAAATAGATTATTTAATAAAATTATTTTATTTAAAGAATAAAGAAAAAAAGAAGAATAGTATATTGAATATATAATATAAGTTTCTCCCTGATAATTATATAATAGTTATTTTACTTTTAGCTCATTTATTTAGGCAAACTTACTCTCTTTTATTAATTTAATATAATTATCTTCTTTTGGTATTACTTACTTTTAACCTAATAAAGCATATTAAGCTTAATTACTATACTTTATATTTTAGTTTATATTTTATATTATAGAGATAGTTTTTTCTCTTTTAATTTAATTAAGCTATATTAAAAATCTTAGCCTTAATTAGAAATTTAATTTCCTTTTCTTTTCCTTTAAGAAACTCTTTTATTTTTCCTTTATTAAATTTTACTTATAAAAACTATAGCTTAAAGAAAATAAGCCAAAAAAAAGGAATATATTTATTTTATTAATATAATCTTTATTATTTATTTTCTTTATATAATTTTATAGCTTTTTATTAAAATTATTAATTATAATAGTAATATAGGTAATTTTAATTATTTAAAGTTAATATATTTTATAGAGCTTTTATATTATCTTTAGTAAGATAATTATTATTATAATAGTTTTATTAAATATAGTCTTAATTATTCTAGTATTTAGATAAATCTAGGTATAGTATATTTATTGTATATTAGAATTAGCTAGTAGAAAAGTTATTTTTTTATTATTTATAAAAGTTATATTAAAGAAAGGTTTTTCTTTTTAAAGTTTTTATTTTATATTAGGTCTTAGTTAATAGCTTAATATAAGAGTAATTATATTATTAGATTAAAAAGTCTATTTATTTTATAGGTGACTGACTATATTAAGCTTTTCCTATAAGAATAAGAACTTTAAAAATTTAATCTTAATAATATAAGTTTCTTTTTTTAATTATATATATTATATTAACTTTTAATAGGTATAATTATTCTAAGATTAAAAAAGCTAAGGGTTTTTAATCTTTTAACTTTACTAAATATTATAAATTAAAATATTCTAATATTATTTATAATAAAAAGATTAAAATTAATAATTTTTTTAGAAGAAAAAGTTATAAAAAGATTTCTTTTTTTATAAATAATAATTTATTTTTTAATATTCTTAATTCTTTTAGTTTTTAAGATTTATTATCTTATTATAATAAGTAAGCTTTTTATTATATTTAAGTTTATAATAATATTAATTCTTTTAGAGATAATTTCATTACTAATAAATAGAAAATTAAAAATATATTAAAAGAAATCTTTTTTTGTTAGCTTATTAGAATTTAATAATAATATAAAATATATTTTATATATTATTAATTTAGTTATATAGGATATTTTAAAAGAATATTTATCTAATAATAATATAAAGGATTTTTATTTAAATATATAAATATTAATATTTTATATTTAAATAATAATAAACCTATTAAAAAAGAAAATTATTTTTTTAATAATAAATTATATATTTCTTATTAATATTTTATTAAAATATATATTTTAATTCTTAATACTTATTATTACTTAAATTAAAAGAATTTTAGTTTTAACTAAATATATAATTAAAAATAAACTATTATTAGAAAAAGAAATAATTAAGATTAAACAAAAAGATAATTCTTTTATATAAAAATAAATTATTTATTTAAGTAAATATAAAAAAAACTATTTATAATTATATATATAATTGATTTTTTTAAATAATAATATAAGGTAGAATTCTATATTTTATATATTAAAAGTAATCTTAAAATTAAAACTAGCTTTTTATTATATTTATAATAATACTAAAAATAATAAATTTAAAGAAGTAAGTATTTTATTTTAAATATTATATATATATATATATATTATAATTACTTTTATGGATTTCTTTTAAATAATATAGAATAGGATCTTTTAAAAGAATAAAAAACCCTTTTTTTAGGTTTTTTTAAGTTTTTCTATTAAATTATAAGGCTAGCTTTATATTATTATTTTAGAAGGCTTATTATTTATCTATAGAATATTTAAAAAGCTAAGAAAATTAAAAGAAATTATATAATTCTTATATTTTTAAGAATAAATAATTAATAAGTATTTTATTATTTAATCTTATATATTTAATATATAAATATATATTATAGATTTTATTTTATAATAGCCTAATTAAAGCTATTTATAAAGATTTAATTAAGCTAAAAGAATATTTTCCTTCTAAGCTTTATAATAAAACTATATCTAATTATAAGCCTTATCTTTTTAATAATATTTTAAACCTTACTTAGGTCTAAATTAATTTATTTTTAAAAAGATTAGGTATTAGATTTTTATTTTAATATTTTTAAGGATATTATTAATTTATTAAAAATTGAATATAATAAGGAAGTTATTTAATTTTATTTAATTTAATATAATTAATATATTATAAATACTAATATTTTAAATTAAAAATAAAACAGAAATAAATATTAGTAATATTAGTTTTAATAAATTAGAAGAAGAAATTAATATTATTAATAACACTATTAATAATGATTTTAATAAGGGATTATATATTAATAATATTCCTAAAAAAGATGAATATTTAATTCATTTAAATAAATTTACTTTATTTAAAGAAATAGATTAGTTTAATATATTTAAATTATATTTACTAATATTATTTAATTAGAAAATATATTAGAATATTTGAAAAATAATGCTCCTAGATTTCCTATTTTAGCTATTTTAGCTAAAAGATATTTAACTATTCTACTTATATTAATTACTATAAAAGGTATTTTTTTTATTTATAATAATATTATTATTAAATATAGAAATAAATTAAATCCTAATATAATTAAATAATTAATTTTATTAAATAGCTAAAGTATATTATACTAAGAATTATTTTAATAGTAAAATAATTAATATAATATTTAATAAAAATATAATAATAATAATTAATTTACTTAAGTAGGCTAATAAATTATATAATAATAATAAGCTTTAAATAATTAATATTATATTTATTTTAATTATAATTAATAAATATAATAAAAATATTTTTAATAAAATAAAAAATATTTTTTAATAAAATTATTTAAATAATACTAAAGTTTAAGTTTATTTATTTTAAATTAATATTTTTATAAATTAAGTTTATTTATAAATATATTAAAAGCTTATTAAAATAAAAAAGAAAATATTAAATTTTTACTTAAAATTTATATTAATAATTAATTTTAATAAGATAATAAAAATAGGGAATTTATTAATAAAATTAAAAATGATACTAAGTATAAAAATTAATTTGAGTTATTTATAAAAAATCTTATTAGTCTTAGAAAAAGAAAGAAAAAAGAAAGAAAATAATATTAAATTAATAAAAGAGAGTATGTTTACTTAAATAAATAAGGTAAAAGTAAAATAATTATTGTATAATTATTAGGGATATTAATATTAGTATTATCTTATATTTCTTTAATTATTAATTTTATTTTTCTTTATTATTTTAGATTTAAATATATTAATATTTTATTATATTTATATTTAATTATATTATTTTTATATTTAATTATATTATTTTTATATTTAATTATATTATTTTTATATTTATTATCTTATTTTTATATTTATTATCTTATTTTTATACTTAATTATTATATATTATACTTTATTTATATTTAATTATTTTATTTTTATACTTAATTATTATATATTATACTTTATTTATATTTAATTATTTTATTTTATATTATATTTATACTTAATTATCTTATATTTAATTATTTTATTTTATATTATATTATATTTATATTTAATTATATAATAATATTTTATTATTACTTTTATAAGTTAAATTATATTTATATAAGTCTATTAATAATTATTTATTTAATTATATAAATATATTAATATATTATTATTTTTAAAATATAGAATCTAAAACCTACTAATATACTAATTTAGTAATTAGTAAATTACTAATTAGTTATTAATTAAATTACTAAATACTAATTAATTACTAAAGAAAATTAGTATTAGTATTTACTGACTAATTGTATTTAGCAATTAGTTAGTAATTACTAACTGAAATTATAACCCTGGGTATAGCTAATTTAGAATATTAGTATTAAATATAGTATATAGAGTAAGGGTAATCTTTCTTTTATTTTAAAAGCTTTTTATATATAATAAGAGTAAGAGGCTATGTGTATTATACTTTTCCTATATAAAAAAGAAAGGATCTTAGTTTTTATTTCATAAAAGAAATTAATTTTCTTAGGTATATCTTTTATTTAATTAAAATATTAAATTTAAAAATAAAGCTTCTTTATAATATAAATAATATAATATATTAAAGTCTAAGCTATAATATAATTAATATAATTATCTTATTTAAAAAGCTAATTAATTATATTATAAAAAATACTTTTAATAATAATCTAAATAATATAGCTTTTCCTAATTTAAACTAGCTAGCCTTATAAAATTAAAAAGATATCTTAAATATTTTTTTAATATTATTAATTAAATTATAAAATAAAGTTTATTTAAAATTATTTAAAAGCTTATTATATATTTATAAAATATATAAAAAACTAAATCTTTTGAAAATTAAACTTTTAAAAAAGTTTAAAAAAATAAATTTAATAAGTATTTTTAATATTATTACTATTTTTATATATTAATATTAAAATTAAATTTTTTAAATTCTTATATTTATAAAAAAAGCTTAATATAATTATTTATAAAATAAATAAACTTTTTAATTTAATAATATAATTATTTTTATATTAAATTATTAATTAAGACCTAATATAAAATAAAAACTTAAAAAATAAAAATCTTTTTTTAATATAATTTTTATAAATAATAAAAAAATAACTTTTTAATTAATTTTAATATAAAAAAAGATATTAAATTTTTATTAGAAATTTATATTAATAATTAATCTTAATAAAATAATAAGGATAAGGAATTTATTAATAAGATTAAAAATAATACTAAGTATAAGAATTAGATTTTAATTATTAATAAAGAGTCTTATTATACTTAGAAAAAAAGAAAGAAAAAGAAAGCATAATTATATTAAATTAATAAAAGAAAGTAATTTTATCTTAATAAGTAAGCTAAAAGTAAAATAATTATTATATAATTATTAGAGAATATATATTAATATATATTTTAAAGACTCTAAAAGATTTATTATTATACTATTATTAAAAGATTAAAAATACTAATAGGAAATTTCCTAAAAAATTAGATTTCTTAGCTTTAAAAAAATATAAGCCTTATATTTTTATATTTATATTAAATTATAAATTAAAATTAATTTATTTTAAAGAAAATAAGTATTTATATTATTATTTAAATATAAGTTAATATAATATACTTATATTAAAATCTAAATTTAATAAATAATTTTTCTTATTTATATAATAAAAAAAACTAATTAAAATAAAATTAAAATAAAAATAAACCTAAAAAATCTTAATTTAAATACTTTTTTAATAAATTAAATTAAAATATATATAAAATTATAATTTTAATTATTAATTATATACTAATTACTAAAATAAATTAATTAATAAAATACTAACTAAAAGTCTTTTAATAATTAATTAATAATTAAAATTAAAAATTTAAAATTTAAAATTTTTATTTTTATAAAAAAAACTTAATATAATTATTTATAAAATAAATAATTTTTTTAATTTAATAATATAATTATAATTAATACCCTAATAATTATATAATAAATATTTTACTTTTAGCTTATTTATTTAAGTAAAATTACTTTCTTTTATTAATTTAATATAATTATTTTCTTTCTTTTCTTTTTCTTTCTTTAAGTATAATAAGGCTTCTTATTAATAGCTAAAATTAACTCTTATATTTAGTATTATTTTTAATTTTATTAATAAATTCCCTATTCTTATTATTTTATTAGGATTAACTATTAATATAGATTTTTAATAAGAATTTAATATTCTTTTTCTTTTATTTTAAAAAGCTCTTAAAGTACCTATAAATAAATTTAATTTATAGGAGCTTTAATTCAAAGTAAATAAACTTAAGTTTTAGCTTTATTTTAATTTTATTATTAGAAAATACCTTTTTTATTTTATTAAAAAGGCTTTTATTATATTTATTAATTATAGCTAAAGTAAATATAATATAAATTATTTAAAGCTTATTATTATTATATAATTTATTAGTCTATTTAAGTAAATTAATTATTATTATTATAATTTTATTTAATAATATATTAATTATTTTATTATTAAAATAATTATTAATATAATATATTTATTATATATTAAAATTAATTAATAAAAAAGTTATTTTTTTATTATTTATAAAAATTATATTAGAAAAAGATTTTTCTTTTTAAAGTTTTTATTTTATATTAGGTCTTAGTAAATAGTTTAGTATAAAAGTAATTATATTATTAAATTAAAAACTCTATTTATTCTATAAATAATTATATTAAGCTTTTCTTATTAAAATAAAAACTTTAAAAATTTAATCTTAATTATAATTAATAAATATAATAAAAATATTTTTAATAAAATAAAGAAAATACTTTTTAATAATAAATTTAAAATAAAATAAAAATATAAATTTATTTATTTTAAATAAAAGCTTTTATAAATTAAACTTATTTATAAAAATATTTAAAATTATTTAAAATAAAAAAGAATATTAAATTCTTATTAAAAAAGGGAAAGAAAATAATATTAAATTAATATAAAAGAGTAATTTTACTTAAATAAATAAGCTAAATATAAAATAACTATTATATAACTATTAGGGGTAATTAATTAGTAAGTAATATAATATTCTAATATTTAGTTAGTAATTTATTAATTACTAAATTAGTATATTAATAAGATTTTAGTATTTATTTATATATTATAAAAACTTCAAGAATTACAAAAAAAAGCTTTTTATAATATATATTAAATTAATTTTAATAATAAATATATAAATATTTTTTAGTTATAATTATTTAAATATTAAGTTTTTATATTAAAATAAAAAAAATATTTTTAAGCTATTATTAAATTAGTATTAGTATTTATTAGCTAAATATAGAATTTTAGTAAGTAGCTAGTATTTTCTTATACTTATATTAATTAATTTAATTTAAGTATTTACTAATTAACTAATAATATTAAATTAGTATTACTAATTACTAAAAGTTACTAATTAAAATTATAACCTTAGATATATATAATAGTAATTCTTTTAATATAGGATTTAATTTTAATTTTAAAAAAGAATTAGATATAGGAAATTCAAATTAAGAAGAAGAGTATACTATTTATTTAAAGAAAAGTTAAATAAGTCCTATGTTATTTTTTTTCTATATTTATTATATTTTAATAAAATATTAATATAATCTTTTTTATAATTAAATATACTATAATAGTAGGAATTTAGTAACTTTGAATTTCCATTTTAAGTATTTTACCGAGATATTATTTAGCTATTATTGCTACCTTTACTATTATAAAAGGTATTATTTATATTAAAAATAATATTATTTTTGAAAATTAAAATAGGCTTTTTAAAGAAATAGTTAGGTAATTAATTTTATTAAAGAGTTAGGGTTATAGTAATATTAAGTTTTTAAATAAAGAATTATTTAATAATAATTACTTAGAATAGTATTTTAATTATTTTAATTATTTTTAAATATTAACCTATTTTAAATATTTAATTTTCTTTATAATTATATTTAATTTTTCAAAATCTTTTTATATTATATAATAATTTACTTACTTATTATTTATATATTTTAAAAATTTAAATTATATTAATATTTTAATTTTTATATTTTTTTTAATTATTAAAAAACAATTTAATAACTAAAAAACTTAAAGAATATTGTTTTTAGTTTAGTTTTTAGTAACTAAATTATAACCCTATTATTATATAGTAAATATATTAGATAAACCTAAATCTATATAAATACTAAGATAATTAAGATAATATTTAATAAAACTATTATAATAATAATTATTTTATTAAAAATAATATAAAAGCTTTATAATATAAATTAATCCTAATTATATTTTATATTTTATTTTAAATAATATAAAAAACTAATTATATTTATTATTAATTTAAGTAATTATTACATAAATATCCTTATTATTTTACTTTTTATATCTTTTTTTTAATTTATTAAAAAATATTATTAAATTAGATATTATATATTATATTTTTAAGCTTATTTCTAAAGATCTTTTAATTAGGCTTAAAAATATTTTTTTAATATTTAATAAATTACATATTAATTTTATATAATATTTTTAATTATTATAAAACTTTAAATATAAATCTAAAAAACCTAATCTTTTTTTTAAATATATAAAATTTAAAAGAAATAAATTTAATTTTAATTATTATTAAAAATCTATTTTTAAGATTTTTTATTAGCTTAATAAAATTAATTAAGTTATTTTTTTTAAGTATTATTTATTTGTTAAAATAAATAGAATTAAAATATTATTATTATATTTATATATATAAATAGTTTTATTATTAAATATATAATTATTTATTAATATAAAATAAATAAGTATATTATAAATTAAATATATATTTATATATATATATATATAATTTTAATTATAATAATTTTAATAAGATATTTATATAGATTTTTAGATTATTTTAATTTTTCTTTAAATTCTTTTTGGTTTATTTTTTAATATAAAGGTAATTATATTATAAGATTTAAAAGTTTCTTATTTAATATTATTTAGTTTATTATTACATTAGCATATTTTTTTTTTAAAAGAATATTAAATATTTATATTATTTAAATAATATATGTTAATTTTAAATAAATAATAATATTATTATTATTATAATTAATAATTCTAATAAAAAGCTTTAAAATAATATAAAAAAGATAGCTATTAGAAATTATGTTTATAAATTAAATATATTCTATTTTCTTTAGCTTATTTCCTTTTAATTATAGCTTTTATAAATAAAAAATAAAAAAAAAGTAAAAGAGTTTTTTAAGAAAAAAAAGAAATTAAATTTCTCTTTTAAATTAATATTAAAATTAAAATTTTAAAGTTCTTATTTTTACAGAAAAAGCTTAATATAATTATTTATAAAATAAATAAATTTTTATATTTAATAGTATAATTATTTTTATATAAAATTATTAATTAAAATCTAATATAAAATAAAGATTTTAAAAAATAAATCTTTTTTTAATATAATTTTTATAAATATATTTTAATAAATTTTAATAAATTTTAATAAATTTTAATATATAATAAATATATTATATTTAAGTTTATTTAAATACTAAGATAATTAAGATTATATTTATTAAAATTATTATAATAATAAGTATTTTATTAAAATTAATATAAAAATCCTATAAAATATATTAATTTTAAATAATTAAAATTATAATTTAAAGAAAATAAATTAAGGAATAAAAAATATATTTATTATATTAAGATAATTTCTAATAATTACTTTTTTTTAATTATTTTATAGCTTTCTATTAAAATTATTAATTATAATAATAATATAAATAATTTTAATTATTTAAATTATAATTTTAATAAATAAAATTTAAAAAGAAAAAAAAACTTTAAAAAGAAATTAAATTCTTTATTAAAATTAATATTTTTAATATAATTTACTTAAATTAAAAAACTATCTTTATAATACTAAGCATAAATTAGAATATAAGATATAGTAATTAAGCTTAATATATTTTATTATAATAAAGATAAATACTATTAAAAGAAAATAATTATATTAAATTAATAAAAAAGAGTAAGTTTATTTAAATAAATAAGTTAAAAGTAAAATAATTATTATATAATTATTAGGATTAATTTTAAATATAAAATCTTAATTATATAATTAGAATACTATATTAAAATATAAAATATAATTATTTTATTATTATTAAATAAAATATTAATATTAAATTATATAAATTATTACTTTATATATATTAATAATTAATTTATATAATTTATTATATATTTATAATATATATTAATTATATAATAATAATAATAATATTTATTTATTATTTAAACTAAAAATAAAGAATATTTTTTAAAGAAAAGAAAAAGACTATAAAAGATTATATAATACTTTAATAATATATTTTTTAATATTAATAATAATAATAATGTTTATTTTATTTTAAATTTAATATTCTAGTTTTTCTTTAAATATAATATATAATATTAATAATATTATTACTTATTATTATTTATAATCTTTATAAACTTACTACAAACTATAATAGGAAATACAATAAATAAACAAGCCAAAGGCTTATTCTAGATATTTAAACAAGAATTACTTATTCTAATAAATAATAATATATATTCTTATTATACTTATCCTCTTATTTCCCTAGAAAATCCTTCCTTTATTTATATTTATCTTCTAAATATCTAAAGAATATTTTATATATTTTTTCCTTTAATATCTATAGAATATTTAAAGAATATCTAAAGAATATCCTTATATTTTAGCTATAATTTATTTAGGGGAATTCCTAGGACTTTTCTTCTAAGGCCTAAAGATTATTATAGGCTTTTTCTAGAGATTTATAATAATTAATATTTAGCTAAATATTTATTAATTAGGCTAATTAATTCTATTAATAGAACTTTAGCTAAATATTCCTTAGATTAATATTATTCTTTTTATAATAGATATTTAGTAAATCTTTACTAAAAATAATCTAGACTTATTATAAATAGATTTTCTTAGGAAATCCTTAGAATAATTATTAGTTTATAATAATATTCCTAGTACTATAAAAAATATATATTACCCTTAATATATTTTAATTAATATTTATATTATAGAATTATATTATATAATTATTAAATTTATTATATATAAATATAGAGATAGGGTATAAATAAGGAAAAAAAAGATATATAAGTAAAATAATTTGGCTATTTACTTAAATTATTAGGTAAAATATTATTTATATATATTTATAATATTTTAATAAGTATTAAAATATTTATTTTTAGTTATTATATATATTTATTATTTATTATTTTTTTTATTTATATAGATTAGGTTTATTATTTATATAAAATTATAAATTTAATTTTTTTATTTATATAGATTAGGTTTATTATATATATAAATTTATATATTCTTTATTTAATTAAATTAATCTAGTAAATATATTTATTATTTAATTAAATTAGTATTAGTATTTTAGTAAAGACTTATTTTTTTATTATTTTTAGATAATATTAGATATTTAGTAATCTAGTTTAATTTAAGGGTATATTATTATTTAGTTTTTATATTAGCTAATTTATAGTAGTTATTATTATATATATTAAATAAGAATTTAGTTATTTTAGTAGTAATAAGAATAGTAAGATTAGTAATAGCTTTTCTTTTAAAAAGCTAGGAATATATTAAATTAGGTTTATTATTAATGGTATTATATAAAGCTATAGGCTAGATAAGTCTATATATTCTAGGATATTTTTTATCTTATTTTTTATAAATATAAATTAATATATAATAATTTTATTTATTAATATATATAATATTAATAATATAGGTAATAAAGATAATTATAATTTACTTATAATAAAAGAGCTTAAAGATAATAATAAATAATAATAAATTTATAAAAAAAGAATATTATTTATTAAATATAATAAAGTAGTAGTTAGTATTAATAATAAAGGCTATATTAATCCTAGATATCTTAGCTATATAGGCAAAAATTAAGTTAAAATAGACCTAGGATATATATAAAATATAAAAATAGGTAAAGTTCTTAGTATATTTTAAAGTATTAAAGAATATATACTAAAAATAAATTTAAATAAATTAGATTTAGTATTATTATTTTTTAATAGTAAACTTATAGATAAAGATAATTAAATATTTAGGGGTAAATATAAATATAGTCTTTTAATTAGATTTTATGGAATAAAAAGTCTTAATTAGATTAGCTTTATTATAGAATTTAGTAATAAATAAATTAATAATAAAACTAGATTATTTAAGTAGGCTATTTATAGAAGTAATTTAAATATTTTATAGTAGGTAAAATAGAATAGGTATTATTAGGATATTATTATTTTTAGTAAAATTAATTTATTAGGTTTAAAGTCCTAAGCCTATATATAGGGTTTATAGTAATTAATTTATTTTTATATAAATATATATAAACTAGATATAAGTATAGATATTCTTTTATTTTCTAAAGATTTTAATAAACTTATATATATTTTCCTAAGTAATATTATAGCCTTTTTTATTAGTATTAAGAATTATAATAAAGATATTATTTAATAATATAAATATTTCTATGGCTTTAAAATAAATAAGCTCTATATTATCTTTATTAGGGGTATATAAATTTATTATATTATTAATAGCTATTTATACTATTATATTCTTAGTAAATTTATTAGACTTATTATATATAATTAATATAATAGTATTTTTATTTAAAGAAAAAAAAAATTAATATTTATATTAGATAAAATAATAATTAATATATAGTTATTTTTGCTAAATATTTAGTAGATAAAAGTATTAAAAGTAGGTATTTATAAAAGGGAGTTTAATAGGAATATGTCTTATTAAGTAATTAAAGTAAGGAAATTTAATATATTTTCTTAGGGATAATAGGAAATTAAATAAGGCTTATTAGTAAATATATAAGAAATATATTAGGAATTATCTAGATAGTAATAATAGTAAATAAATTGGGTATAATTAATATAATTAAAGACTAAATTAAATCCTTTAAGTTTTAATTAAGTATTATAGTTAGTAATAAAAATAAAATATATTTTATAGAAATATTAAAAGTATTTAGTTTTTATACTTTTTAGAAGGATAGATTAATTATTATATAATTCTAGAGCTTATTAGTAATTATTATATAAAATAAGCTAATTAATATTTTTAAGTTTTTTTAAGAATATACTATAGAAAATAAAGTTTTTATTAAAGCTAGGCTTATTACTAGGAATAATCTTAAAAAGGCCTTAGTTAGGTATAATCTTATATATATAATTTATAGATAATATAAATAAAGAGGGAATTAATAAGGTAAAAGAAAGGGATATATATAAAAAATCCTTTTAATATAAGGATATAATAGTTATTCTTATCTATATATTATTTATTTTAGCTAATATAAAGTATTTCTAGACTACCTAATTATTTATAGGTAATTAGAGTTAGCCCTATTAATTTTTACTAAAAATTAAATGGTTTTTTGGTTTATAATTATTAGCTAGTCTTTTTCTTATATAAAATACTAATACCTTATTATAATAATATTATTTTTTTATTATATTATCCTTAGCCTTATTTATTTAACTAAATCCTTCTAAAAAAACCTTATTATCTTTATTAATAAGATTTAAGTAGCCATTATTAAAGACTAAAAATAATAATCTTTTTATTATTATTAATTAACTAAATATAAATATATCTTTTAAATAGTAAAATTAGGCTATTAGCCTTAGGATTACCTAAATATCTATCCCTATATAGAAAAAGCTATATTAAACTTAAGCTCTAAAAGCTATATCTAAAGTATATTTCTTATAAGTAAGATTAGCCTATTTTCTTTTGGTTTATATATAGCTTTTTATATAGTATTAAGACTATAAGGTTTACTTTTAGCTCTATAATTTATTTATATATTATAATAATAATTAATAGTAAATATTATATATTTAATTAAAATAGTAAGGGAAATGGTTTTTATATAGTAAAATACTAGGCTATTTATAAGGAAAGAGAGTTATTATTATAATAAGTTCTATAAGATTCTTCTTAATCTTATATAAATAGCTATAGCTTTTTTATTTAGAATATCCTCTTTGGGTTTTTTTTTTGGTTTACTTTTTTTTCTTTTAACTTATACCTTCTTTAGATTTTTAGTAAATTTAGATAATTTTTATTAATATAATTTATTTATTATAAATTCTTTTCTTTATTTTATTTATTTATTTATTAAATTAATTTCTTTAATATTATTATTCCTTATATTTCCCTTAATTTAAGAAATTAATATAAGCCCTTTTATATTTCTTTTAATTAAATTATCCTTTTTAGTTTTATATTTATAATATTTATAAATAATTTTATTTATATTAATAATATTTTCCTTTAATTATAGATTATAATTATTAGGGTATTCTTTTTATACTATTATATATTCTATTTTTTAATATTTTTCTTTTTTTATAATCTATAAATTAATAATCTTATTAATTTTCTAATACTAATATTTATTATACTATTTACTAAGATTATCTCCTTAGACTTTTATTAGTCTTAGTCTCTCTATAGATTCCTTTACTAAAGTTAAATATATAATAAATATAATAGAATATATATTTAAATAGTCTTTTATTTTAAGTTTATATATTAAATACCTAATTCTCTTAATAACTTTATATAATCTTATTTATTTTTTCTTTAGCTTTTAAATTTTATTATTTATTATCTTATATAAGTTTTTAGTAAATTCTAATTATACCTAATCTCTTAGCTTAAACTTTATTAGTTAATACTTTTTATTATATTATCTTTTTATAATAGTCTAAAATTAGGTAATAGCTAATCTTATTTACTTATTAATTACTATAAAATTTTTGGGATAATTTGGTTTTCCTAGGTAATATAATCTATTATCTATATATTATCCTATAAGTAATTTACTTAATAATATCCTAATATTAATAAAATATAAATTCCTTATAATAAATTATAATAAAATAATAATCTTAGTTTATAGTATTATTAAATTATTAATTATAAAATATCTTAATATTATTTTTATTATTTAATTTATATATTTTAATTATTTATTTATTTATAGATAATATACTATAAAGTATTATAATTTTATATTATATATTTACTATATTTTTATTTAAAATTCTAATATAAACTTTTAATCTTTATTTAAAATAATTACTTTAGGAATATTTTAGTTATTATAGAGTAATTTTATTATAAATATTTTAGCCTAATTTTTAGCTATATAGCTAATATTCCCTAGTATTAATATAAATACCTTATAATATTTATATATTAATATTATTAGGGTATTATAGTATAATTTCCCTATATTTTTCTATAGACTATTCTTTATTTTTATAATTAGTAGACTAATAATAAAGTCTATAGCTATAGTATAGAATAATATTAAAGATAATTAAATAGAGATTAGCTTTTTTATTAGCTTTTATTATAGAAAAGTATTATAATTATATATATTATAATTATTTATATACTTTAAGATTAATATATATAGATTTTTTATAGTAAAGTTATTATATATTTTTTAATAAATATAAATATATTTTTAATAAAATTTTTATTAATATAAATCTTTAAGGAGTACTTATACTATTTTTTCTAGTATATATAATTATTAATATTTATTAGATTTTTAAAGGTATAGTAATTTATTTATTTATATAAATGGGAATCTTGGTTTATGGTTTAGATTATTAAATTATTTTAGGACTTTTATTTATTTAGAGTATATAATATATTTTTTTTTAATTTTTTTTAGGAATTTTAATTTAATAAAGACCTTAGTAAAGTAATATATATAATCTTAGGATATTTTTTTCTTTTATTTTTAGTTTAGTATTTTTTTTTTATTTTCTAATTTATAATTTTATTTAGTTAAGAATTATAATAAAATATTTATAAATATATTAAATATACCTAGAATATATTTTATATTAAGTAAATATTAATTTAAATATTAAGATATTATTATAAGTTATTTATTATTTTTTATATTTACTAAGAATATATTCTTTTAATTAATTAGTAGATAAATAGTTATATAGTTAGTAAGTATTTATACTTACTTTTCTTTAGTAAAATATAGTTAAATATAGAGCTTTTAGTATACCTATATAAGTCTAGCTATCTTTAATTCTATTAGCTAATATCTTTTCTTAGACTTTTTTAGGATTTAGCTAAGGTATATAATAAATTAAACTTTTTTTATTAAAATTAGACTTTTTTTATTTTAAATATAGATTAAATTTAAATAATATATAATATATTTAATTTCTTTTTTATAGAATATATTTACTTATAAAAATAATTCTTAGTTTAAATTAAAATAATATAGGATAATTAGCTTTATTAGAGTATCCTAGATATTCTTAAAGTATTTTTTTTTTTATTTTTATTTTTATAAAAATAGTACTTACTATATATATAGATTAACTTAGGCTAGCTTTTAGCTTAAAAGTCTTTTTTTTTTTTACTAATAGCTTTATCTTTTTTTTTTATAGTAATTTAATTTAAGTAATAAAGAGAAATATTAGGTATTTAAGCTATTTTATTATCTTAATTTATTTCTCTAGTAATTAAAAGATTATAGAAAATTCTAGGTTTTTAAGTATAATTACTTTTTTAATAGTATTAATAAGGCCTATTTTATTTATAAGAAATCTAAGGAGCTTTATTAAAGAATATCTAATAAAGGTTTTCTTTAATAATAAAATAATATAATATTTTTTAAAAAAATTAAATATAATTTTAATATAAAATATATATTTTTCTAGGATATTTAAAAAGATAATAATATTATTTATAAATATATATATAAACTCTTAGTATTTTCTTAGGAGTTTATCTATAAATTATTAAATATATATTAATAAATTCTTAAATCTTATTAAGATTACTTTTAATCTTTTTAGTCCTTAATAGCTTACTATAGTAAATTAATTATAATAAGCTTAATATATTAAGAATTAGTAAAAAAAGCTTTATATATTAATAATAATAAATTACTTTTTTCCTTATAATTTAGCTAAAATATTTTATTATAATAATAGTAAATAGGTATTTAGAATAATAATATTATTAGTATTCTATAGATTAATTACTATTTATCCTTTATTAATTACTTTAATTATATATTATATTATAAATATAAAATTTATAAATAAAATTAATTTTTTTATTTATTTTATTTGGTTTTTTTTATATAAATTATTAAATATTTTATTAAAAAAGTCTTTATTTTTTTAATTTAGTAAATATAATTAAAATACTAATTTCTTTTTACCCTAATTATTTACTAATAATATCCTTATATAGTTAAATTTATTTATAATAATTATATTAATATTTTCCTATAAATAGATATATCTATAGATAAATATCTTTAAGTAATTAGCTAAGTTAGGTAAATAATTACTAAGTTAGATTCCTAGTATAGTTCTTTAATAGGGGATCTCCTTAGGATAGTTTATTCTTAGTTTAATATTAAAATTAAGTCTTTATATTTAAATATTTAAATCTAATAATTATAGTTTTTTCTTTATAGCTAATTCTAATATTTTTATTTTCTTTATTTTTAAAAAGGCTTTATTTTAAGTATTTATAATTATTTCCTAGTAATAATAATATAGTATATCCTAGGAAGCTTTCTTAAATTAGGTATAATCTTAGATAGGAAATATATATTTAATTTTTTATTCTTTTTATAAGTATTAGGATTTTTAATTATTATTAATAGTATATATTATTTTAGGCTTTTAAATTAAAGTTAATATTATTTTTTAAAATATAAAGGAAAAAATAAAGTCTTAGTCTTTTATAGAGATTATTTTTTTAATTAAAATTCTTTTTTTATTATAAGATAAAATAATTATAGATTTAGTTATATAAATATTTATTTTATATTAAATATTCTATTAATAGACTATAATTAATAATTTAATTTCTTTTATAGCTTTAATTATTATCTTATAACTTAAGTTTAAAATATTTACCTAATAAAAAATACTAAATTCTTATCTAAAGAATATTTTAGCTATAAATTTAAATAATATCTATATTCTTATTTAGGCCTTAATTATAATTTATTTTTTATTTAATATTTTAGGAAAAAATATAATAAAGATTATTTATTTTATAGTTTTTTATTTTTTTATATTATTTAATATAATATATATAAAGATATTTAATTTTATATTTATTAATAAAAATAGGATTAATTTTTTTATTATTAATTAATTAATATTTAAATTAATATAAGCTTTTATAAATTAAGAACAATTTTTATACTTAGCTATTAATACTTTAATATATATATATTAAGATAATAAAAAGGAAATTAATATTCTTTTTATAAATAAATATATTATCTAAGTATAAATAAATTTAGTAATTTTTTATTTTATATTCTTTTCTTAGTAAATTATTTAGATTAGGTATTTTTAGCTAATATTTAATATAAAGTTAATTATTTTAGGTATATTCTTTAAATATACTAATTCTTAGGTTAATTTATAGAACTTATTTTCTTTTATCTTAGCCTTTTCTCTAATTTCCTTATCTTAGTCTTATAAAGGAGTTTTTTTATTTAGATTTTCTTTTCTTAAGTCTTTTTAATTATCTTTATTTTTATTTTTAAATAAAAAATCTTTTACTATTTTTTATAAAAAGTATATTCTTTTATTTTTATTAAAAAAAAAATTATAAAAAATATTTATAGTATTTAATCTATTTAAGCTTTAATTTTTATATTCCTAATTATTTTATTAAAATAAATATAAGCCTTAGAAATAATTTATATTTATTTAATTTTATTAGTATAATTAGTTTTATTTATTAGAGCTAAATACTATAAAAGTATATTCTTAGTATAAAGCATTTTATATATAAAATTAATCTCCTTAATTACTTTATAGTATTTAATCTTAATTTCTAATATTCTATAATTAAAGATTATTTTAATTTTAATTAAAAAGAATAATATTATTAAATCTACCTATTTATAGTCTATTTAGGCTTTTATAGAATCTTTCTTATCCCCTTATAAATAATCTTTTATTAGGATAGCTTAGTCTATTATCCTATTAAATAGATAAGATTCTAGACCTAAAGAACTAAATATTATTTTTCTAAATATCTTTTTAGGGAATAGCTTTTAATTTCTAAATAAAACTATATATTCCTTTAAAAAATCTTTCCTTATAAATATATATTATAAAATACTTTTAATTTTTTACCTTAGCTTAGGCTTAAATTTATAATATATATTCTTTATATTATTTATATTAGGCTTTTAATAATTTTCTTTTATTAAATTAAAAAAATATTTACTAAAGGATTTTTTATAATAATTTATATACCTTTTAAATTATATTTATAATAAATATATTAATTTTAATAGCTTTATCCTATAAGCCTTTAGCCTATATAATAAAGCTTTTATTATTATAATAATCCTAGAGAATATACTTAGACTAAAGAAAGTTTTTTAATACTATATTAAGTAATAATTAAAATTATTTATTTAATATTTTATATTATAATTCTAAGAATTAATAATTTTTTTATAATTAAATATAATTATTATTATTAAATATCTTAATATACTATTCTCTAGTATTATTTTCTAATAAAAATTTAATCTTACTAAATAAAATATTCTAATATATAATACTTTTACTTATATATACCTTTAATATATTAATAAATCTATCTATTATTAACTAAATAATATAATTATCTTTTTAGAAACTTTTAATATAAAATACTTTATTTTAAAGGGATAATTAAAATTTTTTAATTTTTTTAGTATAAAAATATATTAATTTTCTTAATCTATAAATTATATATATTTTTACTAAGGCCTATTTTAATTAGACCTAGATAGTATATTATATTCTAGGATCTAATAAATTAGATTTTATTAATTAAGTTAATAAAGTCCTATCTTTTATTCTAAGTTATATAAAAAAAATAAAAAAATAAGTTCCTTAATTAAGAAAATCTATATTTCTAGTAATATTTATTTTATTATAATTTTCTTTATTTTCCTTAGGATATTTATAATTAAAAACTAGGTTTTTATTTTTAAAAAAATTAAAGAAAATAAAATAAAAAAAACTTTATAAAAATTTATCTAAAGTAAATTACTAAGGAAGAAAAATAAAAGTATTTCCCCTTATATTCTAAGTTATATTAACTAAATAATTATATACTTTTTCCTATAGGCTAATCTATTAGAAAAAGGTTCTTTATTTATAAAGGCTAATTTTAACTAAGTAAGGATTTTTAAATTATATATTAAATATATAAATAAGAAAATAAAAATAATTATAAGCTTATTTAATAATTAAATATTATAAATAAGGGTAATTTATACTATAGTAGGCTAAAGACTAAAGGACTATATTTTCTTTTTTTTTTATAGTTTATTCCTAATAGAATTCTTATATATCCTATACTATAAAATAAACCTATATTTTTAAAAACTCTTTAAAAATAATAATAAATTTTTTTTTAAAATATAATTTATTATTTATATAAAATAATAAATCTAAAAATTTAATAAAAAATAAATAAAAAAAAATATAATTACTATTAATATATTATAAATTATAATAAAAAATATAATAAATAAATAAACTAAAAACTTATTCTAAATATTTAAATAAAAATTATTTATTTTAATAAATAATAATATATACTTTTATTATATTTATTCTTTTATTTTCCTAAAAAATCTTTTTTTTATTTATATTTATTTCCTAGATATTTAAAAAATATTCTATATATTTTTTTCTTTAATATCTATAAAATATCTAAAGAATATCTAAAAGATATTTTTATATTTTAGCTATAATTTACTTAAAGGAATTCCTAGGACTTTTCTTTTAAGATTTAAAGATTATTATAGGCTTTTTCCAAAGATTTATAATAATTAGTATTTAACTAAATATCTATTAATTAGGCTAACTAGTTTTATTAGTAGAATTTTAGCTAAATATTCCTTAGATTAATATTATTTCTTTTATAATAGATATTTGGCGGATATTTACTGGAAATAATCTAGACTTACTATAAATAGGTTTCCTTGGGAAATCCTTGGGATAATTACTAGTTTATAATAAAACTCTATTTTATATTATTATAAATATAAATATTTTATATAATTAATATATTCTTATTAATTAATAATATAAATACTTTAAATATAATTTTTAATAACTTTAATTTTTAAATAAACTTATTATAAATCTAATATTATTAACTAATCTAATTTAAATATATTATAAAAATAAAAAGAGTAATATAAAAGATTATTATATATTATATATATTAAGTTTTATAAAAAGTTAAATAGGTACTTTTTCTAATTTATATAAAACTATTTATATTAAGAGCTTATTTTAATATACTAAGTATTAAAATAAAATAATAATTATAATTCTTAAATATAATTTATAATTTATTATTATTAAAATATATATATTAATTTATTATATTATTAATTATATAATTAAAATAATAAAATTGATATAAAAATAAAGAATAATTATTATAAGATATCTTTATATATTTTTAGCTTAATTTTAAAATAAGATTATATTAAGATTAAATAATATTATTAATAATTATTATTATATTATTATAATAAATAAAAATTATAAATTTTTATAATATTAATTAATTATATTTTTATTAAATATATAATATTTAAAATAAAAATCCTTTTTATTTATTTTAATATTAAATATTTTTATTTTCTAATAGTTTATAATTGAGTATTTTACTCTTTATTTTTTTATTTAAATATATAGTTTTCTTTTATTAATATAATATAAATATCTTTTTTAAAGCTTATTTATATATAATATTATAGAATGTAATAAATATAATTAATATACCTTATACTTTAACTTTACTAAGTATTATATTAATTCTTTTTATATTTAAATTAGCTTAAATATAATATATTTGTTATATAAAGAAACTAATTAAATAGCTATTTTATATTATTAATAATAATATATTAAAAATAGACTTTTTCTTTAAAGTTTTTATTATAAATTATTTTTTTATTTATAAATTTTAATATTTATATTTATTAAAATAAAACTTTTTATAATTTTTATTTATATATTTTCTTAATTTTAATTAATATATATTAAAAGAAAATATATAAATTTATTAATATAAAGTATTATTTTATAAATAATTATTTTTTAAAGTAAATATAATTAAAATATTATTATTATATTTATATATATAAATAATTTTATTATTAAATATATAATTATTTATTAATATAAAATAAATAAATATATTATAAATTATATATATATTTTAATATATATATATATAAATATATATAAGTAAATATATAGTT
>JAHXZK010000065.1:0-49650 GCA_020975415.1 Calonectria hawksworthii
TATTATTTATAATTATAAAAGAATTTAATTAATAAAAAATATAGGCTTATAATAAATATTATTATTAAAGATTAATTATTTATTTTTATTTATAATTAAAATATTATAAAAATTAAATAATAAATAAATCTATAAAATTATAAATAATTAATATAATTATTATAAAAATATATTATCTTTTACTTATTTAATATATTATTAATAAATTATAATATAATAATATTTTTATAAAAATATATTTATAAACTAAAGATTATTATTATAGGAAATTAATAATATTTTTTAAGATTTTAAATTTAAGAAATTATATTTCTTTATATATAATACTTATAATAATTAAATAAGATTTTAATAAAATAATTTAAGTAAATTTATAATAATTTAAGTATAAATTAAAATCCTATTATACTATTAGATTGAAAAGTTTACTTGTTCTATGGGCGACCATATTAAGCTTTTCCTATAAGAATAGAAACTCTAAAAATTTAATCTTAAAAATTAAAATCTTATAATAATAAAAACTATAGTATATTATTTATTATAATACTAAATAATATCTTAAAATTATATTTAAACTTAATTTTAGTATAAATATATATAAAAAAGATTTCCTAAAATTCTTAATCTTAATAATATATATATAAACCTAATTAATTTAATATATATTTCTTTTAAACTATAAATATTATAAAATAATAATTAATTATAAATTTTAAATTTAATTTTATTAACTTTTTCAAAAAAAATTATAGCTTTATTAATAATAAAATTATCTTTTATTAATATAACTTAAATAATAATAAACCTATTAATCTTATCTTTAATAATAAACTTAAATCTATTAATAAACTAAGTATATCCTTATATATAACTATAAAAAAAAAGCTAATATTTTCCTAGCCCTTACTTAATTAGCTATATTTATATACTTACTTAAAAAAATACTTAAGATATCAAAGTTTATTATTTATATTTATATAAAATATAATTCTTTATAAACTTTATTCTTAATAAAAATAATATATATATTTTCTTAAAAATATATTTTATAGTATATTATAAATAAATATATATTTTAAAGAAAATAATAATCTTATTATTATATTTATTAATATTATAATTTTAATTAATATATTAATAATTAAATAAAAATTACTTATAAGATTATTAAGAGCTTTTTTTTTATTAATAAAAATAATCTATTATATTTTTATAATATAATTATTATTATATTAAAAAAAAGGAATATAATTATAATATATAAATAATAATAAAAATAATAATATAATAATATATATTATTATATAATTATTAACTTCTTAAGTAATTATATATAGATATATTCTTAATAAAAAAACATTATTATTTATAATAATAATTTCTTAAGTTTTTAATAAAAAATATTATATTTTTTAATTAAAATATAATTAATTTCTATCTTTAAAACACTAAAAACCTATTTCTTTATATATAAAATTCTAAGATTATTAAGAATATTCAAAATTATCCTTAAAAGACTATAGATACTAACCTTAAGATTCCTAATAAACTAAAAATTAATATATTACCTATAATATAATAAATTAAATTAAGATTAATAATATTTATTTTATATTTAATATTATATTTAATATTAAATTTAATTTCTTTAATTAAAACTAATCTTTTAGTCTAAAAATTAATAATTAAAATAAATATTTAATAATCTTTTTTATAATTAAAAATTAAAATTTAAAGCTAATTATAATTTTTATTATTAGCTTTATTAATATTCATAAATTATTTAGCTATATCTATACATATAAGGAAAAGGGAAATAAGGGGCTAATAGGCCTAAGGTAAATAAGTAGGTAGCTTATTAGCAAAAAATATAATTATCTTAATATAAAAGCTAAGGGATATAATTATTATTAACTTAAACTAAAAGCTATTTTATAAATCAAAGTAAAATACTTAATTAAATATTATAATATTTTAAATACTTAATTTTTAATTTTATTTTTATTTTTTAATATATATAATTTTAGGTATAAAAAAGAGAGAAAAAGAAAGAAAGTTATAATCTTAGGGAAATTTGGCTAGTATATATTCTATTTGTTTAGGTTTTAATGTATATTTATTTAAATATTAAATCTTATAATTTAATAATTTTCTATTTTATTTAATTTTATTTAATTTTAATATATATTTTATAAATATAATATTCTTTATATTATTTATTATATTATTATTTATTTAAAATTAATATTTTAATTTATATTTAATAGTTTTCCTAGTATAATTAAATCATCTAATATAACTTACTTATTAAACTTAATATTATATTCAAAATCTAAATTATGAGATTATTATTAAAATCTTCTTATTTATATATATATAAATAAATATAAAAATATATATTTTACTTTAATATAATAGAATATTAATTTTTATTAAATTTTATTAATTTAAATATAATAATAAATTATTAAGATATTATTTTAATAAAGTATATAAATAAATAATTTTTTATAATAAATTATATATATTTTATTATTAGAATTTAATTTATAAATTAAATAAATAAAATTAATATAAAGATTAATTAATAATTAAAATATATTATTTTAATAATTATTATATATAATAATTTTATTTTATTATAAATAATTAACTTTTTATAATTTATAATTTATTATTTATTTTTAAAATATTCAATTTAAATATTTATTAAATAGAAAATCTTAGAATAATTAATTATCTTTAAGCTTTAATAAAATAATTATTAATTTCTTTTTATATATTATTAGTAGGCTTTATATTTTCTTAGCTTTTATTAATATTTATATAAATTCTAAGAAAAAGAACTTAATAAATAACTAATTTTATTATAAAGGCTAATAAAATTACTATAATTTTAATAAAATAATTAATAGTTAATAATAGATTTTTATTTTTAATAGAATAATTAATATATAATTATAGGACTAAGCCTAAAAATAATATAATTAAATAATTTATTTATATTAAAAATATTTCCTAATAATTATATAATTATTATTTTACTTTTAGCTTATTTATTTAGGCAAAATTATTCTTTTTTATTAATTTAATATAATTATTTTTTTTCCCTTTTCCCTTTTTTTCTAAGTATAATAATATTTTTTATTAATAACTAAAATTAACTTTTATACTTAGTATTATTTTTAATCTTATTAATAAATTCCCTATTTTTATTATCTTATTGGGATTAATTATTAATATAAATCTTTAATAGGAATTTAATATTTTTTTCCTTTTATTTTAAAAAGCTCTTAATATACCTATAAGTAAACTTAATTTATAGGAACTTTAACTTAAAGTAAATAAGCTTAAGCTTTAGCTTTATATTAATTTTATTACTAGAAAATACCCTTTTTATTTTATTAAAAAGGCCTTTATTATATTTATTAATTATAGCTAAGGTAAATATAATATTAATTATTTAGAGCTTATTATTATTATATAATTTTTTGGCCTACTTAAGTAATTTAATTATTATTATTATAGTTTTATTAAATAATATATTAATTATTTTGTTATTAGGATAATTATTGGTATGGTATATTTATTGTATACTAGAATTAGCTAATAATTATTTTTTTATTATTTATAAAAGCTATATTAGAGAAAGGTTTTCCTTTTTAAAGTTTTTATCTTATATTAGGTTTTGGTTGATAGTTTAGTGTAAGGGTAATTATATTATTGGATTAAAAAGTTTATTTATTCTATGGGTAATTGTGTTAAGCCTTTTCTATAAGAATAGGAATTTTAAAAATTTGATCTTAATATTAAAAATATTAAATATATTTAGTAAAGTAAATATATTATTAAAGTTATTAAAGCTAAGGGATAGTTTATTTTCCTTTCTAAGGGCTATTAACTTTATTAATTAATTAATATAGATTTAATTAAGTATAGAATAATTAATTATAATATCAATTTCTTAGTATATATTAGGCTTTATTATATTATTTTTTATTTTTTATTTTAAAAGGCTTTTGTATATAATTAAAGCTATAAAGCTAAGTAAGAATTATACTTTTCCTATTTATATTTACTAAAAAATATATGATAACTTTAATATAAAGAATATATATATCTTAATCTTAAAGTATATAAATAACTATAATATAGATAATTATAATATCTTTTTATAATTTAAGCAAATAAAAGAATTAATCTATATTTTATTCCCTTTAATATTACTTTATATTATAATTATAAACTTTATTATTAGCCTATTAATTATAAAAATAAAAAGTAAATTATAAAAAGATATAAGGAAGCTATATTATAATACTTAATAATATTAATATATAACTACTATAAGATATTTATATTTATATTAAAAAATATTTATTATATAATTAAAAATTAAATTAAAATATTTATAATAAAATTACTTTATAATAATTAAAATGTTTTTAAAATAATTATTTTAAATAGAAATTAAAGGTTTATATTAAAGTTTTAAATAAAAGTATAATAAGTATATAATATAAAATTATAATATTTTATAGTATAATATTTATAAATAAATAAAGAATTAAAATATATAAATTAACTAATAAAAATAATATTAAAATACCTTATTATTAATAATTTTATAGTATTATAAATTTATATTCTTATTATATTATAATTTAGTATAATTTAGTATAAAGAACTTATATATATTATTAATATTAAAATATTATTAAGTAAATTACTTATAAAATAATGTATAAATAATAAATTATATTATTTAAAAAATTAAATAGTACTAAAGATCTTATTATAATTAATAAATAAGTAAAGTTAATTATTATTTAATTTTAAATTATTATAAAGAATAATATAATAAAAGATATTAATTAATAGAATTTAAACTAAAAGATTAAATATAGTTAGAATTTATTAAAAGTATATATAAAATAACAAATAATAGAATTTAAAAGCTTAAGAAAAAGTAAATAAAATTATATAATATTATTAAGAAAAATAAATATTTAATATATAAATTTAAAATAAAAGATTATTTAAATATATATTTTATTATATTTATTATATATTAAATTCTAATAAAGAAATTTATAAAAAGATTATATTTAATAAGAAAATAAAAAAAGAAATATTATTAAATAATATAATAAATATTAATATTACAAACTTAATAAAATTATTAATTTATAAATTATAAAAAGAAATATTAAAAAATAAAATATATAATAATATAAAAAGAATATTTTAATAATTATATTTTATAATTAAAGAATAATCTTAAAAAGATTAATTTAATAAGTAAATAAATAAAATAAAAAAAAAGGATTTATAATAAGGAAATTATATTAATAAAGATTATTTAAATTTATTTAAAATCTAAAAAGAATATAAATTAAAAAAGAAAAAAATAAACTAAAAATAAACTAAAAGAAAATATTTTAAATAAAAAAGGCTATAATTATTTATATAAAATTAAAAAAGTTTTATAAAACTTATTATAATAATAACTTTTTTTTATAAATAACTTATTACTTTATTATATAAAAACTATCTTCTTTATTATTTTAATTAAAAATTTAATACTTATTATTAATTCTTATTATAATATATAAATAAATTATTTAATTAAAGGTAAATTTTATAAGATTAATATTATATAAATATAATATATAAACTAAAAAAAATATATTATTTATAAAAAATATATGTTAAATAATTTTTTAAAGTTTAAGCTTAATATAGCTTCTTTTATATAAAAAAGTAAATATTTAAATTATTTTAAAGCTAATAATTTAATTTTATTATTTAAAAAAATATCTATATTTAATTAAGTAATTATAATAAAATAATTATTATATTTATTAATAATAATAATAATTAGAGTTTTATTAATAAAAATAATAAAGTTTTTTAAATAAGATTTAATTAAATAAATAAGATTAAAAAGAATAAAATAAGAAAATAATATTATAATAAAATAATAATATTTTATAAAGAAAAAGATTAATTAATAATTATATATTAAAAGTTTATATAATTTTTAATAAAAATTAATAAAATTAATTTTAATTATTTATAAATAATTAAATATTTTAAAAATATTTTATAATAATTAAAATAAATAATATATAAATATAAATAATTATTATATATTTATATTAAAAAGACTTTTTATATATATTTCTTTTTTTTATTTTATTAACTTTTTTTTTATTTATATTATTTATAAATTATATATATAAAATTATATTTAATTAAGGCCTTTTAAAGATTATTTTTAATTATAATTTTAGCTTTAATAAAGATTTTATTTAATATTAATATTTTTTTATTAAATAATAATATAATAATATTAATTATATATAATAAGATTAATATATTTACTAAAGAATCTTAAATATAATTAATTATTAATAATATAATTAATTTATAAATATTTAGTAAAAATAATGTAAAGCTTATTTTATTTAAAGCTATAGAAAATATTATATATTTAAATAATATACTTATTAATATTTTTACATTTTTAATTTTATATTTAATAAATTAATTTTACTAAAAATGATAATAATTTAATAAAAATTTTTTTTATTTATTTTAAAGTATTTAAATAATTTTATAAATAGTTATTTTAAATAATTTAATTTTATTATTAATTTATTTACTATTAAATTCTATTATAAGATTAATTTATCTAAGATTTTTTATTTTATTAAATTTAATTCAAATATTATATTTATATTTACTTTATAATATTTATTTATTTTTACTTATAAGCTTATTATTAGAAAATAATAATATTAAGTTTAATTTATTTAAATCTAGTTTTAATATATATCTTTTAATATCTTAAAATATACTAAAAACCTTATTTATTTTTATATATTATATACTTTTTTAATTTATTTTAATTTAATTTTTATCTATATAGCTAAAATATTTAAAATTAGTATAATTTTTATTTTTAATATTATCTATTATTTTATTATCTTTAATAAATAATACTTCTTCTTTATAAAATTATTATTATTTATTATTATTTTTAAGCTTTTTTATTATAAATAAACTATATCTATTTATATTATTTATATTATTTATATTATATATATTAATAAATAAAATTATTATATATTATCTTATATTTTTTATAAATATAATAAGAAATATCTTAGAATATATAAATTAGCCAAATTTATAGCTTAATATAATACTATTAATAATAGACTTAGTTTAGTATATTCTTAGTCTTTTAAGAAAAAAGCTATTAGTAATTTTATCAATTTTATTACTATTAAAATAATTAAATTCTTATTTAATATCTATAATAATGATTATTATAATCTAATAATATAAAAACTAAATAATAATATATTTCTAAATTAAATTAAATTAATAAAAGCTTAAATTAACTTAAAATATTAAAATCTTTAAATTAAATTAAATTATTTAATACCTAAAATTACTTAAATATTAAAAGTATAAAATCTTTATTAAAATATTAATATTAATTTAATTAAATAAAGAATATATAAGTTTATATAAGTAATAAATTTAATTTATATAAATAAAGAGATTTAATTTATAATTTTATATAAATAATAAGTTTTATTTATATAAATAAAATAAATAATAAATAATAAATATATATAATAATTAAGAATAAACTGGAGAATTATAGTGACCGCCTATAGTAAGTTGTGTGGCTTTTACTATAATTCTATGGCTCTTGAGGAATGAGTTGTTGGGTATTGGATAGGCAATTGGATAGGCATATGAATAATAGCTAGTTAATTGTTTTATTGTTGTTATTATTGTTATTATGGTTATTATTGTTATTGTTATTATAGTAAGATTAATATATTAGCATTGTAATTAAATTAATATATTAGTAATATAGTAGATTTAATATATTAGTATTATATAGGGTAAATATATTAATATTAAAGTAAGGTCTATTATATTTATATTATCTTTTAAATATTAACTAGGGTATAATATAAAAAGGTTTATATAAATATAATTTAATATAATTACTTTTAGATAATTTATCTTAATTATAATCTTCTAATACCATTAGTAATCCTTAATACAATACCTAAGGTATTATTCTATTTAATATTAAATATACTAGTAGTATCTCTAGTATTTATTATTATTTCTAATTCCTCTTTATTAGATTTACTTATTTATACTTTACTAATAAATAATTAGTCTATATTAGATTACTTGTCTTTATTAATAGACTATATTATATCTACTAATATACTATTATTACTATTATTTAGCTAGCTTATTTATTTACCTATTACCTTTTCTAAGAATAATACTTTAATTAAGACCTTTATTATTAAAGTTAGGTTACTTAAGCTTAGTATATTAATTATTAAATTTATTATTAAAATAGGCTAAGCTAAAGTAAATATATTTATTAGTACATTAAGAATTATTATATTAGTATTATATAAAGACTTTATAAACTCCAAAATATTATCCAATAGCTTAAATATTTTATTAATTAAATTATATTTAGCTCTTATAACTATTAATTTTATACCCAAGGATCCTAATATCTATCTTTATAATATTAGTAATATAGCTAGTATGATTAATTAGTTAAAGGGTATAATTATAGTAGATTAAGTTTTTATAAAATATATAGAATTATATTTAGGATTTATAGCAATAGGGGGCTTTTGTTTTTCTATTGGTAATAATGGTATTTGCTTTTCTTTAGAATATATATATAGTATTTTTATTAGTAATAATATAAAGTTATAATTATCTAGGACTATAATTAAAATGTAATTATTAGATAATAGTAGGTTTTTTATTAGCCTATAATTTAGTATATTAATTATTCTTTTATTGCTAATAATGCTTATATATAATTGGAAGTATGATTTACTATAGTTTATTATATTTTTGAATTATGTTTTATAAGGTTATACCTTTATAGGGAAAAGGATAAAAAGTTAGAAAAGATATATTCCTTTATATAGAATCTTACTTAGATTACCCAATATAATAAAATTAAAAAGGTTAATAAAATTACTATATTAAAGATTTTAAATATTAAAATATTTAAGATAATTTCTATATAGATAATATTCTACTAAGCTATATATAATTCTAAAGAAGTCTATAGATAATAGTATTATTAGGAAATTAATTTAAAGACTAAAATAAAGTAGATTAATTATATCTTATTAAGGAGGAAAGGAATATAGAAAAATTAGTCTATATAATTGGAAAGATTTATTATAATAGATAAGTATAAATATAGTATAGTCAATAATTTTGCCTATTTAAGTACTTATCCCCTTTACTTACTTTATCTCCTATATAAATATAAAGGGATATATAATACTATCTATTATCACCTAACCAAATCTTTAGTTTTCCTTAAAGAATTATTATTTATATATTATAATATTAAAATTATAGTAAAATACTAATATACTAAGTTTACCTTTATTTTTAAAAAGATTAATATAAATAAAATTATTTTCTATAAGAATTATAATTAGTATATAAATCCAATTAATACCCTTATAATTTATACCCTTAATATATTATAAATTTTAATTTTACTTAATTAAGGATTTTATATAGATAAATAATATAATATATAAATTTAAACTAAGCCCCTTCTAAAATAATACTAGTCTTAAATAGCCTATTCTTTATATAAATACCTTAAATATAGGATCTAATAATCCCTAAGATAAAATTAGTATATAGTATTAAGGAAAAATATATAATAATTATCTTTTATATTATAATATATTAAAGAAATAAATATAGAAAAAAAGTAAGATTTAATAAGAAATAGATAAATAGTTAATATATATATAGATTTATATATATATATAGATATTTTATTTTAATATAATATATTAAGAAAAATCCAAAAATTAAAAATAAAGAATAGGCCTAGATATTTATATTTCTCATTTTAATAATAATATCTTCTTAAAATCATAAATTAATAAAAGTATTAAGGACAAAAGTTATAATCTATAAATAGAGTATACTAAACTATTTATAATTTTATTCTTAGAATATAAAATATAGGATTATAATAAATGCTTATATTATTATAAAATTAATAGCCTTAAGCCTTTTAGATAATTATTTACTATTTTTACTTTATAGTAAATTAAAATATATTAACTATAAAAATTAAATTATTATATATTAAAGTATTATTATATTCTAAACTAAGTATAACTTTAGCTTTTTATAGCTAAGAAAATTTATATTATAGTTAATATTCTTAGTTAATATATTTTTATATTTTAATATTAAGCCTTTAATATATTAATATAACCATAAATAAAGTATATATAACTAGGAAAAGGTAAATAAATAAATATAATATTATATACTATATATATATACCTAGTCTTTTTTTCCTTTTTCTTTTTTTAGGAAAAATAAATAAGGAATAATTTTAAGAAATAAATTATAATAAAATAATAATATATTTTAAAGTAAAGTTCTAGCTTAAATAAAATAAAGACTCTTAATAATTTATAGTAAAAATAATATTTATCTTTATATTTATAGTAATTTATTAGTATACTTCTATTATAAATAACTTCTAAATAATAATCTTAATTATATTATATTAGCTTATTATTAAATATTATAAATAAAAATATATCTAAGAAAAAAGATTCTTATTTTAGCTTTTTATTTAAGAATATCTAAGACTTATTTTATTATTTATAAGCTTATTAAGCTTTAAATAGTACTTAAGAGCAACTTAAAGGAATAAGAGTAGGAGATAATACTAATATAATACCTTAATTAAGTATTAGAGGTCTATTATAGTAATTAAATTAAAGACTCTAAGTACTTAGTAGTTCTTTATTTGCTTATTTGGAATAATAGCTAAATAAATTAAATAATAAATTATTTAGTTATTTAATTTATTAAGTTAATATATTAAGTTTATTATTTAATTAATTAAATTAATAGGTATAAGAATTAAGTAAAATAGTATTTAATTATTTAGAATTTTAGATATAAGATAATTATAATATATTATTTAATTATATTAATTAGTATTTACAAAATTAAAATTATAAATTAAGAAATTTAGTAGATATAAAAACTAGTATATTAAATAAGCTTTAGTAAGCTATTAATAATAATATTTCTAATAATTTAAATTTATTATAGTAAAAAAGCTAAATTCTAATTATTTTATTATTTAATCTAATAACTAAAAATACCTAAGTAATATTTTTTATAATAAAATTAATCTTATTTATAAGCTTAAATATATTTTTAATAATTTTATTTATATTAAGTAGGATACTAAGTATTATTAATTTTAATATAGATAGTATAGTATATAAGATATTAGTAATTAATTTTATAAATATATACTTTTATTAAGGTAATTTATAGGTTATTACTATAGAGGAATTATTTATCAAATTAACTATTCTTGTCAAAGGCTTAATATTAATTTATTATTATAGTATTATTGCTAGCTATTCTATGTTTATTATATAATCTAAAGGTAGGATAATATTATTAACTAAAAAATCATTTACTAATATTCTTGCCTATAATAATGGCAATATAGCCAATTTATTATTAATATTATTACTAATATTAATACTATTAATATTATTGCCTTTGCCCTTATTTTTATTATTATTATTATAGGTATTATTATTATTTGCTTTATTACCTAGTAGGTATTAAAAGAAAATATAGTAAGATAATAATTAGATTAAGCAAGTATAATAATTAAGATTTTAATTAGGTAAAAATTAAATTAATTATTAGTAATCTTATATTAGTTAATAAGATTAAGTATTAGGCTTAAAATAGGATAAGATCTATAGTAAAGATAGGCTATTTAAAGAAATAAATATTAATAAATTAATAGATAAGATTATTGAAAAGCTTGCTTAGCTTAATTAAGAATTTAATAAAGAGAAGTAATTATTTATTAATATAGAATAATATAATCCTATTTTATATAAGGTAAAATTAGATATAATATAGGACTTTTATTTTGTTTTTTATAACTAGATTATAATATTATTATATATATATAGGATATATTATATTAAGGTATTAGAGAAGGATTTATATAAGATTTCTTAGAAGACTTAGGAAATATAGATTATAATAATACTAAAATTATTTTTGTTTTCTTTATATAGACTATTTGCTTTATTTTTTTGCTAAGAATATTTTAGATTTAATAAGGATATTTTAATATATAAGGATTATTTTAGTAAAATATAAAATAAAAAGTTAATTTTATTTATATAATTATATTAATAATTAGGCTATAAATATATATATTTAAAGGAGCTTTAAGGATTAATATTAATAAAGGAAAAGCTTATTAGACTAAATATATATTTTAAATAGATTATATAATATAATATAAACTATAAGTAGGATAACTAAGGTAATTTAAAAGAGGATATACTAATATTTTACTATTCTAAATATTAGGCTAAGTATATTATAATTTTTCCTAATAATATATAAAATATTATTATTAAAGTTTTTTTTTATTCTTTTATTAAAATCCTTAATAAGATTTATATTTTATAGTATAATAGTAAAAAGCTAGTATAAAATAATTTAATTAAGTTGTTACGAACTGGCCCGGAAATTCGGGATATCTGTTTTTCCTAGCTTAGTCAGCCTAGGTCTCGTGACTAGTCCCGTGACTAGGCACCTGACCTAGCCTCTTATATACCTGTATTTAAGCTAGCAATAGCTTCCAACCTAGAAAGAAGAACCATCCTCTATTTTCCTCAATTTTGGGTCGCTTATTCGTAACATAAGTTCTTTATTATTTAGTAAAGAAAAATAAAAAGAGTCTTAATATAATTAAAGTAAAATAATTATTTATATAAATATATCTAAATTAATACTATAGAGATAGAGTATTGGGGCTATTCTTAGGATAATATTCCTAATACTATTTATAATCTCCTTAAATATAAAGAGCTTATTATTAAAAAGCTAGCTTAAATTGGATATATAATGTCTATAGGTAATTAGGGTCTAGATAAAGAGGAAAATAAATAAGCTAAGTTGGCTAATATATAAGAAGTATTAAATTAAATATTTAGAGATTAGAGGTAAAGATATAAGTAGGTAATATAAGATAATGGTAAGATTAATGGTAATAGTAAGTATGGTAATAATAATAGTAATAGTGATAGTAGTAGTAATACTAGGATAATTAATTAATTTAAATAAATTATAATTGGTAATTGTGCTAATATTAGCTAATAGTAAAATAATTATAATTATAATAAGGATTATAATTATAATAGGTAGGAAGAAAATAATTATATTAATAGTAATAATAATAAGGATAATAATAGTAAATGCAAAGGCTTAGATAATACTAGTGGTCTTAATATTATTATTATGTCTAGGATATTTCCTTTTAATTCTTATTTAGATTTTATTAATACTAAGAAATTAGATTTTCTCTATAAAGCCATAGGGAATTATATAAATATATATTATAGTTAATCTATTTAGCTAAGTAATTTAAAACTTAACTAAATACCTATAGCTAATATTTAGTAAAATAATAGATTTAATAGATTAGGTATAAAAATATTTATATATATTATCTATAATAATTAATTTATTAATTATATTAAGCTATAGGTATTTTTAAAAGTCTTTCTAATATTATTTCCCTATAATATTAGTAAATCTTAACTTATAAGAAAAAAATTAGATAATAAGAATAAAGATTATTAATAATATAAATAGACTTTAGAATAGTCTATAAAAATAGAAAAATATTATAGAGTATAATTATCTATTATAATATCCTAAGCCAGAGGTACTAGGCATATACTATAGTCTAGAGCTAGCTATACTTATTACTTATAGTAAAAAAAGTAATTATACTAATAATATTATAATAGTTTTTTTCCTTTTAATAATTATTTATTTTCTAAGAATAATATCCATAATCTTAGGGGGATTATTTTATTATAGAATATAAGCCTTAATATATAGACTAAGGTAGTTCTTAAGTAATATAGTAATTATTTTACTTATTATTATTACTTTATTTTCTTAGTATTTAATATAAAAGTCTATTTATATAATTAGGATATTAATATAGTAATTATAGGATTTTCTTTATTTACTAAGCTTAAATAATTCTTAAAAATAATAATATTAGTATAATTAGATAAAGTAAAGAAAAAGTTAAAGGAGATTAGTATAATAAAGGATATATATATTTATAAGATAATTAAATATATCTTAATATATAAATTTAAATAGCCAATATCTTAGGAATCTTAGCTTAATTTATAGTATAGGATTAAATCTTTTATTATTTAATATAGTTTACTAATAATATAGTTTACTATAAACCCTAATAATAATACTAATTTTATATAATTAATTATTATAATATATTAAAAGTATAATAAAAATATAACTAAGAAATTCTTAAAAATATTTAATACTAAGGCAAAGTATAGGTAGATAATTATATTTAATCTAATAAACTCTATAATATTCTTTTATTATAAACTTTCTTTATTCTTTAAATATTATATTAAGATTAATAAAAAGTTAGTATTTAGATATATAAGTTATTATTTTATGGCTATAAAGATTAATTCATATAGTATACTTTATATATATAGTCTTCTTTGGTTATATAGTAATATTTAGCTTAATACCTTATTTAGGATAAAGAAAAAAGATATAATTAAGGAGGAAAAAGAGAACTATAAAAAGATTATTAAGTATCTTAATAGTATTTTTTATAAGGTAAGTAGGTAAATTATAATTACTTATATACTATATACTATTTCCTTTTTCCTTATATATATATATAATATACTTACTATTATATATATATAGTATATTTATTACTATATATATATATAAATATATATAAATATATTTATATATATATATATAATTAATAGGAATATTGTTTTTTTTATATATTAGAATTTTAATTAATTTATCTATAATACTATTATAAGCTAAAAGTCTATTATATCTAATATCTCCTATATAGTATATAATTAGGATATTCTTAATCTACTCTTTAATAATAAAGTATAGTTTTCTATAAAAGCTTTATAAGTATATAAGCATAAGGCTATATACTTTAAGTATACTATAAAAATATAAAATAATAGTATCTAAAATTAGTATAAACTTTATTAATTTAAGTTCTTAAGAAAGCTTATAAAATATATATACTTTAATAAATAGAATATTATTTATATTAAGAGATTTTACTATTAGGTAAATTATTAAAATAAAGCTATAACTATTAGATTAAGGTATAATTATAATATTTCCTTTATAATTACTTAATCTAAAAGCCTAGCTTTAATTTATTACCTAATTAATTATATAATTAAGATAGAGGATCTTATATAAAAGTAAATAGCAACTATAATAGAATATCTACCTATACTAAGTAAACTAATAAAAAAAGTAATTATAAGAATCTTTAAATTTAAAGATTATATATAGGTAAAATTAAATAAAATCTATTAATTTTTAATAAGATTTATAAATTATATTTTTAGTAAGTAAATATTATTTAAAATTAAAATAATTTTATATTTCCTTGGCTATTTTATAGACTTTTACTCTAATAAGTATTAGGCTTATATTAATATAAATTATCTTTATTAATCTATACTAAAAAGGTAGCCTTATTTATAGGTATTAGTATTATAAAGGGAAGTTAATACTATATTAAATAAAAAGGTTTATATAAGAACTAATAGCAAAAAGATTATACCTCTTAATATATATCCCTATTATAGGAATACTCTTTATAATATATATTTATATAATTATCTAATTCTTATCTAATTTTAACCTAAGGGTATTAAATATAAGTCTATTAATATAGCTATATTACTTTTAGATAACTATTTATTCTTTACTAACTAGATTTAAATCTTATAAAAGTATATTAATTATTATATTCTATATATTAATAAATACCTATCTTTTTATTTTAATAGAAAGTCTTAGGAAAAAGAAGCAAAGGAAGATAATAATTGCTATTATTAGTAATAAGTATATATACTAGCTTATTACTATATATCTAAGGTATCCTACTACTCCTAGCAAAATACTATAATATATATATACTAATATAGATATATATTAGTATAAATAGGGTAATAGTTTAGTACCTTAGTCTTTTTATACTATAGGATAATTTTATTTCTTAATTATTAGAGAATATTAATTTAATCTAGAAAATAAAAAGAAAAAGATTATCTAATAGGGTATTTTTTATAATAAATAATATATAATTACTATAGAAATCTATAAAAAATATAAAAAAAGATATTAAATAATAGGCTTTAATTTTAGATAATACTCCTATTTTAGATCCTAATAAGAATAATACTAATATATATAATAATAATAATAATAATAATAATTATAATTTAAATACTTTTTAAAATAATAAGATTATATAGATTATTTACTTAATTAATATACTTTAATTTATAACTAATTATAATTAGATTACTATAGGGTCTACTAAGCTAATAAAGGTAATATATAAACTTATATAATTTAAGGATAAGATAAAAAATAGCATAGGCAATAAGCTTTTATTCATAATATAGAAGGAAAAGAAGAAAATAAATAGGCTAAATAAGAATAATAGCAAAGGTAAGTTAGGAGAGGACAATAATTATTATTATTATAATAATAGTAATAATAATAGCTAAAAAGAGGATAATAATCTAGTTCTAAACCCATACTTAGCTACCCAAACTTTAAGTAGAACTAAAATAATAAATATTAATAGCTATTAAAAGAGTATCTTAAAATCCATTTAAAAAAGAATTCTTAGTATATTTAATATAAATAATAATAATAATAATTATAGGAATTAAAATTAAAATTAAAATATATTATATAATTAGTATCTCTATAATTAGGCACATTTAGTAACTACTATAATAATATAAAACTAAGCAAATAATAATAATATATTAATAATAGCTATATTTAATCCAATTACTTTTATTTATTAACTTTTATTTTATATATTTATAAACTCTATAAAAAAGATTATATTATAGTATATACTTAATAAGTATTAAGCTATTATATTCTTCTATATTTACTATTATTTATAAAATATAAAAGCTTAATAAAGAAAAATCAAGAAATTAATAGAACTATAAAATAATAATAATAATCTTAGGCATAATAATAACTAGGATAAATAATAGTAATAATAATAGCAATAATAATAGTATTAACTACCATACCTATACCCAGATTAATTATTCTAATTTCTTAGTAAGGAAAAAGGTACTAGTAAATCTTGTATTATTTAAGCTCTAATAAAGCTTTTTAATATTAAATAAATAAAAAAAAAATTACTTATTATAATTATATTTAGGATAATAATAGTAAATATTAATAGAATAATTATTTATTTAGCCTATAATCTATAAAAAAGCAAAAAAAAATTAATTAAGCTAAAATTTCTAAAAAAAGTTTTAAAAAAGCTATTTTAAATATTATAAAAATTAAGGTAATTACTTATTATTAATAAGGTTAATATACTTAGGGTAAGTACTTTAATTATAATTAAAGCTATACTAAGAAAGCTATATAGTTATCTTAATAATACTTTTAGTAGGATTTTTATTATTTTCTTCTATAGTAATTTCCATTAATTTAGGCTAATTCTAAATAGAATTATATTATTTAATATAAATTAACTATAATAAAATAAAATATAAAAAGAACTAAAAAGCCTAAATATAAAAATATAGAATATAATATATACTTTATAAAAGTTATTTAAAATTATTATTATTCTTATTAAATAGGTTTATATAATAGAAGATCTTAAGCTTTAGGTACTTCTAGATTATATTTATTAGGAAATATAAATAAAGATTAATATTAATTTATTAAATTCTTAATACTATTAATTAAATAAAAGAATATAATAAAAAAATAATATAATTATTATAATATTATTAAATTATAATTATTAAAACCTAAATATAAAAGTATATTTTTTTATATAAAAGAAATAAAAAAAAAATAAAAAATAAATAATAGAGATTATTAGCTATTATATATTTTCCTTTTTATATATACTTAGATTAATAATTATAAAATAAAAATAAAAGTATTTATTATTATAGATATTAATAATAATAGTAAAATTATTATCTTATTTATTTTTATTTTTATAGCTAATATATTAATAATAATTATATAAAATAAGTTTTTAGGACTTAAAATTATTAATAAGATTATATATAAAGCTTTAAAAGTAATTATTAATCTAAAGTATTTTAATTACTATATATTAAATAAAATTATATTTTATTTTAGTTTTTTAGCTAATATTATTTTATTTTCTAAGTTTATAGTAAAACTAGATATTATAAGTATACTAAGAAATATAATATTATTAATACTAATAAAGTATACTTTCTATTTACTAATTAAGAAAAGGCTATAATAATAATATAGTTTTAGCTAAATAAGTTTACCCTATATACTAATATATATATATATTAATTATAAAATATAGAAATAAATATTATTAAAGATAGCTTTAAAGCTTTATAATAATTATTATATCTTAGGAAAAAAAAGAATATTTATACTAATATCCTATAATTCCTATAATATATATATATAGCTATTAAGGTATTAATTGCTTAGTAATATAAGCTTATTAATAAAGATTAGGAAGAAAGATTTTATAGAAAATTAGATTCCTAAGGTAATAATAAAAGTAAAAATAAAATTAAATTAAATAAGTAATATAATAATTAAATATACTAAGTTAATTAATTAATAGATAGATTAGTATAACTTTTGCTAGGAAAAAGGGATATTAAGCTTAATTGGTAATAATAATAAAGAGTTATTATTAACAATAGTAATAGTAGAGTAGTAATACAATATATTCATATATATACACAGATAGAGTTTTTAGCCTATAGCCTGGTATACATAGACAATAATAATAATATAATATAAATCCACTATAAAAAAAAATCATATATTATGACTATATAAAATTAACAAAACGCTACTCAACGCTATAAACCTTTTTTGCCTAAAATAATAAAAAAGAACAAACTCTCTTTACATAAATACATCACATGAGATTTACATAATATTTACGTGCAGTTCACATACAATTCACATGTAATTCATGTGACTTAGGACCAGCAAAGGAGCAAGCAAAGCAAAGCACACACAACACACACGGGGAGAAGGGGGAGGGGAGGGTAGTGAGGACGCCAGGCCGCAGCCAATAGAACCAATCTCGTTCCTCGAGAGCATATAAATAAAAAAAGGATTTTCTAGAAAAATAAAAAAAATAAATATAATAATAATATATATAATTATTAATTAAAATAAATAATTTTTATTTAAAATTCTAAAATATACTTTTAGTATATTTATTTATTTTATTTTTTATTATAGTTTATAATAAATAAATTATAATATTATTATTAAGTTCTTATTTTAAGATATTATATTTTAAAGTATGTTATTAAAAAACAAGAAAAGGGTTCTATTAGCTATGCTCTAGCATCCTTACTACTCCTTTACATTATATATATATATTATAATATATAGTATCTTATCTTTTTTTTTCTTCTTCTATTAAATTATATAAATTATATATAAATATTATATAATAAATAAAATATATATTTTTTTTCTTTTTTTCTTTTTTTCTTTTATTCCTATTATAATAAATTAATATATTTTTATCTTTATAATCTAAATTATTATAATAAACTAAATATTATATTTTTTATAGTATTTTATATAATTATATATATATATATAAATATTAATTATTATATTATATTATTAAAAAAAAATTATAAAAAAAAAAAGTAAATAAATATTAATAAAATTAAATTACCTTATTATATACTATTATAAAAGAAATATCTTAAGTAATAAATAGTTTTAATTAAATTAAATAATAAGCCCTTTATCTCCTAAGATTATAGCCTTAAGGACTATAGCAATTATAATATAATTACCTTAATTAATTATTCTAATTCTATTTTAATAATACCTATTATAGTCTTTACTTTATTAAGCTAATAAAGGCTTTAGTACCTATACCTATAAAAATATACTATATACTTATTATAGAATATTCTTTATTTTATAATTTATTTTTAATTAAATTAAATTATTAAAATTAAATATTTTATTTATTTATTTATTTTTTAAAATATTTAATATTTTCTTTAATTTTATTTATTTATAAATTATATTTTAATTAATATATTTCTTAAGTAAAATTTCTTTATTTATAGATTTTTTTATTAATTTAATTAAATTTAATTTTAAATTAATATAATAAAGTATTTTATATATTTATTTATTATATAATAAAGTTTTAATTATTTTTTTTTAAATTAAATAAAAAAATAAATAATTTATATTAAATTAATTATATTTTTTATAATATATTAAAATTTAATAATTTTAGATAATTAAATAAATAAAAAATACTTTTATTTTTAAAATAGTTTTTATATTATTTTAAATTAAAGGAAATATATATAGAGTTTATTTAAATATAAAAAATTATTATAAAATTATTATAATTACTAAGAATTAATTATTAAAGAAAAAGTATAATTAAATTAATAATTAATATTTTATATTAAATTTAATTAATTTTAATAAAAAAAGAAATTATTTTTAAATAATATTAATATTATCTTTTATATAGTCTATTAATTCTTTTATTATTATATTATATTTAATAAAATAAAGATATTTTTAATAAAAGCTTTTATAAAGTTTAATTTTATTTCTTTTAATCTAAAAAAATATAATTATTAAAAATCTTTATAATTTATTATAAAAATCTTAAGTCTTATTATAAATACTAATAAATTTAAATATATTATTAATTCAAGCTAATATTAAGATTTAAAAATCCTTTTAAGATTTAAAAACTATTTAAGGTAATTTATTATAATTATTTTATTTTAATTATTATTATTAAATTAAGTAAAAGTCTTATTATTTTTCTTTTTATTATTATTAGCCTTATATTAAATACTTATTATATTCTTCTTAAGAAAAAAGTTATCTTTATTAATAATAAAAATATTAAATAAAATTTAATATTATTTTTTAAAAATCTTTTTATAAAGATAACTTAATATAATTATCTATATAATAAATAGTCTTTTTAATCCTTTAGTATATATAATAATAAATAATAAAACTTTATAAATCTAATTTTATAATTTAAAGTCTATTTATAAAGATTTTAATTAAATTATATAATTATAATTACTATAATATCCTAAAATACTATTATATAAAAACAAAATTAATTAATAAATATAATAATAATAATTATTTATATAAATAATAATTACTATAATAATACTTAAAGCTTAATTACTAATATTTTTAGCCTAATTATAATAATTATATACTTAGAATTATATAATTTAAATATTAACTATAAAATTTTATTAAAATTTATTATAATATCTTTTTTTTTATAATAAAATTCTTAATTACTTTATTTATATTATAATAAAAATATATTTAATAATAATTTCTATTTAATTAATTACCTAAAAATAAAAGTTTAATTATCTTAATAATACTTAAATTATAATTTAAATAATATTTATAAAAAATATAATATATTATTATAAATAAATATTAAGTATAATAAATATAATAAGAATCTAAAAGATAAATATTCTAAATATAAAGAAAATTAAAAAGAATTTATTTCTTATTTTATATATCCTAATTATATAAGCCTTAATTAAATATAAGATAATTTTAATATTATTCTTTTTATATTATAATATAGCCTATTAATCTTGGTTTTTTTTTAAATTATAATACTTATTCCTTAAGGGCTTTAAATTGCAGTGACTGCTAGTGGTTGGCTATAGGCGGTTGCTGCTATTCTTATGTATAATAATTAAAAGTAAAAGACTAAGAGTATTTATAAACTAATTATGCTAAGGAAAACTATAGACTATTAATAGCTAATTTTAAAATAAAACTAAGTATATACTTATTTATAAAATTTATATTTAATAAATAAATATTTATAATAATATTAATTAAATTAATATATTTAATTAAATAAAGATTTTAAAAATATATTAAATTAAGAGTTTTATAAATAATTTAAAAATTAAAATTAATATATAAGTATTTAAAATGTAATAATAATCTATATTTAAAAAAAGTAAAATTAGTAATATAATTCTATTAAAAAGACTTAATAGTATAACTTTATATATTTTATTATTTTTATATAATATTATAAATTATATAATTATTTATAATATAAATAAAAACATAAGAATAGCAACAACTGCCCATAGCTAACTATTGGCGGTTATTGTAATTTAAAGCCCTTAAGGAATAAGTATTATAAGATAAAAAACCCTAAGATTAATAGGCTATATTATATAATATAGAAAGAATAATATTGAATTTAAGTAATAAGGGGATTATTATATTAAATAATAAATCAATTAATTAAGTATATTAATTAAGGGTAATTTAGTATAATAGTAACTAAAGATTATTAATAGTTATAGATTTAATAGATTAAATAATTATATTAGCTTTAATATATAAATTTAATATAAATTATTAATAACTAAATCTTTTATAAGAAATTAATAATCTTTAATTATATTAATTAATCCTTAAGTTTTAAGAATATAAGGCTTATAAAATCTTTTAAGAAATAAAGGCCTTATTTATTTATATATTTATATATTTATTTCTTTATAATTATTTTTTAATTAATAATTTTATTAAGCTATAATTAATAAGGCCTTAATAAATAGTTCTTTTTATTAAATAAGTCTTTTAAAGTTTAAATTATAGTTAATTTATTTTATAGGATAATTACTTAGGTATTAATACCTTTTTCCTTTACTAAACTAATTATATTAAGAGCTAAAAAGTATATATATTTAATACTATTAAGGATTATTTACTTTTAGTTTTAAAAAGAATAAGTAATAGGCTTAATAGGGTATTCTAGAAATTAGGCTATAAAGATAATATATAAATAGAATTTAATAATAGGTTTAATTATAAAGATCTTTTTATTTTAATTAAAAGAATAATTAATTTAAATTTTTAGGATATTAAATTAATTATTTTTATTAAGCTTAATAATAAATTTTAATATAATATATTAATAGGAATAATAGTAAAGGTAATTATTTATATCTTAGTATATAGTAATTAAATATAAATTAAATAATATAAATATTATATAATAAAGTAAATATATAATTAACTTTAAAAAGACTTTTTAAGGATATTTATATATATAATAGACTATAAAGTTTATAATTTTAGTTTAATAATTTAAAGTTTATATATATAGATCTTAACTAAAAATTTTAAAATACTATAATAATTATAATTATATAATTTAATTAAAATCTTTATAGATAGGCTTTAGATTATAGAATTAAATTTATAAAATTCTATTATTTATTATTATATATACTAAGAAATTAAAAGATTATTTATTATAAAGATAATTATATTAAATTATTTTTATAAAAAAAGGAATTTTAAAAAATAATATTAAGATTATTTAAAAATAATCTTTTTCTTTTATTAAGACTAATTAAATTTAATATAAAATATTAATTATTAATTTAATTATATTTTTTTTTAGTAATTAATACTTAGTAATTATAATAATTTAATAGTAATTTCCTATATTTAAGATAAGCTTTATATATATATTTCTTTTAATTTAAAATAATATAAATATTATCTTAAAAGTAATAAGATTTTTTATATACTTAAGTATATAAAATTATTAAATTTTAATATAATTTAAAAAATATAATTAATTTAATATAAATTATTTATTTTTTTACTTAATCTTAAAGAAAATTAATAAGATTTTATTATAAAATAAATAAAAATATTAAATATTTTATTATATTAATTTAAGCCTAGATTTAATTAGATTAATAAAGGAATTTATAAATAAAGGAATTTTACTAGAAAAATCTATTAGTTAAAATATAATTCTTAGATATAAAAGATTAAGGAGGATATTTAATATCTTAAATAAAGAATAGCTTAAAAGTATTTTTTATTTTAGATATTAAATATTAATATTATTATTATCTTTAATCTTATTTACTTATTTAAAAGCTTTAGTATTTATAACTTTAGAAATTAGCTAAATAATTACTATAGTATATAGGGTATTTTTTACCTTTTATTTATACTTAATTAAATTAAATTAATAAATATTTAAATATTAGGTAAATAAAGTATTAATTATATTATAAATAGGCAAAAGATATTAATAATTAAGCCTTTAGTATATATTATAATAACTATTATTTATATTAGTAATTATTAATTTTATAATTATTAATTTATTTTTTGGCTTAATAGGCTATTAAATATATAAATATATTATAAAGTATAAATTATTATAGATTATAATAAAAGTAATAGAATAGGTAAATTAGTTCTTAGTTAAGTCTTTTTATTAGGCCTTTATTATTAAGGCTAATATAGTTTAGGGTATTAATAGGATTAATTTAATTATAAGATTAGCTTAAGTATAATAAATTAATTAATAATTATTTATTTTTTTATTATATAAATCTTTTTATAATTTCTTTTTTCTTTTTTTTTTTTTTTTACTTATATAATTATATAAAATACCTTATTATAATATACTTAATATATACTATAATAATTTAAATAATAAATATAATATATTAATTAATTAAAGTATAAATATAAGGGAAAAAAGGAAAATAAAACTTATTTAATTTATTATATAATATTTATATGTATTTTATATATAATTTATATAATAATTTAATTATTAAAGCTAAATAATATACTATATAATAAATATAATAATATATATATATATTATACTATATTATACTATACAATAGCATACACATATAATATATATAATATACAAAAAAACATATACAATATAATAATAGAAGGAGTAGTAAGGATGCCGGTATATAGCTAATAGACCCTTTTCTTATTCTTTAAGGGTATAGAAAATAGTTATTATTAATATTTCTTTTTAAAATAATAAAATATATTAAAATTCTTTTAAAGAATTTTAATATAATTAAGTATATTTATATTACACTTATTATACTAATTATTATATTATTATATAAATATTATTTTAAAGATTTTATAGTTATTTAAATATATTATATTAAATTTTTAAAAAGAAATTAAAATAAAAAATATAATTTATAATTAAGCTATTTAAGTTTTATTTTAAAAGAAAATATTTTATAAAATTATATATATATATTAACTATAATATTATATTACTAAAAAAAGAATAATAGGAATATAAATTTAATTAATAAATAAAAGAATATTAAATATATAATTACTATAAATTTTATATAAATAATATATTAAATATAAATATAATAAATATAAATTCTTTTATATAAATTTATATTTCTATTTAAATTAAAACTAATTAATTTATTAATATATTAACCTAAGATTTAAATTATTTAAAAGTTATAAGACTAATTTATAATAAGCTATATAATTTTTATTATAATTATTAACTTTTTAAAAAAGAGTAATATAAAGAATATTTATATAAATATTTAAATATAAAAATAATACCTAATAAATTATTTTATTTACTAGTAAATATATTAATAATATTATTAGTTTTTCTTATTCTTATTTTTATTCTTAAATTTATTTTTTTATTTTAAAATAATATTTTAATTTTATTAATAATAATAATAATAAATTAATTTTTTATATTCTTTTTAATATTTAAGTTAAGTTTTTTTTATAAAGATAATTTAATTAGGATTTTTAATACTTATATTTTATTATATATTTCTTTTTAAGTTTTTAATTTATATTATATTTTAATTAATACTTTAATATTACTATAATTAATCTCTAATATAAATAATTAGGATTTAATAAATAGAATATAAATATATACTAGGTTAAGAAATATATATTCCTTTAGGAAAATAAATAAATAAAATAATTTACTATATTTTAATATATCTAAAATACTATAAATATAAATATCCTTTTCTAAAAAAAAATAAAAGTCCTTATTATATATATAATTCCTTCTTTTAGATAATTTTATTCTATAATTAATAATTTTAAAAAGACTTTATAGTTAAATTACTAAGGGATTTTTATAATAATATTATAGTAACTTTATTATAATATTCTAATTAGGTCCTTATAATATTATATAATTTGGTTATTATAATATTATTATAATATTATAGGCATATTATAGAGAGGAGGTTTAGCTAAGGTCCTAGAATATTCTAGGTAATTCTTTGGCTAAGCTGGTACTTTATAATAAATATAAAGATAACTAATTATAATATAAAATTATAAAGTTTATTTATTTTATAAAAAAATATTATATTAAGCTTTTCTTTTATAAGTATAAAAACTTTAATTTTTTTATTTTAGGTAATATTTTAATTAGGATTTTAATTAAGATTTTAATTATAAAAATATAATTAATTAAAATTAATAAATTAATTATTCCTTTATTATTCATAATATTTGTATATAATTAAAAGTAAAACTTAGCTTATATTATTAATTCTACTTAGTTATATCTTATTATATTATACTTTTATAAAAATACAAGTTTATAAATAAATATATCTTTTATATAAAGTCCTATTTAAATTCCTTAATATACTAAAATAAAAGCAATTAAAAAGCCAATTATATTTAAGGTTTTAAATATTAAACTATTTTAAGTAGCTTTTATATAGCTAATATTCCTTTAAGCAATAAATATTTTTATAAAGATCTATTAATTATATTATTAGATTAAAAAAGTCTATTTATTTTATAGGTAATTATATTAAGCTTTTCCTATAAAAATAGAAACTTTAAAATTTTAATTTTAATTATTTTAATAAATATTATATTAATATTTTAATAAACTTTAATATAATAAATTTATTATATATAATAATTAATTAAGTATAAAATTATTAATTAAGATTTAATATATAATAAAAAATTTATAAATTCTTTATTTAATATAATTTTTATAAAAAATAAAAAAATACTTTTTTAATTATTTAATTTTAATATATAATAAATATATTATATTAATAATTATTTTTATAATATAATATTTAATATAATATTTAATAAGATTATTATAATAATAATTAATATATTTAAATTTATAAATAAATTATATAATAATAATAAGCTTTAAATATTTAATATTATATTTACTTTAGTTATAATTAAGAATTTAATAAAGATCTTTTAAATAAAATAAAAAGTATATTTTTTAATATTAATATTAAAATAAAATTTAAATTTAAATTTATTTATTTTAAATTAAAATCTTTATAATAAAAAAGATTATATTTTTATTAAAAATTAATATTAATAATAAATTCTAATTAAATAATAATTAAATATTTTAATTAATAATATTAAAAATAATATTAAATATTAAAATTAGTTTTAATTATTAATAAAAAGCCTTATTAAGGTTAATAAAAGTAAAAAAAATAATAATTATTATTATAGTAAGATTAAATTTTTAAAGTTCTTATTTTTATAGAAAAAGCATAATATAATTACTTATAAAATAAATAAACTTTTTAATTTAATAATATAATTACCTTTATATTAAAAAAAAACTTTTTTTAATATAATTTTTATAAATAATAAAAAAAATAGTTTTTTAATTAATTAATTTTAATATAAAATAAATATATTATATTAATAATTATTTTAATAATAAAATAATTAATATAATATTTAATAAAATTATAATAATAATAGCTAATTTATTTAAATAAGCTAATAAATTATATAATAATAATAAACTTTAAGTAATAAATATTATATTTATTTTAATTATAATTAATAAATATAATAAAAGTCTTTTTAATAAAATAAAAAGAATATTTTTAATAAAATTATTTAAATAAAGTTAAAGCTTAAGCTTATTTACTTTAAATTAAAGTCTTTATAAATTAAGTTTATTTATAAATATATAAAAAGCTTTTTTATAAAAAAAGAAAATTAAATTCTTATTAAAAATTTATATTAATAATTAATTTTAATAAAATAATAAAAATAAGGAATTTATTAATAAAATTAAAAATAATATTAAATATAAAAATTAATTTTAGTTATTAATAAGGAATTTTATTAAGCTTAGAGAAAGAGAAAGAAAGGAAAAAAGATAATTATATTAAATTAATAAAAAAAAGTAATTTTACTTAAATTAATAAGCTAAAAGTAAAATAATTATTATATAACTATTATAAATAAACTATTTAAATCTATAAGGAATAGTATACATAACTACCAAGTACAGCCCACTTAAACCCAAGAACCTATATACTAGCTAATTACCTATAGTAGCTGAGTATATAAAGAGCACTTAGTAAGCTAAAGTCTTATAACTAATATAAACCTATCTTCCAGCTAGCTATCCTAACTAATATCTCTTATAAAATACTTAATTAAATATTAATATAATAAATATATTTTTAATATTATTATTTTTATTAATTTATTAAATTATTTATAACTTTTATTATTATTAACTTATTTTAGAATTGTAATATTAATTATAAGCTTTTTCTTTTATTATTTTAAGCTTTATAAAAGATATATATATAATAATTAGGATTTATAGAATTTCTAAGTAATTAATATTATTTATAATAAATTTATTAATAAATATAAATAATCTTATAAATAATAATTATTTTATTAAAGATAAATAGGCTATTTTTATTAGCTTTCTTTTAGTCTAGTTTTAGAAAAAGCTTTAAAAAGTCTTTTTTTTATAAAAATATTTTATATAATAATTTCATTATATTATTAGTTTCTATTTTAATAATACTAAAGATAATATCTTCTTTTAATTAATATAAATTAATATTTATTTTATATTATTTACTAATATATACTAAATTTTAAGCTTTTATATAAAAATAAAATTACTTTTAATATTATTATAAAAAGAAGTATTTTAAGTAATTTATATATGATTTTTATTATTCTTATTTTAAGTTTATCTAATTAAATAAGGTAATTCTATTTATAATTACTATAAATAAGCTTAGCTATATTAAGTAACTAGGCCTTTATTATCTAAGGCTACATATAAACTTAAAGGCCTTTAATAGTTGTTTAATAAGCTTTTTATATTTATTTTTTTTTTAGGTAAAGTTATTAATTTTTACTAATAAAATAAAATAATTATTTTGTAATTTTATTTTCTTTATATCTTATATTATATATAGAAAAGATTAAAATAAAATTAAATTTAATACTTAAAAATAAAAATATTAAATTAGCTATTTTACTTTTATATATAAAATAGCTTTTAATTTATACTAATAATAATTAAATCCCTCAACTTTTATATAAAGATAAAAAAGTATTTATTATATAAAGATAATAGTATTAATTATATAAAAATAATAATATTTATTACTAATAACCTATTTACTTATTTACTTTAAGCTTATTAGGTTTTTTTACTTTTTAAATATTTATAAATATAATTTAGTATTAAAATAATATTAATAAAATTAATAATAAAAACTATTATTAGCTTTATATTTTAATATTTAATTATAATTAATTTTTTTAAGTATATTTTAATTACTAATTATAAGGTTAATAAAGTAGCTTTAGTTAAAAAAAAGCTTAATATTAAATATAATACTAATAAAAGCTTAAATAAAAAAATAAATATTAAACTAATTTATATTTTACTAAAATCAAATTTTTAAAATTCCTATTCTTATAAAAAAAGCTTAATATAATTATATATAAAATAAATAAACTTTTTAATCTAATAATATAATTATCTTTATATTAAATTATTAATTAAAACTCAATATAAAATAAAAACTTTAAAAAAATCTTTTTTTTAATATAGCTTTTATAAATAATAAAAAAATAACTTTTTAATTAATTTTAATATATAATAAATATATTATATTTAAATTTATTTAAATATTAAAATAATTAAAATAATATTTAATAAGATTATTATAATAATAACTATTTTATTAAAAATAATATAAAAGCTCTATAAAATATATTAACTTTAAATAATTAAAATTATTTATATTATTATTATAATTAATAATTTTAATAAAAAGCTTTAAAAAGATATATATAAAATAATTATTAAATATTATATTAATAAAATAAATATAGTTCTTTTTTTTTTAGCTTATTCTTTTTAAATTATAGCTTTTATAAGTAAAATTTAATAAAGGAAAAATAAAAAAACTTTTTAAAGAAAAAAAAAAGAAATTAAATTTTTTATTAAAATTAAATTTTTTAATATAGTTTAATTAAATTAAAAGAAAAAAGATTATTTTATGATATAAAGTATAAATTAAAATATAAAGTATAGTAATTAAGCTTAGTATATTTTATTAGATTAAAGGTAAGTAATATTAAAAGAAAATAATTATATTAAATTAATAAAAGAGAGTAAGTTTATTTAAATAAATAAGCTAAAAGTAAAATAATTATTATATAATTCTTAGGGCTAATTTATATTTTACTATATTATTTTAAATATAATATATCTATTTAATTTAATTATTACTATTATATTATTTATAAATATAATTATAATAGTAAATTCTAGATTTAATATAGATTTTATTATTTATTTTATTATTAAAGATAATAATAATAAGTAATATATAATTATTATATCCCTAATAGTTATATAATGGTTATTTCACTTCTAGCTTATTTATTTAGGCAAAATTACTCTCTTTTATTGATTTAATATAATTATCTTCTTTCCCTTCTCTCTCTTTCTCTAAATATAATAAAGCTCCTTATTAATAGCTAAAACCAACTTTTATATTTAATATTATTTTTAATCTTATTTATAAATTCCCTATCTTTATTATCTTATTAGGATTAATTATTAATATAAATCTCTAATAAGAATTTAATATTTTTTATTTTATTTTAAAAAGCTTTTAATATATTTATAGGTAAATTTAATTTATAGGAGCTTTAATTTAAAGTAAATAAGCTTAAGCTTTAGCTTTATTTAAATAGTTTTATTAAAAGATATCCTTTTTATCTTATTAAGAAGATCTTTATTATATTTATTAATTATAGTTAAGGTAAATATAATATTAATTATTTAAAGCTTCTTATTATTATATAATTTATTAGCCTACTTAAGTAAATTAATTATTATTATTATAATTTTATTAAATATTATATTAATTATTTTACTATTAGGATAGCTATTAGTATAGTATATTTATCTTATATTAGAATTAGCTAATAGAAAAGCTATTTTTTTATTGTTTATAAAAGTTATATTAAAGAAAGGTTTTTTTTCTTAAAGTTTTTATTTTATATTAGGTCTTAGTAGATAGTTTAGTATAAGGGTAATTATACTATTAGATTAAAAAGTTTACTTATTCTATAGATAACTATATTAAGCTTTTCCTATAAGAATAGGAACTTTAAAAATTTGATCTTAATATAATTATTATATTAATATCTATTTAATTACTTAAATTATTATAGATAAAGAAAATATATTTATAAATAATAATTATTTATTAATATTATTTATTTAAAAGCTATTTAGTACTTTAAAAAGAAAGTTTATTTATTTTATATTAAATAAATTATATTCTTTTTACTTTATTAATAGCCTAAAAATATTAAACTTTATAATTATAAAAAACTAATAATTTAATATAAAAGTATAATACTTTAGTCTTTATTTTACTTTATTAGTTTATATTATATAAAATAAATATTTTAAGATATTATTAAAATAAGTTTACTTTATTAATTTAAAGTTTAAATTAATTATTATTAAAAAATATTAATTTTAATATTTTTAAATTCTTATTATTTAAATAAAATTAAATATATTAAAATATATTAAAATATATTTAAAAGAAATTATTATTATTATTAAAACTAAAAATTTATAATTCTTATTATTATAAAAAAGGCTTATTATAATTATTTATAAAATAAAATAAAATTTTAATTTAAAAATATAATTATATTTATATTAAATAATTTATTAAATTTAATATAATTATTTTTATAATAATTAAAATAAAAATAATTTAATATTTAAAGTAATATATTCATATTTATATAAAAATAAAAAAAATATTCAATGAAATATTTTTTATTTATATTATTATTATTTAATATAAAAATTATTTATTTTATTAAAATATTATTTTAAAATTAAAAAATTAAAAATTAAAAAATTATATTATATTATAAAAGAATTAAAATTATATAATATATTAATTTTAATAATTATATAATAATTATTTTACTTTTAGCTTATTTCTTTAATTTATAATAATTTTCTTTTATTATTTTTTAAAGATAATTATATATGTTTTATTATTTAATTTTATTATATTTTATTAATATTAAATTTAAAAACTTAAATATTTAAATTATAAATTATATATTTTTTTACTTTCTTGAAAAATATAAATAAAATTATTTAAGCTTTATATTTAATAATTACCTATAATACTTAATAAGTAATTATAATATTTTTTATTATACTTTTAAAAAAACTTAAGCCTTATAATTATAATATTCTTTATATAATATTATAATCTTAAAATTAATATATTTTAATTTTATTAATAGTAATATAAGTAAATTAATTTTTTATATTATTTATAAAATTAAGATTAGGCTTTTTCTTATAAAAATAGCTTAATTAATATTTTTAATATTTTTATTTAATTATATTTTACTTTATTTATATATAATTATAATTATATTCTAAAATATAATATTAACTTTAATAATATATTAAATATATAATATTATTATATTTATTTTAATAAAGATTATTTAATAATATAAATATAATAATATTTATTAAATTTATTAAAAAAAGCTTTTTTATTATATTAAAAATTATATTAAAAAAAGATTTTTTTTTAAAAGTTTTTATTTTATATTAAATTTTAATTAATAATTTAATATAAAAATAATTATATTATTAAATTAAAAAGTTTATTTATTTTATAAATAATTATATTAAGTTTTTTTATAAAAATAAGAATTTTAATAATTTAATTTTAATATAATATATTAATTAAAGTTTATATAATTAAAATATATAAAATATATTTCTTTTTTATATTAAATATATTTATTTTTAAAACTTTTATATTTAAAATATAATATTATATATAATATATTTGAAATATATTTTATTTTATTTATAATATAAATATTATTAAAATAAATTAAAATTTTAAGTATTTATAATTTTAATAATAATATAATAATTCTTTTAAAAATAATAATTTTAAGATTTTTAAAAATAATAATATAATTATAAGAAATTTATTAGGCTTTTAATTTATTAAATTTAAAAATCTATTTTATCTTTTTTAGTATTATTAAAAGTATTAAAAAATAAAGCTTATAATATCTTTTTATATTATTCTTTATATTAAATAATATTATTTAAATATTTTTTAATAAAATAAAAAAAATCTATAAGTATATTTAAGAAATTAATAAAAGAAAGTCTTTTCTTTAAATAAATAAAAAAAAATATTATATAATTATATAAAATATTATAAAATAATATACTTAGCTTATTATAATAATTTAAACTATAAATATAAAATATACTAATTAATTTATTATAATATAAAAAAAGAAAAAAAGGAGATTTATTATATAATATTTATATATAACTTATGTAATCTAATATAAAAGCCATAAATACTAATGCTATACACTGTACACTGCACACTGCACACATACTGTACACCCCACACACACAATATATACACACAATGATAGGCTGAGATGGATAAAAGGCGTAGTAAGGACGCTGGGGCACACCCAATAGAACCCTTTTGTTGTTCTTCGAGGACAAGGGGAGGTATCAGTTTCCAAAGAGATAATCGCACCTTGTGTAGTTGCTAATTAAGAAGGCGTTGAATATCCTTGGGCTTACTTGCCTGTGTTTATGAATTTTCCCTGACCGAACTTGAGGAAGCTGTAAATGGATAGCTTGGCCGACTTAGCAATGCTTCGGTATTCTTCGCATTTGTCATGACCCAGAGAGTTGGACGCTTTAGGAGTATCTAATCTCAAGGGATAACAGAAAAGCATGCTGAAGATCTTGATATATACACCATCATATAGAGGACATTCCAAAAAACACCATCCCAGTGTATTTACTACGCTCTATTTAGTTCTGTTAACTTCACAATGAGCGGCTTCTTTTCCCATATAATGTATACGTTCTGATCTGTCCAGTTTTCGCTGTTTTGAGCTAGCTCCAAGTCGAACCTCCAGAGTAGGCGGGCGAGAATGAGTCGCATTTCTGCATGAGCAAGGCTTTTGTTACACCTTTTATTAGTTTTCATTTCTACTTTAGGGTTAATTGAATCCTGCTTTGTTGCTTACTTTTGGCCAACACAATTCCTCGGGCCTGCCGAGAACGGTTGGAACATATCTTTCTTGTCATTTGCATATTCAGGGTTGTCAAGCCATCTTTCTGGAACAAATCTCGTTGGATTATGAAAGTGAGATGCTGATCTAAATGTGATCCAATGTGCGGCAGATACCGTCGTCTATGGGGGATAGCAAGTTGGAATTAGCAGAGGCTGCGTCGGAAATTGTTATGCTGAGACATACATTTTCTGGAATCCAGTAGCCGCCAATCATGTCGCCGCCTAAGGGAACCAACCGGGACAAACCGGCCGGCACCGGAGGATCTAGGGTCTTTGTTAACAATGATCATGAGCATGCAGATGAGAAAAATGCGAGATGTGACAAACATAAGCGGAGGCCTTCGTTCAAGACAGCGAGCAAGTATTGAAGCTGACCTAGTCGAGTCAATGTGATATCAGCTTCGGTTTCGAAAGATGTCCGAATTTCTTCGACAAGCTTCTTGTAAATTGTGGGATTGCGGAGGATAAAGTGAGTCACGCCGCTTAGAAGTGTTGATGTGGTTTCGCTTCCTGCTATAATAAGCAGGTTGGCGTTTTCTGCAATTTCATCCAGTGACATCCCTCTTTCGTCGTTGTAGCGAAGGATATACGACATAAAATCCTCTCTGGTAATATCCTTGCTTTCAATCCTCTGCATAACTGTCCGGGTGCTAAACTCATGATGATCCTCGGCACTCTTTTTTAAGCGTGCTGGAATAAGCATGGTAGCAATGTTTGCTAATTTGAGCCGTATAAATACTTGTCTGATGGGGTAGGCTTGAATATTGTCGAAGATGATGCGCACCCATGAATGATAGGCGCCGCTATCAAGGCAACCAAAGGATTTACCGAACGCCAAGTCACCAATCAGGTCAAATGTTGCAAAGTTGTACCAATCAACAATGTTTACGTGTCCTCCCGCATCTTTTGCATGAGCACTAATATTATCGACGAATAAACTAGCATAGCTCTGCAGCACGCTCTCTTGATTGCTCAGTGCCTTCATGGAGAATGCATGCGAGAGTAATCGTCGTTGACGTTTGTGTTCTGACTCATTAGTGACCGAAATGTGAGCGGCTTCACGGAGACGCTGATAAAGCGAGGGATCTTTTTCGAAATTCTTCTCTCCACCTGTTTTGTAGCCGTAAATCTTTTTGAAAGCATCATCAGAAATAAATGACACGTCTCTAGGACTGTATCTGACGACCGGACCATATTTCTCATGAAACTCCCTCAAAACCCGGTGCCAATCCCCTTTGATGAGGTGATATAGATGTGGGAGCTGCGAAACAGCATATCTCCTGGGGCCTGGAACTTTTGAGAGAGGATGTAAAAAGAGATTGTACAGGACTGAGGCAACTGCCAAAAGCAACTGTGATTGTTTAATCAGTCTATATTTGGTCCTTGTGAGAGGGTTCATCTTGACCTACCACCGCGAGTGGTGCTAGCCAGAGAAGGTAAAACACCATGGCGGTCAAACTAGCTGGGTAGTTGCAGACTGCACTCAAAAGTAAGAGTGGAAACCGTGTTGCTTACTGCGAGCTTCTACCCTTTATACCACCAAGAAGCGGAGAAGGCGGGCTATTTACCGATAATAACTACTACGGTAGGGGTGTGGTGGAGTCCATGACGCATCTACGTTTCATCTATGCAAGCTGAGCTGTGCAAATCTCCCCCGCGTTGAGCGCTGCATGATACCGTGTCGGGAAGATTTCTGCATAAGCTCAATCTCTCATCCAATAAGTGGTGGGACAAAGACAAGAAGTGGATGCCCTGGGGGAATGGGGTCTTAATGCTGACATCTGCGCGTTTATGATTGATCGGAGAAAACCGCGTGAGAGCCAGCAAGGGATAATCCTGTGAGTTGTACTGGCATATCTCCAACTCGTTTTAACAGGCGCTGGGGATTGGATAGAACATGTCTGGAGAGCTGCGACTATCTTTCGGCATCTGGGATATGATTTCGAAGTCTTTTTAAATTGCATACGGATGAAATATCACCCACACCGTCACCGTAAGAATGACGCAGCCAAGGAAATAATGAGTCAAGAAAATAATCACAACACAATACATTCACCCTATCCTTATTTTGACCTCTTTACTGATGTCACGGATTACATGCTTCTTCATGGATAAGACTCATGCATGTTTTCTTCGATGACAATGAAGTACACCGAGGGACTAGCGGAGATTGTGGACCGACATTTTGAAGGGAACTACTCATGTTCTCTTATGGAGAGCTATATGATAGCTATTCATATTTCTGTAGCCAGTTCCGAGACAATGTAAGTGAGGTGCTTGAAGGCATAGTTACTCTTTGGAATCGAATTATTTCCTATTCTCTAGTCCAGTAGTCCTTTAGCATGTAGGGTTGAAGGGGCCGAAGATAGGCACAAAGCGATTGCTTTGACAACGGGGAAGATAGTTGCATTGGGCTCCATCGCAACAGTCATTGTTATAGCTACCGTAAACCCTTCAAGTGGCTGAGCTTTCGTCTTCTGTCGGGGGTAGCATATCCCTCACATATACGAGAATGTAAGAAAAGAAGTATTAATTGCGCGAGTGGTTAAATGCTGTAGCAACTCCGTAAATGTGCTGCTGCTGCTGCGTCCAGATGTGCGATTTAGGGAAGGCCAGCTTGCAGGCTTAGCCTTCTTTCGGACACAGATCTGTTAATATCTTCCCTGCCGAGACCTGGCCAGCTTGGTGTTATGTAGCTTAAGGTCTGTGGCTGATTGACTTGTGCCCTTGCTCTTTTCCGTTCACGCCTCTCCGTTGAGCCGAGCGAGGCTAGGCAAGGGGGTTGCATGCCTCGGACAAAACCCGGTTCGTCTATTAGCCCATTTTTAATAAAATCGATGGCGCACGTGCAAGGGAGCCACATGAAGAGGAACTTATGGTACACCACCCATTCATTTATCCCCACCGGCAGCCTTCTGAACTTGCTTGGCAGTGAAATGAGCATTGGAAATTCTGTTGGGTCTAGGAAAAGCACTACCATGACAATGCTGATAAGTTTCATCCCTCATGACGAGACGTGACAGTGATGATGAAGAGGGCTGTGGAGTTGTGTTCTTACGTACGCTGTTGGTTCTGGCTGGAGGACCAATTAGCCGCACAGACAAACAAGCTCGCTAGATCACCCTCAAAACTATCAAGAACATGGTAGTAGCTAGCGTTCCGGTCCGATGTTGGGCCTTATCGGATGTGCTTGCAGTAGTACCGGACATTCTCTCTTCCAGGCACCTTTGCATCCTCTAAGAAGCCTCGCTTACCGTGTTATTCGCTGCTAACAACACCTCTCGACCACAGACTTTTCAATCTTGCCACCAGAGAGTTTGTGCTAATCAGATCACTCTCGTTCTTCGTCATGTTAGTGCATACTGTATCCCTCTCCACACCTGAACTTGGCCATCCCACCTCCGACTTCGGGCACAGCCATCTTTCTTTTAGAATTTAGGGTCACTATCAACAAATTGTACCGGAATAGGAGTTTATTGGGTCGTAATGAATCCTGCCTTATCGGGAGGTGTGATATTGGATTGGAGTGTGTATGTAGTTGATGTTATTCATACTTTCTTAATTGGGTGGTAGGTTTTATTGAGACATCATGAGTGGCAGAAGGATGCTGATGTATATTCCAAGAAAAGAATACCCGTTCTTGTTGAGGATGCATCATGTCAAAAGAGAGATAAAGAGAGTATGGAATTACATGTAAACCACCTTATCTGTAGTAGCGCATGTGATGCAGCAACCGAACTAGTCGTGGTCCTGGCGGTGGCATTGCCAGGTTGAGGGTGTGCTTGAGTGGGATGAAAGGATTTGTCCCCCAAAGTCGGCCTCAAAAGTGAGGTAGAATAATTATGATTGGAAGCCTGTTTTGGGTTCCATTTCAACCTTCCCCCAAAGCTGAATAAATGTAAGCCTGCAGGATCAATAATCCAACAGACGGCCGTGATATTCCACTGCTTATCTAATGTTTCCATTCTCCTCTTGCAAATCTGCCCCCAAACTTTTAGGTCAATTGTTTTATTGAAGGGGGGGGGGGGGGGGGGGGGGGGGGTGTGCAGCGAGGGAGGATGTGAGAAGCTGAATGGACCTTCCAAATCGGGACGTAGGTGAGTTTGCACATTCGGTAGCACAGGATCATACTAGAGCAAAAAAAGCATAGTTGCATGCTCAATATGGATATTCTTGTGTTGTTACAATACTAGGATTATGAAATGCCATACGCATATCTGCGAACAGCGCATTGCAACTTGCGTGGGGTGTCTTGTGAACAGCACAGCTTCATGAAATCATTCACAAATAAACCACGAATAGGACATGGTAGGACATCTGTATAAGCCGGGAGGCTGCAAGCTGAGGGCGGCTCGGGGCAGTGTCGGCGTAAATCACTCCTTTCTCGATTTTTGGGTTGCATCCTGTTTGAATGTGAAGCACTTTACTCATTCCCTTTTACCAAATTATCGCGCTCGATTGCTATCATTAAAGAGCGTACTATGAAAGAAAAAGACGGAAATGGTCGGAAAGATATGGTGCTCGCATCACACCACTATTAATTTTCACGAATTGGGTCAAGCAACGTGGCAAATGCCGCGTGTACGAGCCACCAATTAAGGAATGATGTTGTTTGGATTGAATTGTCACTTTACTTGCAGAACTTTCTTCTTGTACGAGGCTTATTCCTTAATAAAATTCCAAAACAAATATTGTGTCAGTGAAAACACAAGACTTTTAACTTGATGACGTGAATGCATTTTTAGCTTTCGGTCATTTTCGTGTTGCGTGTGGCTTTGTGGTCTTCTGGTTTTCCAAATGGTGCCAGTTGATTGTTAACTTGCTGAGGTCCGTCACCTTCTCCAAGACTTTCTCCTCGACCAATTGATCAACCGTGTGGTTACCCGTGAAGAATTGGGTACCGAGCCCGGCCTGGTTCAAACCCGGGGCGATTGGTCCTACCGTGACATTCAACGTTTGATTTACTCGATAAACGAAGTAATTAAGTGGATTTTCAGAATCGCTGCAGTTTTCTTTAACGAGATTTGAAGGAGGAATGGATCTCTGCGAGTAGGGCGTGCCAAACATGGTGAGATATCGACCTGATAGATGACAAATTAAATGATTAGGATCCATGCAACAAAGGAATTGCGAAAATTTACCTCCAACTCCAAATCGATCCAAAAGCACTCCGGGTTTCAAATGAACCACGCCGCTGATGTCTCTATTGCTTGTGTCATTTTGAAACCCGGTTGGGGTTGGGAAATTCCATCTCCATTTCTTTTTTCCCGTTTTAGTATCGACTTTGTAATCGCCAAAATCATGGAGAAATTCGCCGGGTGTGAAGTTGCCAAAGGGATCATAGTCTGCCAAAATACTCTTGAGTGGTTCATTTAGAGAACCTAGGGATTTGGGCCCGAGGCGCGCGTCCTTGCAAATATACATATCGGAAGTACATCCTGTCGCTGGGTCTAGCTTTGTCTCAGTGGTTCCAGTGCAGTTATAATTAGGGGCTGCTGTCGGCAGGGCTAAGGAAGGAGAAAGGCAGAGGAGATAGAAGGCGAAGGATGAAGAGAGCATATTGGCGGGTTGAGGATGGACTGAGCTTGAGAGTGATTGGGTTGGCGACAAAAGACTAGAATGTATGATGAATCTATGTTAATTTTATAGTCATCCTCGACGAAGCTTGAGGGATTTTAGTCAAATTCCAGACCCAGAGTTTTGGTGAGGGATACACATGCCCTCTCTGCTCGCTTGAATACGGACTAAGTACCGAGTCATTCTAATCGGAATGCGAAGAATAGAGGCAAGTATCATGTCTCATCTTCCCCTGTAAAAACATGAGACGATCGTTTACAGTCCGTGAAGGGATAGGTGATGAATGTGATTCACTAATAGAACCGGGGAATCGGGCTGTAGCGACAAGGCTTTTTTCCTGTTGAAAATGTAACCGAGGAATGTGTTTTCATATTCTCGACAAGCTTACAGACATTGAAACTGCGAAAGCTGGCTCTTACGATTCACCCATTCATGATTAAGAAGGGGTAAAGGATGTGATTAGACGAAGTTGTAAACTTTGCAAATGTATTGAGATCAACTTGTCTCTATACTGTATACTGAAAAAGAATTCAGATGATCATGGAATGGCGAGAATGAGAGACAATGGAATGTAATCTAAGTGGGCTTCGGTGTTGCGCCACAGCAGTATGGCTGGAATGTTTTAATGTGTTTTCACGGACCCCGTGGCCGCCGAGGCCTTTACATTTTAATTTTCGCAATAGATTTGTGTAGTACTATGTGCTGATGACTTTATAGAGTGAAATAGCTTTGAAAGCTTTAGCGTTATCTATGCTAGCATTGCACTGAGTGTGAGAGCCATAGAGTATTTCGCCAATCGTTCATCATCACGAACCGGGATGGATTTGTATGACCGACATTTCTACCGAGGTTAAAATGATTTTAGGATACTGCATAGCTTAGTCTATATGTTTTATCTCAATGCTTTATGTAATTAAGATCCTCTTCCAATAATGCAACCACTCCACTGTATACTTCCTGAAGAAAGTCCTCATTATTCAAGTTGAGATCTTGTCTCTGAAATTCGCCGTCAAGACACCGACGCACTGCACTCCCATAGTTCTGGCTAGCTTCGTATACCTTTCCCAATAGCCTCTTGGCAGTTATGTAATCCGAAAGAAGACTGAGCTTAGGATCCAACTTTTCATCTGCCGTCCGAAGGTCATCCATGGTCTTTCCATGCATGAGTTCAAGGAGTAAAACTCCCAATCCCAGCAGCGTGGGATTTCTTATCATTGGTAAAGCTCTTGCATCTTTATCAGAATCTTGTCGCACTTCCATGAAGAATGCATGATCATAATAACAAAACCCCCCGATTTGCAAGAAAAAAATATTACGACTGGTTGGTACCTCCGGTAGCCATGGGGTATTGCTGAGATGAAGAACACCGGAGGAAATAAATATAGCAAGCTGGAGCCTCTGCCTATATGGTAATGCATCGGAATTGCTTCGCCTCCCCAGAACCTCTCGTAGAGATACCATTTGTGATTCAAGTTGGCCTCCTGAAACTAGGCCAGGAGAGGAGTAAACATCATAGCTTCTTGCCTTTGATGGTAAATAGTCTTCGATTAGCCCGAAATAATCAGACTCCTTTGCATTGTGAACTTTCTTTAGTTCATCACATGGGTTTATCAGCTCGGGTCCATCAGTGGAACCACAATTTGTTGATTCTAATGATATTTCTGAAAGCTTTTCGGTGAGTGGGATATTTTGGATTTGAGTAGAGTTGATGGAGGATGCCGATGATTTAGAAAAGGAGAAGAGGACAGATCTTTTCTTCTTTTGCTTCGAACTGATTGTAGATACCTCATTTGACATGGGCTTTTGGACGGCTAGCCTTTGTGATAAAGGCTTTGCTTGGATCAGGAGTTCGCGCCAAGTATACTCCGTCATCGGCAGTGAGTTTTGATTCAATGCTAACTCTCCGAATGAAAGCGCCAGATGAAACTTCAAGTCTCTAATCACCTCCTCGGTGTTATCGACTGGTGTAATGTTGGACGACCACGTTGAGAGACGTAATGAAATTTTATGCTGGCATGTGCATGTCAAACTAGATCTGATTGCTCGATAGAGGCTTGACGATAGGTTTCTTATTATCGTGAAAAGTCTGACACGAGACCTGGCACGCCGCTGTGGTTCAAGGTCGAGATTCATGGTCGTCAATGACTCGAGGTCTGAGATACTACTCTTAATAGTAGACATGATGTCGGTGTATGTAGAACGACTCAGAGTGAAACTTGCGCGCTTCAACTCTCTCACGGCTATTGACGTACCTGCCTTGGTCTAGAGCAAACCTTTTGTCAATGTTGTCGAATGCTGACTGGGTGTTATACTACTTACCTTGCCGTCTCCTAACCTCTCCGCCATCTCTTCAATGGCAGCTAGGATATCCTTGAGTGTTCGCTCAAATACCTCACTGGATCTCCAAAGCCTATGTTTAATTTTCCTATGCGTTTCTTCCTCCAACCACAATTTTCCGAGAGGATGCTCTACCATAGTGTCGATTTGAGACGGCGGAACCAATCCGTCGAGCAATTTTTCGCAGACATTCTGAAGCTTTACGCGTTCTGTTTGCAGATTTCGAATGAGGCTTTGTAGTTCTCTGTCGTATTTTCTCCACCTTTGAATCGCTCGTACTCCTTCTTGATAACGTTCAAGGGTCAGAATTACCGAGGGAATAGCTCCTAGTACTGCCCCTGCAATCTCAAAACCAGACATATTGATAGTCTTAGTATCGGAAACTCGGTAGGAAACTTGGCGTTGGGCTGGAGCTGCAAGGGAGCGGGGTAGGGCGATGCCGTAAGCAGGGCTCAAGACACGTAAATGGCGCAGCATTACGCAGGGCATTAAACAAGGATCCAAGCTCATTCAGATGGCTTATTAAATATGTTGTTTATGATAAGCGCATAACCTTTAGCGAAAATTTTTGTTTGCTACTGCTACTAACTTCCAAAAGCTGTCACTAGTTGTCTGGTAGACAGCACTCTCAAGCATCTCCATTGCCAAGCCCGCATGAGGCTCTCCGAACCACCCAGTCGAGTTGGGGACACGGAAAAACATTAGAAATGGCCGAAAATAATATTTCAAAATCTGTAATAGAGTGTTTAGGTCTCTTTCGGAAACTGGCATTGCTCAAGCCCTTTAACAGCAATGAATCCCAACTAGACACGCTGAGGACATTGCACGAGGAAGAAGCCAGATTCAGAATATGGTCAGGCAATATTGGCGCGCACAAATCTGGCAGGAGCTCCTTGCAATACCGTCTCCGAGACGCATCCCATTTAAAAAATCAGGTGATGGCACTCGTGAGGGACCTGGAAAGTCTATTAAAAGATGCTGCCGCAATCGCCTCGGGAGAAAAGATCCCCTGGGACCAAGAGTTTGGCAGCGAAAATGCAACTGAGGATATAGAAACAATCTCAGAAAATGAGCTCAGCGATGACATTCCCGAGACAGAATTAGCTCAAATTGCGTTCGATGTAGCTGATACCATCAACTGCCTTCTCAGATTGAACGTGGCGATTAGAAACCCGGCACATCATGACCGTTTCGTTACATTTGCATTGACAAACACCTCTTATTTTGAACCTTTCGACATTCAACATGTTCAATCAAAATTCAGCAATATTAATTATTCTCTCGCTGAGAAACTGGGGAAGGCGATTTCAAGACGCCGACAGTATTTCAAATACAGAGAAAGCCACCACTTAAAACTTGCAGACGGATTGGATCAAAACGTGCAACCAGATACTGAAAGCACTGTTGCAACCTCGGTGCCTGACCACATGAAATCAACCCTTTTTATCCCAGAAGCCATTGATGAAGATGCGATCTCGGACTCTGGAATTTCCCAGACATCATTCGCATCATCAAGCGCAGATCCTGAGAAGTTAAGGGTTCCTCCTCTTCCAAGAGATGCTGAAAAAGGACCTTTTGAATGTCCTTTCTGTTTTATGATGATAACAGCTACAAGCACAATTTCTTGGAGGTAAGAGCTACCATCATGAGTATACATAAACACTACCATTGACATAAATGTTTCTAGGCGGCATGTTTTTGGCGACCTCCGGCCATATATTTGCCTCTCGGAAGAATGCACAGGTGAATGGGAGTTCATTAGAAGGCACGAGTGGATAACACACGAGGTTCAAAATCATTGGAAAGTTTATTGCTGTCCATATTCGTGTGATGAGATATTTTCGTCTACTTCTCAGTGTGCCGATCATCTGGGTAAAGTTCACCCTGGTTCAATTCCGGAGACTCAGCTTAATGCTATGATCGGCCTTTGTGCGAGACCACGCAGCTCAGAAGATGAAACAACTTGTCCATTGTGCAGGGAGCCTTTAGGCTCATTTAAACAGTACCAGCGGCATGTTGGTCGCCACCAGGAACAGCTTGCCCTCTTCGCACTCCCGTCTATTACATTACCAAATGAAGGCGGCGACGAGGATGCTGACGGCAGCGCAAATGATCCGAGCCTCAAGTCAGAATCATCCTCATCCTCTGGAATGCCCATTGAGAACGTCGAAGGTAATATCAAAAACGAGGAAAATGAGAATGACCGGCAAGACCTGGAGAAAACTCTTAAAGAGGCTGTTGAGCGCTACAAGCATCAAGATAATTTCCAAGGTGACATACTGAACAAGGCTAGGGATGAGAAGATTACAGATATCTTCGACGAGAGAGCCATTGAGGTAATAGAGCGTCAGTGGCAGAGGAAGAGAGACAGCGTATTACAAGAGAGTGAAGATCAGGAATACAGACGCCGACTTGAAGAAGATCTTCGTCGCTCTGGTGTTGATGAGGATTCAATCACAAGAATACTTCATGCGGAATCGCTTAAAACGAAGCGTCGGCCAACACCAGTATCAGACGAATATGGCAAGGAGCCGCCTCTCAGTACTGCCAATCAGAGCTTGGACGAACTCTCTTTTGATAACACTACTCTTTCAATGTCAGAAGACACCACAATTCAGACGACTGGAAAGGGGCCCGGAGCCCAAACAAAAGCGTTCGAGGCCTCTGAGAGGGAACTGGGGTCCGAAGCCCAAACCCGAAAGGTTGCCGAACAAGCTTTCCAAAAGAAAATGGAAGTCATGCGTATCGCACAAGAAGAATCTAAGCAAGAGATTGAACAGACTCGCATCGAAGCTGAGAATGCTCGGAAGCGAATTGAGGCTGAAAAAAAGGATACCGAATAGAAACGTGCAGGGAAGCAGTTCGATCCCACTGGAGAGGTAGAGGAAAGGGAGCGAATTTGATTTGAAACCAAACTCAAAGGTGTAGAGGAGATAAGAGAGAGGGAAGTAGAGGCTCAACCGAATGTTCCAGGAACCAGGCCACAGAGGTGGCATACAAATAGCGTTCAACAATAGGTTTGGTCGTGAAAGTATTTTCACCCTGACCAATATAACAATTAACTTAAATCCCCTAGCAGCCTAAATGGCCGTACAAAATCCGCCCCTGTGAATCAGAGATAAAGTTAGCCCCTCATTACTTAAGATGAATTCCCTGCCAAAAAAGATTGATAAAACTTGATCCGCTGCTACTTGAAGCGTGGAGAGATGTCGGCTAAAGCTGTCATGATTTTCTGTTAGAGAAGCCCATTACTCGCCAACTGTAATTGACGCGTGCATGATTCTCGGAAAAATTGAATTGAGGACCTGGTAGAAATTTGAGTATGGATAAGAGTAAACATATCCGGATGATGCAGTAGATTGCCATGGCTAAGATGCGCTAATCTAAATGAGCATGCTAAACAGAACATAAACCACGAGTGTGCTTCATCTTAACGGAGTGTTCACCTCACTCTCGCCACTATCGCCAAAGGGGTGTTGCTCTGACAAGGCAGTTGTGGGGCAAAATGGTGCATTGACCGCCACTTAATTTATTTCGCCATCGATCGCTTCAACCAGGCAATTGACGAACCTTGGGTTTGTGAATGCGTTCGCACTAGCCAAATATATAATAATTTTATTGAATACATAAATTAATAGAGATTTTTTTTTTTTGAATCAATTGTGTTAAAAACTCGACTATGCTAGGCTATGAACAGAACGCACTACGTGGTGTCGTTCTAACAAATCCTTTTGAAATGAAATCTTACCATGTACCAACATGCATGACTAACACGGCAGTTCCGCTAGGCAGAAACACATTTCTCCACAACATGCCCGCTCTGTACTTTGCGATTGGGTGTAAGCACAGATGCTGCCTACAGGACTTTGTTTGAACGGTATTTTACAGGCTCTATTAATACGAGATTTGAGTTTTCACGGTAGTGACTAATGGGGATATCGCCGAGTTACCGTGCTGAAATGCACGACTGGACCGCCCCCAAGCGCTGATCAGTCATCAACCTTGATGTATATAAACTGCACAGATACCACCCAGGAGATCCAAACCATACAAAGATCTCTCCGTCTCTGGAAGTTTGATCAAATATCTCTTCTACATCGTCACCATGCCCATCGAAGTGTCTGCAGACATTCATGCTCAGGGGCCTGCCCGTGAGTAAAACTTGACCATTAATCGCACCTTTATTGACACTTGTTTAGATGATGAGCATGATGACTCTAGCTCCAGCCACTCTGGCGAAGATACAGATACGTCTAGCATCGATGACTTCACTAAAGTTCTTGCCGGTGCGGCAGGCGTCAAGCCCTTGAAGAATAATCGCAGTGGCCAGTTCGGCTATCCCAACCGGCTTGTCAGCAGGTGGTACCACCACGAGTGCGAATACAACTCCTGTCCCGAGCGATGGGCCGAGTTCGACAATGTTGACGATGAGTTGGCTGACATGGAGGAGCGCACGTCTTCGGTTCCCATCATCCATCGCCACCACTTCGTCAACAAACATTGGGTCACTAAATCAATTACCATTCAGGACCCTGCTATGCAAGATGTCCTACGTGTCGCTCTGGCCAAGTATCAAGACCTGGACCTCGATCTAATCAATTGGACTTTTGAACCGCCCTTCATGCCATTGGTTCATCGATGGGAGGAGCTCAAAGCTCAATACACCAACCAAGAAGAAGGTGCCGGCAAGAATGCGGCATCGGTGCTGCTCGCATTCTTAGCACCAATCGTCACTCCCTCCGTTCTCTCTCTTGCACAGACAAAGCTTACTGGCAAAGTGAGCTTCCAAAATGTCTGGCAAATCTTCCCTCCAAGCTCTATTGTCAAGACCAAGTTCTATGGCGTCGATGCCATCTGTAGGGTGGTCAAGTACCGATTCCGAGAGCAAGACAGATGCAACCCCGCAGGTTGGGTCATTGACATGGAGTATGTGAGCTGGAATGGCGAAATTTCTGGCTGGACAACTACTACCCTGACCATTTGGGAGTACGAGGGCCACAAGAAGGTCACTGGGCTACCTGTCTTCCCTCTCGATTTCGCATCTGATGCCAGCGCCATCAAAGCCAGACTTACAGAGAGAGGCCGAAAGTGGGCGCAGTTGAGGGGTTACCATCTTGGGATTGCAAATGGCACGAAGATCTTGCTCGAGACTGAAGAGCCTCAGCAAAGACCTGTAAGTCGTGATTCCATCCATACGTCGCAACAATCGTCACCTAACCACATCTGCAGGTATCTGGAAAGGTCTGCATCGATGCTTACGCATATTACCGAAGCTGCAACATTGTCAAGCCTTTCCTTCGTCCTGTCGCCGCCGCCAAAAAAGATGACAGCGACGAGGACGAGGTCGATGAAAGCGATGCATTGGATCCCAGCGGTTTTGAGTCCAAGTTCACTGTTGCTCAAGTCGAAACTCGGTCCAAGGCCAAAGGCCCGGCTGAGCGGGTTGAGGAACTCTGCTCACTCAGTGATGAGGAACTTCTCATGGCTACACCGTGGATGAAAGGGTTTGATCTCAAATCAAAGGACTTTTGTGAATTGAATATCTCAGATCTTGAGGATATGCAGTGGAACGATGAGGCATATGAGAAGCTTGTGCTCCCTGGCGGTGAGAAGGAACTCGCTTGGACTTTTGTTGAGAACAAGAGCCAGTCCAATTCAGACTTTGATGACTTTGTGGCCGACAAAGGTCGGGGTTTGATCATCCTCATGTTCGGACCGCCCGGTGTGGGCAAGACATTCACCGCTGAAGCAGTCGCCGAGCGCTCTCGGGTACCTCTCTACTCAATGAGTGCAGGTGATCTCGGTACAAAGCCATCCGAAGTAGAGAAGGCTCTAGAGCGAGCTCTTGAGCTCTGTCGAATGTGGAACGCCATGCTCCTCCTTGACGAAGCTGATGTCTTCCTTGGCGAGCGAACTAACGAATCTTTGGCACGAAATGAGCTTGTCTCGATTTTCCTGACCAAACTGGAGTACTACCAGGGAATCCTTTTCCTTACTACCAACCGCATCTCCAGCATCGATCACGCTTTCCAGTCCCGAGTGGACCTATTCTTGCCATACCATGACCTAAGGCCTGAAGCTCGTCGCCAGGTCTGGGAAAACTTTATCAACCGAGCTGGGCGGGACAAGTTCGAGCTTACGGATGAGTCGTTGCATAAGCTGTCTCAGCTGAAGCTGAATGGACGGGAGATTAAGAACTTGATCAAGTCTGCACAGTTACTGTGCTTGAAAGGCGATGGGAAGGTGCCCATGGATCGACTCTTTTTGTTGGCGGATAAGCGGGTGCAAGCCTTGACACAGCTTGATCATCATATGACTTCAACTGATTAATCGGCGGGAGGAATAATGATTTGAATGGCATCAATTGAGCAATGAAATAACGGAAGTCGAATATCAGTAGGAAGTTTTAGTGCAGTCAGTTCATTTTCTTTTTTAGAATCGTTCTCTAAGTTCTTGTATAAGAAACCCTCATTCAATAATGCCTTTGGTATTACGAGCTAGTAATAATTCGCGAGTTGATGTTTGTCTTTTCCTGGTTAAAACCAGAGTTTTATCAACGTCCATGTTATTTTAGTGCCAATTATAGGGTTCTTTTATTTGGCACTTAATTTATAATAACCAGTACCTAAGCTATGGCTGATAAGATCCCTGTTAGGCTATAATAGCCAATATTGGCATGTATATATAATTTACTAGTAAAATATATATGCCTAATATCTTATTATATTATCCCTATTAATCTTAATATATTCTATACTAAAATATATCTTAATATTAAATATTAAAATATTTTATAATAATAAAAATATTTTTTAAATTAAATTTTTTTTTTTAAAGAAATTTATAATATAATTAAGATTATTATTAAAAAAAAAATATAATTATTATTATTTATAATAAATATTTTAATATTATAAATTTAATTATAATTATTTTTTATTATTTAAGAAAATATTTATAAATTTAAATAAATTATTTAATATATAATTTAACATAATAAAAAAATTATATTTAAATATTAAAATATTTTTATTATTTAATATTAAAATTATAATTAAATAATTAATAAATTATTTAATTATTTAATAAAAAGCTTTTTAATTATAATTATAATTTTTTT
>JAHXZK010000066.1:0-47377 GCA_020975415.1 Calonectria hawksworthii
AAAATAAAATTTATTATTATTTAATATATTTTAATAAATTAATAAAAATAAAAAATCTTATTTTTTATTAAATATATATTTTTTTAATATATTATAATTAATTTTTAAAAATAATATTAATAATTTAAAATAAATATTTATAAATAAATTAATATTAATTAATATATTTATATATTTATTTTTTTTAATTTATATAATTTCTTTATTAAATTTATATAAAATATTTTATATAAAAATCTTTAAATTTATTATAATATAAAATAAAAAATTCTTATTAAGTAATTTTATAATTAATTATATTAATAAACTTTAAATATTTATTAAAATTTAATAAAGTATTATTAATTTTAAAATTTTATTATAAAGTATTTTTATTTTTTTAAAAAATATTTTTTATTTTATAATTTATTTTTAATTAAATTAAATTATTAAAATTAAATATTTTATTTATTTATTTTCTTTTTAAAATATTTAATATTTTTTTTAATTTTATTTATTTATAATTTATATTTTAATTAATATATTTTTTAAATAAAATTCCTTTATTTATAAATCTTTTTATTAATTTAATTAAATTTAGCTTTAAATTAATATAATAAAATATCTAATATATTTAATTATTATATAATAAAGTTTTAATTATTTTTTTTAAAATAAATAAAAAAATAAATAATTTATATTAAATTAATTATATTCTTTATAATATATTAAGATTTAATAGTTTTATATAATTAAATAAATAAAAAATATTTTTATATTTAAAATAGTTTTTATATTATTTTAAATTAAAAAGAATATATATATAAAGCTTATTTTTAATATAAAAAGTTATTATAAAATTATTATAATTACCAGGGTTGTGATTTAGTTAACTAAAACTATAATTTTTTATAGTTTAGTTAACTAAAAACTAAAACTATAAAAAAAACTAAAAACTATAAAATAAACTAATTAATAATATTATTTATAATTTAATAAAAATAATAAAATTAAAATATATATTATATAGCTTATAATTTAAGTAATTTAATTTAATTTTTAAATTAAACATAACTATTCTATTTATTAAATATTAATGATTTTAAAAGAAAATAAAAAAACTACAAACTAAACTACAAACTAAAATAAAAAACTACAATTAAACTATAAACTACAAATAAAAACTAAAACTAAACTATAAACTAAAACTTTTAGTTTTTAATTAACTAAACTACAAACTAACTACACTAACTAAAACTAAAACTAAAAACTATAAACTAAAATCATAACCCTAATAATTACTAAAAACTAATTATTAAAGAAAAAATATAATTAAATTAATAATTAATATTTTATATTAAATCTAATTAATTTTAATAAAAAAAAGTTATTTTTAAATAATATTAATATTATCTTTTATATAATTTATTAATCTTTTTATTATTATATTAAATTTAATAAAATAAAAATATTTTTAGTAAAAGCTTTTATATAACTTAATTTTATTTTTTTTAATTTATAAAATTATAATTATTAAAAACTTTTATAATTTATTATAAAAATCTTAAATTTTATTATAAATATTAATAAATTTTAATATATTATTAATTTAAATTAATATTAAAATTTAAGAATTTTTTTAAGATTTAAAAATTATTTAAAATAATTTATTATTATTATTTTATTTTAATTATTATTATTAAATTAAATAAAAATCTTATTATTTTTTTTTATTATTATTAATTTTATATTAAATATTTATTATATTTTTTTAAAAAAAAATTTTTTTTATTAATAATAAAAATATTAAATAAAATTTAATATTATTTTTTTAAAAAAAAATTTTTTTATAAAAATAATTTAATATAATTATTTATATAATAAATAATTTTTTTAATTTCTTAGTATATATAATAATAAATAATAAAATTTTATAAATTTAATTTTATAATTTAAAGTTTATTTATAAAGATTTTAATTAAATTATATAATTATAATTATTATAATATTTTAAAATATTATTATATAAAAAAAAAGATTAATTAATAAATATAATAATAATAATTATTAATATAAATAATAATTATTATAATAATATAAAAGGCTTAATTATTAATATTTTTAGCTTAATTATAATAATTATATATTTAAAATTATATAATTTAAATATTAATTATAAGATTTTATTAAGATTTATTATAATATTTTTTTTATAATAAAGTTTTTAATTATTTTATTTATATTATAATAAGAATATATTTAATAATAATTTTAATTTAATTAATTATCTAAAAATAAAATTTTAATTATTTTAATAATATTTAAATTATAATTAAAATAAAATATTTATTAAATATATAATATATTATTATAAATAGATTTTAAGTATAATAAATATAATAAAAATCTAAAAAATAAGTATTTTAAGTATAAAAAAAATTAAAAAAGATTTATTTTTTATTTTATATATTTTAATTATATAAGCTTTAATTAAATATAAAATAATTTTAATATTATTTTTTTTTATATTATAATATAGTCTATTAATCTTAGGGTTTTTTTAAATTATAATATTTATTTTTTAGGGCTTTAAATTATAGTAATTGCTAATAATTAGCTATGGGTAGTTGTTATTATTCTTATTTTTTATTATAATAATTTTAATTAAAACTATATATATATACTTATATATATTTATATATATATTTATATATATATATATATTAAAATATATATATAATTTATAATATACTTATTTACTTTATATTAATAAATAATTATATATTTAATAATAAAATTATTTTTATATATAAATATAATAATAATATTTTAACTTTATTTACTTTAAAAAATAAATAATACCTAAAAAAAAAAATTTAATTAATTTTATTAAGCTAATAAAAAACCTTAAAAATAGATTTTTAGTAATAATTAAAATTAAATTTATTTTTTTAAGCTTTATATACTTAAAAAAAGGCTAAGTCTTTTAAATTAATATTTAAAGTTTTATAATAGCTAAGAATATTTAATAAAATTAATATTTAATTTATTAAATACTAAAGAAGATATTTTTAAGCTTAATTAAAAGATCTTTAAGAATAAGCTTAAAGATATAATATATAATTTATAATTTAATAATATTTTTTAATAGATTAAGAGAAAGTATAAAAAGTAAAATAATAAGAATATTTTTAGTATAATAATTATTTAAATTAATAGTAAATATAATTAGTCTTTTATATTATTTAAAATAGTATATAAAATATAATTAGGGGTAATTATAATTATATAATTTTATTAAAATCTTTATAAATAAGCTTTAAATTATAAAATTAAATTTATAAAGTTTTATTATTTATTATTATATATACTAAGAAATAAAAAAAAACTATTTATTATATAAATAATTATATTAAATTATTTTTATAATAATTTTTTTTTAAAAAATAATATTAAATTTTATTTAATATTTTTATTATTAATAAAAATAATTATTTTTTTTTAAAAAAAATATAATAAATATTTAATATAAAGCTAATAATAATAAAGAAATAATAATAAGATTTTTACTTAGCCTAATAATAATAATTAAATTAATATAATTATAATAAATTATTTTAAATAATTTTTAAATCTTAAAAAAATTCTTAAATTTTAATATTAATCTAAATTAATAATATATTAAAATTTATTAATATTTATAATAAAACTTAAGATTTTTATAATAAATTATAAAAATTCTTAATAATTATATTTTTATAAATTAAAAAAAATAAAATTAAATTTTATAAAAACTTTTATTAAAAATATTTTTTTTATTTAATTATATAAAATTATTAAATTTTAATATATTATAAAAAATATAATTAATTTAATATAAATTATTTATTTTTTTATTTAATTTAAAAAAAATAATTAAGATTTTATTATATAATAATATATAAAATAATTTAATTTTAATATTTACTTATTTTTTTTTAATAATATAATATAATAGCTAATATTTATATATATATATAATTATATAAAATACTATAAAAAATATAATATTTAGCCTATTATAATAATTTAAATTATAAAAATAAAAATATATTAATTTATTATGATAGGAATAAAGGAAAAAAAGAAAAAAAAAGAATATTTTATTTATTATATAATATATATATATAATTTATATGATCTAATAATAAAAGAAGAAGAAAAAGAATAAAATACTATATAGTATAATATATATATATATAATATAAAGGAGTAGTAAGGATGCTAGGGCATAGCCAATAAAACCCTTTTCTTATTCCTTAAGGGTATTAATAATATTATATTTATATTTACTTTTTATTCTTATTATTAATATCTTTAATATTTTTATTTTTCAAAATTTAATAAAAGTCTTTAAAAAATAAATAATATATTATAAAAATTAAACAATTTTCTTATATCTATTAAGTCTTAATAAAGAAATATTAATTATATTATTTTAATATATTCTTATATTTTAATAATAGGCTTATTACTATTAAATTAAAATAATATAATATTAATAAAGTATTTAAAAATAGATTAAGATAATAATATATATTATTATTATTATTATTATTATTTATTTATTTTATTATTATATAAATATAATAATAAAGATTTTAATAAAATAAAAATTAAACTAATTATTATTGATTTTATATTATATAATAGAAATAAGTATTAATAAGCTTATAAATATAATTCTTAAAAAGCTTATTTTATATAATTAAAATTTTTATAAAAAAGAATAATACTTTATTAGTATAAAATGAAGTTAAATATAATATAAGATTTGTATTTTTTATTTATAATTAAATTATAATATTATATATATATATATATAAAATATATTATATTAATATATTAAAAAAAGAATTATATAAGTTTTTTTTTAGAAGACTTAAAAAATATAAGGTATAATAATATTAAAATTCCTTTTATAAATATAAAATAAAAAGTGAATTTTATTTATATAATAATACTTATAATAAAATAATATATATATATATATTAAAAGGAATTTTAAGAATTAATATTAATAAAGAAAATATTAATTAAACTAAATATATATTTAAAGTATATTATTTAATATAATATAAATTACAAGTAAAATAATGATTTATATAAGTATATTTTAGTTAATATTATTTATAATTTATTTAAATTTAAAGAGCTTATTATTAAAGAATTAATTTAAATTAAATATATAATATTTATAAATAATTAGAATTTAAATGAATAAGAGGATAAATAGTTTATATTAGCTAATATATAAAAAGTAGTAAACTAAATATTTAAAGATTAAAGGTAAGAATATAAGTAGATAGTATAAAATAATAATAAGATTAATACTAGTAATAAATATAATTATAATAATAAAGATAACAATAATAAAGATAAAGACTTAAATAATATTAATAATCTTAATATTATTATTATATTTAAAATATTTTCTTTTAATTTTTATTTAACTTTTATTAATATTAAAAAATTAAATTTTTTTATCACTTTATAAGAAATTATATAAATATATATTAAAATTAAAATTTTAAAATTCTTATTTTTATAAGAGAAATTTAATATAATTACTTATAAAATAAATAGATTTTCTAATCTAATAATATAATTATCCTTATATTAAGCTATTAATTAAGACCTAATATAAAATAAAAACTTTAAAAAAAATCTTTTTTTAATATAGTTTTTATAAATAATAAAAAAATAACTTCCTTATTAATTAATTTTAATATATAATAAATATACCATATTTAAATCTATTGAAATATTAAAATAACTAAGACTATATTTAATAAAATTATAATAATAATAATAATGTTACTAAGAGTAATATAAAAGCTCTATAAAATATATAAACTTTAGATAAGTAAAATTATTTATATTATTATTATAATTAATAATTTTAATAAAAAATTATAAGATTATATAAAAAAGATAAATACTAAATATTATATTATTAAGAAAAATATATTCTTTTTTCTTTAGTTTATTTTTTTTTAAATTATAATATCTATAAATAAAATTTAATAAAGAAAAAATAAGAAAATTTATTAAAAAAAAAGAAAATTAAATTTCTTTTTAAACTTAAAGTTCTTAATATAACTTAATTAAATTAAGAAAAAAAAGAATATTTTTATATTATAAAGTATAAAATTAGAATATAAAATATAGTAATTAAGCTTAGTATATTTTATTTAATTAAAGGTAAGTAATATTAAAAGAAGATAATATTAAATTAATAAAAGAAAGTAAGTTTATTTAAATAAATAAGCTAAGAGTAAAATAATTATTATATAATTATTAGAATATAAATTTATATTATAATTTTGTTATTTAAATAAGTAGTTTTAGGCTTAATTAAAGATTTATAATTAATATTTAATAAAATAATAGATGTAATAAATTTAATAGAAAAATACTTATATATATTATTTATAATAATTAATTTGCTAATTATATTAAGTTATAAATATTTTAAAAGTCTTTTTAATATTATTTTTTTATAATATTATTAAATTATAGTTTATAAAACAGAAATAAGATAATAAGAATAAAGATTATTAATAATATAAATAAACTTAATAATAATTTTATAAAAAATAAAAATATAGAATAAAATATAATTATTTACTATTATATTTTAGGCTAAAAACATAAAATATATATTATAATTTAAAGCTAATTATATTTATTATTTATACTAATAATAATAACTATATAAATAATATTATAATTATTTATTTTTAATAATTATTTATTTTCTAAGAATAATATTTATAATCTTAAAAAGATTATTTTATTATAGAGAAAGAGTATAATTTTTACTTAGCTTTATAACTCTAATCATATATAAAAGCCTTTTAAAATAAAAAATAAAAACTAATATAATAAAGCCTAATATATACTAAGAAACTAATAATATAATTAACTATTTCTTACTTAATTAAATCTATGTTAATAATCTTTAAAGAAAAAGATAAACTACCCCTTAGCTTTAAAAGCTTTAATAGCTTATTTACCTTATTAAATAAATCTAATATTTTTAATATAAGTAAACTACCTAATTATATTATCTTTAAACTTAGCCTTATAATTATAATTCTTTTTTTAAATATATATATATTTAATAAATAATAAAGATATATTATTATTTATTAGTTATTATACTATAAATAGGAATTTATTATTAATTATTAATTAGTTTATTAGAATTATAATAGTTTTATTAGGTTTTATAGTATAATTAATTATTTATTAAATTCCTTTTTTAATATTTATATAAATATTAATAAAAGCTAAGAAAGTAAAAGGCTTATTAATAATATATTAAGAAAAGCTAATATTTATATTTTAATTTTTAAATTTAATATTATAAAAGGTAAAAAAAAAATTATAATTTTAATATAATATTAAAAATATAATTTTATTATATTCTTTATATTTTTTTATATAAAAATAATTCAAAATATTATAAACATTAAAAACTAATAAAGTTTTATAAATAGTATTTAATTTAATTAATTAAAGAATATACATATTAATAATCTAATAAATTTATAATATTATAATTATAAATTATTAAATTTAAATAATTTTTTTTTAAAATATATAATATTTAAATTAATAATTATTTTATTAAAACTAAAAAATAATTAATTATTCTAAGATTTATTATTTAATAAGTATTTAAGTTTAATACTTAAAAAATTAATAGTAAATTATAAATTATAAAAAATTAATTATTTATAATAAAATTAAATTGTTATACATAATAATTATTAAAGTAATATATTTTAATTATTAATTAATCTTTATATTAATTTTATTTATTTAATTTAAAAATTACATTAAAATAATAAAATATATTTAGTTAATTATAAAGAATTATTTATTTATTTATTTTATTAAGATATTAATTTAATAATATATTATTATATTAAAATTAATAAGAATTATTAATAAATTAATATATTTATTATATTAAAGTAAAATATATATTGTTTTATTTATTTAATTAAATATAAAAAGTAAAATCTTAATAATAGCCTTATAATTTAAATTTTAAATATAGTATTAATTTTAAATATAGTATTAATTTTAATAAATAAACTATATTTAATAATTTAATTATAGTAAAAAGATTATTAGTATTCTATATTTTAAGCCTTATTATAAAATAATAAATAAAAATAATATAAAGATATTTCTATTTATACTAAGTATTTACTTATTAGCCTAATTATAATAATAAGCTTAAAAAATATTAAATTATTTTTTAATATTATAAATAATTAATTTTATATTATAATTTAAAACTTAATTATTAAAATACATTTATTATTATAAGTATATTATCACTTTAGATTATATATATAAAAAATCTATTTTAATATAATAATTAATATCTTTTATATTTAATATAAAATTAAAATATAAATCTTAAATAAATAATAATATAAAAGATAATATTAAGAATTTTATATTTATAAAATATATGTTAAAATATCTTTAAAAATTAAATAAAATATAAAATCATTAAATTATATAAATAAATAAAAATATTTTAGGTTGATTATTTATTTTTAAATATTAAGTAATACTAAGAATTCCTTATTAAAAGAAAAAGCTTAATATATTTATTTTATAAAGATTATTTCTATATATTATTATATTATTATTAATAATCAATACTTTATTAATAAAGTTATTAATATCTTTACTAATAAATCTTATGTTTTAAAAAAAAGGATTTTATTTAAATTCTTATAAAATATTATTTTAATTCTTATTTATTATATATTAAGTTAATAAAATTCTAAATTTATTATTTTTAAATATAAAGATAATTTTAAGCTAAAAATAGCCTAATAAGACTTTTTTATTTTTTTTATTAATATTAAAAATCTTATTTAAAAAAAATTAAAATACCTCTTTAAAATTTACTATAAAAAAATACTCTAATAATAAACTTTAAATTATTTTTTTATTAATTAAAAAAATATAATAATTTTTTTTAAATTATAAAATCTAATAATAAAATTTATAAAAAGCTTATAAATTAATAATATAAAAAAGTTTTTTTTTAATTATAAATTACTTTTATTTTTATTAAATTATAATATATTTAAATTTATAATTATAATTTATTAGATTTTATAAATTTTATTTTTAATATTAAAAAAATAATTAAATCTTTTTTAAAAAATATAAAAAAAAGATTTATTAATTTCCTATTAAAGAATTTATAAATAAAAATAAAAATAATTTTAAGAGGATTATTTATTTAAATAATTATTAAAAGGCTAATTATAAATTATCTTAATAAGATATATAATCTAGCCTTTTAAAATCTATATATTTCTTTAAATTTATTTATTAAATTTATAATTTATATTAATAAAACTAAAACTAATTTTATATTTATATTTATACTTAATAATATAATTAAATTATTTATAAAGTCTTATTTAAATTATATTTTATATACTATTTTAAATAGTATAAAAGACTAATTATATTTACTATTAATTTAAATAGCTATTATATATATATTATTTCTATTAAAATACCCTTATTATTTTATTTCTTATACTTTCTCTTAGTCTACTAGAAAATATTATTAAACTATAAATTATATATTATATTTTTAAACTTATTCTTAAAGACCTTTTAATTAGACTTAAAGATATTTTCTTTGGTATTTAATAAATTAAATATTAATTTTATTAAATATTTTTAGTTATTATAGAAATCTTAAATATTAATTTAAAAGACTTAGTTTTTTTTAAGTATATAAAACTTAAAAAAAATAATTTTAATTTTAATTATTATTAAAAATCTATTTTTAAGATTTTTTATTAATTTAATAAAATTAATTAAATTCTTTTTTTTAAATATTATTTATTTTTTAGAATAAATAAGGCTAAGATATTATTATTATATTTATATATATAAATAATTTTATTATTAAATATATAATTATTTATTAATATAAAGTAAATAAGTATATTATAAATTATATATATATTTTAGTATATATATATAAATATATATATATAATTTTAATTAAAATTATTATAGTAGGATATTTATATAGATTTTTAAATTATTTTAAATTTTTTTTTATATTTTTCTTAAGTTTATAATTTAGTATAAGGGCAATTATATTATAGGATTTAAAAGTTTCTTATTTAATATTACCTAATTTATTACTATATTAGCTTATTTCTTTTTTTAAAGGAATTTTAAATATTTATATTATTTATATGTATAATTCCGAAGATAAAGAATCTAAGTTTATATTATTTAAAGTATATTAATAGCTATATTATAATATTTTAAAATAATATTTAAGACTTTATAATAAAAATATATAATTTCATTATATAATTAGATTTAAAATTAAAATTAAGACTAAAGTTAAAATTAAAATAAAGATTAGAATTAAGTAATAAATAAGAATATAGGACATTTAATTATATTTAAAGGTATAATCTTTTATAAATAAATAAATATTATACTTTAATAATATAATAATTAGTTTTCTAATTATTTTATTTTTTTATTTCTTATTTTTAATATAAAAGTATACTTTTATAATAATAATATTAATATACTAAGTATTTTAAAATAGAGTTTTCTTAAAATAATTAATCTTTAAAAACTATTATATTAAAGAATTTAAATATTATAAAAACTAAGTATAAAATAGGAAATAAGATTAAAGATATTAATATTTAAGAATTACCTTATAGTCTTTCTTAGTATAGGTATTAGTAATTTTTAGTTTAAGAATTTTATTTTAATATAAAAAAATTATTTTTTATTATTTAATATAAAATTTATATAACTTCATTAATAATTAATTTTAATAATATAGTAAATATAATTAAACTAAAACTTATAGCTTATTATATATTAAATATTAAATTAATAAAAGTTCTTTTAAAAAGTTTTAATATATTATATAAAGAATAAAATTAATTATATTTAATTTATATAATTTTATATTATTTTTTTATTAAAAGTTTTTATTATTTTTTAAATATTATTTAAAAGTTAAAGAAAATAATATATCTAGTTATATTAGCTAATGTTTTATAATTATTTAAATAAACTAATAAAATACCCTGTATTTACAAGGCCCTTTTAAATTAAAAGGTTATCTTAATATAATATTAATTATTTAAATTAAAATTAATAATAATACTAAAAAAAATATAAATAAATTATAAAAAGATTATAAAATATAGTAATAATATCTTTACTAAGATAAGTTTTTATAATATTCTTTACTTACTTAGAATAATTAGCCAATATATACATAGGATTTAAATATTATTAAGTTTAAGCTTTATTTTAATTAAATAATTAATTAATTTTAATAATTATAAATCTTTAATTATTTTATTTAAGAATAAAGTAAATTATTTTATTAATTATATATAAATTTATATATATAGTTTAATATATATTAAGTATATTCTTATTAAAAGCTATAACTTAATAAAAAATATTTTTATAATTATCTTTATTAAATATAAATAAAGTATTATATTATATAAATTAAATAAAATTAAAAAAGATTTTTATTTATTTTTAATTAAAATTAGTTATAGGATTAGATATAATATTTAAGGGTATTAAATTAAAAGATAATTATTTATATTAATAAATATTTCAATTTTAATTTTAATAATAATAGTAATAAAATATTATTTATAATATAAATAATTAAAATTAATTATAAATTTAAAGTTAATATATTAATTAAAATAAGAATATAAATTGCTTAAAGTTTTAATTAAATATAATAATAAATTTAATATAATTTATTAATATTATATAGAATATAGCTAATACTATATAAATTATAATAAAGTCTGTTTACTAAGATTATAAATATAATAATAATGTTCATAATATTTTAATAATTCTATTTAATAATAATCTTTATTAATTTAAGCTTATTATTAAAAGGCTAATTATATTATTAGCTATTATATTTAAATAAAATAAAAATTAAATTACTAAGATTATAAAGTATAGTATTATTTATATTCTTTAATATAAATTTAAAATAATTATTATACTTAATAAATAGATTTAAGTAATAAATAATATTAAATTATAATCTCTATTATTTTCAATCTAAGAAAATAACTAAAATATATTAAATATAAAAATACTAAATAAACATTATTTTTAGCTAAAAAGGCAAATCTAATAAAAAAGGAATATAATAATAATTATCCTATTAAATTAAAATTATTAAAATCTTAATATAAAAAGAATAATTATATTTTAAAAATATTATTAAAAAAATTATTTTAAGTAATTACTTTAATTTTTATTTAAATTAATTAATTTATAAAAAATAAAATAAAATTAATAATAATATTTAAAAGTAATAATAAAATATAAATACTTTGTATTTTTATGTTTATATTAAAAGTATTAATTATTATTAATAAAAATATATATATAAATCTTAATATTATTATAAATAATAAATATCTTAGGTATTAAATATTAAAGGATTTTATTTTAAACTTAAGTTCTTTTATTATAATTATTTTAAAGTTAAAGATAATAATTAAATATTAAAAGAAAGCTATAGTAAAAATATAATATATTTAAAAAAAGCTTTTTAAAATTATAATTATATTTATTTATATTAATTATAAAATTTAAAGTAAAATATTTAAATAAATAATATTAAAGTTTTAAAGATATATCCATTTTCATAATTAAGATCTTTTAAAATATAATATATAATTTATATATATAGTTTTTATAATATTGATTATTAAATAGGATTATATTATTAGTAAAGATTTAAGAGAAAAATATTATAGGAAATACTATATAAAAATAAAGAAAACAAGAAATATAATAAAAGGATTAAGTATATTAAATAAAGATATAATATAAAGGTTATTTATTTCTAATAATTATATAATGGTTATTTTACTTCTGGCTTATTTATTTAGGCAAAATTCCTCTCTTTTATTAATTTAATATTATCTTCTTTCCTTTCTCCCTTTTTTCTAAGTATAATAAGGCTTTTTATTAATAACTAAAATTAATTCTTATACTTAGTATTATTTTTAATTTTATTAATAAATTCCTTATCCTTATTGTCCTATTGGGATTGGTTATTAATATAGATTTTTAATAAGAATTTAATATTCTTTTTCTTTTATTTTAAAAAACTTTTAATATATTTATAAATAAATTTAATTTATAAAAGCTTTAATTTAAAGTAAATAAGCTTAAGCTTTAGCTTTATTTAGATAGGTTTATTAAAAGATATCCTTTTTACCTTATTAAGAAGATCTTTATTATATTTATTAATTATAGCTAAGATAAATATAATATTAACTATTTAAAGCTTATTATTATTATATAATTTATTAGCTTACTTAAGTAAATTAATTATTATTATTATAATTTTATTAAATATTATATTAATTATTTTACTATTAAAATAATTATTAATATAGTATATTTATTTTATATTTGAATTAGCTAATAAGAAAATTATTTTTTTATTATTTATAAAAACTGTATTAAAAAAAGTTTTTTTTTTATATTAAGTTTTAGTAAATAGTTTATTATAAAGGTAATTATATTATTAGATTAAAAAGTTTATTTATTTTATAGGTAATTATATTAAGTTTTTTTTATAAAAATAAGAACTTTAAAAATTTAATCTTAATAAAAGTTATTTATAAAAGAAATTTAATTATAAATTATAATAAGTATAAAATAAAGAATAAACTAATAATATAATATAATTTATAAAATAATATAAAGAAAATATATATTAATTAATTGAATATAAGATTCATAGTAGCTAATAAAAATATAGTATTTTTACTAAAGAATTTCTTAAATGCTTTAATTAATTAAAGATTTAGATTTTTAATAGTAATATAATAAAACCTTTTATTATAATAGGTAGAATATAAATCTTAATATATAAACTAATATAATTCTTAAATACTATAATAATAATTTTATTTATTATTATTATTTTATTTTCTTAGTATTTAAAATAAAGATTTATTTATATAATTATAATATTAATATAATAATTATAAAATATCTTTTATTTATTAAGCTTAAATAATTCTAAAGATAATATAATTAAATAAAATAAGAAAGAAATTAAAGAAAATTAATATAATAAAAAATAAATATATTTATAAGATAATTAAATATATTTTAATATATAAATTTAAATAATTAATATCTTAGGAATTTTAATTTAATTAATAGTATAAAATTAAAGTCCTTATTATTTAATATAATTTATTAATAATATAGCTTTTTATAAATTATAATAATAATATTTATTTATATTAAATAGATTAATAAAGAATATAATTAAAGCTATACTAAGAAAACTATATAATTATCTTAATAATACTTTTAATAATACTTTTATTATTTCTTTTTATAATAACTTTTATTAATTTAAGCTAATTTTAAATAAAATTATATAATTAAATATAAATTAATTATAGTAATATATAATATAAATAGAGCTAAAAAAGCTTAAATATAAAAATATAAAGCATAATATATACTTTATAAAAGCTATTTAAACTCATTATTATTTTTATTAAATAAATTTATATAATAAAAAGTCTAAAGCTATAAATATTCTTAGATTATATTTATAAAAAAATATAAATAAAAGTTAATATTAATTTATTTATTAATTCTTAATATTATTAATTAAATAAAGATATATATTAAAAGATATACAATAATTATAATATTATTAAACTATATTTATAATAATTTAAATATAAAGAAATATTTTATAATATAAAAAGAAAAATAAATAAAATAAAAAATAAAAATAAAAAATAATAATAATAAATAAAAAATATTACTTATTGTATATTTTTCTTTTTATATATATTTAAATTAATATTTTAAAAATAAAACCTAAGATTATTAATAAATTCTAGGTATAATAAATATAATAAGGATTATATTAATACTATTATAAAAAGAATATATTAAGTAATCATAATTTGTATTATCTATATTCTTATTAAGTTCTTTTGCTATAAATAGTTTAGCTATATATTTATAGGTAAGGCTAGTCCTAAAGCTAAAATTAATATATTCTTTAGCACCTAAATTTATTTCCTCTTATAGTTATATATAATACTATCTTAATACTAAATCTTTTTTCTCTTTTTAAAGAAATAAGATAAAATCCCTTATATAAATTACATAGCCCTTATTTTTACCTCTTTTATTTCTTAAACACTAGCCCTCTTTTAATCTTATATAATTTATTTCTTTATTTAAATATTTACCTTATTACTATTAATAAATTACTTAAGAGCTTAATTTAATAATATCTTAATAAATATATTAATAATATTAATATTAAATTTTTAAAGTTTCTATTATTATAGAAAAGGCTTAATTTAATTAGCTATAAAATAAATAGACTTTTTAATCTAATAATATAATTACCCTTATACTAAACTATTAATTAAAACTTAATATAAAATAAAAACTTTAAACAAAAATCTTATTTTAATATAACTTTTATAATATATAATAAATAAAAAATAACAAAAGAATTTAATATATATTATTATATTTATATTATTAAATAGTTCTTATTAAAATATATAATATTTCTATTTATCTTTAGTATTTTACTATTTAATTACTTATTAATTAATATAAATAGCTTTATTATTAAAATATTTAATAAAATAAATATAAGCCTAGAATTAAAATTATCTTTTTATTATTAAAATTAATTATTTAAAGCTTTAATTTATTTTATATTTAGCTTTTAATATTATATTATAGTTAATAACTTATAATAAACCTTTAATTAATAAATTAAAGTTATATATACTTTTTTATTTATTATTTACTATATTTCTTTTTACTAATAATTAGATTTTTATTACTAATAAATATCATCTTTTTATTTTATTTTTTTATTATTAAGATTAAATTTTTAAAGTTTTTATTTTTATAGGAAAAGCTTAATATAATTACTTATAAAATAAGTAGAATTTTTAATTTAATAGTATAATTACCCTTATACTAAATTATTTACTAAGACCTAATATAAGATAAAAACTTTAAAAAGAAAAATCTTTTTTTAATATACCTTTTATAAATAATAGAAAGATAACTTTCTAGCTAATTTTAGTATAAAATAAATATACTATACTAATAGCTATCCTAATAGCAAAATAATTAATATAGTATTTAATAGAACTATAATAATAATAGCTAATTTACTTAAGTAGGCTAATAAATTATATAATAATAATAAGCTCTAAATAACTAATATTAATTTTCTTTTATTATATAATATTATTATTATTTTCTATTAATATAATAATTATATTATTAAAAAGTAATAAATTATTAATAATTAATTCTTTTTTTAGCTTAATTTTAAATTTAGTCTTTATAAGCTTCTTTTTTATAAAATAAGAAAATCTTTTATTTAATATTTTAATTATATTATAAATTTATATATTAATAATTATAAATTAAAGATTTTTTTTATAAAAATTAATAAATATAAATAAAATAATTATTTTAAGCTTTTTCTTATTATATTTATTATATATAATTTATTAATAAGTATTAGCTTTTAAAATACTATAAAGTAATATAATAATCTTTATAATTACAAGTAAGGCTTACGGCTCCATTTTGCGCATAGATCTTAAAGGAACTTTAGACACTATTTTTAGAATTAGCTTAGCACATCTAGCCCTATAGCTACTACTGTAACCACTATGTAACTAACCTAGCTAGCTAACTTAACCTACTATAATAGCTACCGCAATAGCTAGTTAGCCTGACCTAGCTATGTAACTAGCCCGAGCTAAAGCTGGCCGTCGTAATAGCTGTGTAACTGACCTAGTTAACTGACCTATTGCTATTGACCTGACCTATTGACCTGACCTATTGACCTAACCTAGCTGCCGCAGCTATTGCTGTGACTGACCTAACTATGCAACTAACCTAGCTATGTAACTGACCTAGCTATGTGACTGACCTAATTGACTAACCTGACCTGCCTGACCTAGCCGTTGCAATAGCTATGTGACTGACCCGTTGACCTAATTGACCTACCTACCGCAGCCGCTGCTATGACCAACCTAGCTACCCGACCTAGCTGCCATAACCGCTGCCGCAGCTGTTGTTGACCTAGTTGATTGACCTAGCTATTTGACTGACCTATTGACCTGACCTAGCCCGGCCGACCTAGCTGTGCAATTGACCCGGCTGCTTGACTTGACCTAGCCTGGCTGCTTGACCTGACCTGCCCGGCCGAGCCGTTGCAATAGCTGTGTGACTGACCTGTTGACCTGACTGACCTAGCTAGCCGGCCTGACCTAACGGACCTAGCTGCCGCAGCTGTTGCTGTGACTGACCTAGCTAGCTGACTTGACCTTCTGTAATAGCTGCCGCAACCGCTGTAACAAACCTAATTGCTTAACCTAGCTAAATGGAACTGCCCGCAATTTCGGAATTTGGGCCTACCTATTTCCATTGATTATATAATAAAGCTAGCTATTATAGGCTAGTTGATTTTGAAATTCTGGAAATGTAATCTTTCTAATTAATTTAATTAGCCTAGGTGGGGCAGCTAAGGTAATATTACCGGCAAAAGCAATAGGCTAATTAGAGGGCTAGGGTTAGCTGAGCTTTATCTGGCCATAGCCATTAAGTTAAGGGAGGCAGGTGTGTAGTTATCTTAAGTTTCTTAAGATATATTCTTTAAATATTAATTATAAATATCCTTAAAAAGTTATATTAAAATAATTTAATTTAACTTTATTTTTAATTATATATATATTTAAATTATATTATAAAATTATGAAAATATTTAAATTACTAAATAAAGAAATTAATATTAAGATTAAATATTAATTATTCTTAATAATTATATAATATTTATTTTACTTTTTACTTATTTATTTAATTAAAATTAATTTAATTAATTAAATTTAATTATATTTTTTTTTAATATTATTTACCTTTATTATAATTAATAAAATATATATAAATAATATAAAAATTTAATATTTCTTTAAGAAAAAGAATAAACTAGTATAGTAATAAACTTAATAATATTAAATAAAAAACTTTTAAATCTTATAATATAATTACCTTTATATTAAATAATAAATTTAAAAAAAATATAAAAAAAAATTAAACTAATCTAAAAATCTATATAAATATCTTATTATAATAATTTTAATTAAAACAATATATATATATACTAAAATATATATATAACTTATAATATATTTATTTACTTTATATTAATAAATAATTATATATTTAATAATAAAATTATTTATATATATAAATATAATAATAATATCTTAATCTTATTTACTCTAAAAAATAAATAATATTTAAAAAAAAAAAGAACTTAATTAATTTTATTAAATTAATAAAAAATCTTAAAAGTAGATTTTTAGTAATAATTAAAATTAAATTTATTTTCTTTAAGCTTTATATATTTAAAAAAAGACTAAGTCTTTTAAATTAATACTTAAAGTTTTATAATAGCTAGGAGTATTTAATAAAGCTAATATTTAATTTATTAAATATTAAAGAAAATACCTTTAAGCCTAATTAAAAGGTCTTTAGGAATAAGCTTAAAGATATAATATATAATTTATAATTTAATAATATTTCTTAATGGATTAGGAGGAAGTATAAGGAGTAAAATAATAAGGATAATTTTACTTAATAGAAATAATATACACGCAATAGCCATCTAAATTAATAGCAAATACAATTAGTCTTTTATACCATTTAAAACAGTATGTAAAATATAATCAGGGTTAATAAAATATATTAAGCTTAATTATTATACCTTATATCCTAATTTATATTTAATATTATAAAAATAAGTACTTTTCTTTTAATTTAATTAAACTATATTAAAAATACTAATCTTAATAAAGAGTTATTTTTTATTTCTTTTAAAGAGTTTTTTTTTTTTATTAAACTTTATTTATAAAATTTATAATTTAAAGTAAATAAGCTAAAATTAAAGAAATATATTTATTATTATTTTTATTTAAAGTATTTATTTTAATTTTACTAATAAATCCTTTTTATAAATAATTTAATAAGTATATTATAATAATTTATAATACCTTTTAATTTTTCTAATTAAATTATATACTTTAATAAGTATAATATTAGCTAAGATTTCTTAAAGCCTTATTTTCTAATAAAACTCTTTAATAATAAAATTATTATTAATAATCTTTTAAATTATTATTATTAAACTATTAATAAGAAATTATATTATATTAATAATTATTATTTTATTTATAATATAAAATATTAATTTAAGATTAATATATAGCTTATATTTCTTTAAAATCTTAATTTACTTTTTTAATAATTAGTCTTTTAATATCTACTTTTTAATAAAATAATTAGTCTTTATTAATATATTATATAATTAATTTATAAGTAAATATTTATTTTTATAATAAAGATATTATAATTTACTATTAATAAGATTATTTTATATTAATATCTTTATATATTGAAACTATTTATAACTATTTTTATTTTTATATTATTAATACTCTTATAATCTTTTCTTTATAATAGTTCTTAAGATTATAAAATAAATCTATAAATAATTTATATTTTTAATAATAAAAAAATAAATTATTTGTTAAAATAATATGAAATAAGATTATATTAAATAATATATATATATACTTATTATTTTAAGTAATAATAATATTACTTTTTATATTAAATATAATTCAAATCTTATTTATTACTTTTATATTTAATTTAATTAATAGATTAATACTTTAATATAAAGTAAGAAATTACTTATATTTCTTAATAAAATAGTTTATAATATTAATATAAGGGATAATCCCCTAGAATATAGTTTATAAATATTAATATTTTAATAAGAGCTATAATATAGGCTTATTTTATTTTTATTATTTTATTTTAAAATAAATTATATTTTATATAATAATAAGTTATAACTTATTTAATTAGTATTGTTAAAATAAATAACATATTAAGCTTATTAATAATACTAATAAGAATATATATTTATTACTATTATTTTTTTAGTCTTTAAATATATTATAGTATATATTATTTTCCTAATATAAATAGTTATTATTATTATTTATATTATTATTATACTCTTTATAGTTAATCAAAAAGATAATATAAACTAAATTATTTAAATAATTATTCTTATACTTATTATATACTCTCTATTATCTTTATATTAATATATTTTATTAAAGGATATTTAAACCTTATATATAATCTTTTTATATTTCTTTTTATAACTTTAAGCTTTTAGCTTAATATTTTATTTTCTATTAAAATTATAAAAAGTAATATTATAATATTTAAAATTAAGAATTATTTTATTATTTATAAATTTAATTAATTTAAAATTATTTAATTATTATTTATTAATAAAAACTATTTAAGAATTTTATTAAAAATAAGATTATTTTAATATTAATATAAAATTAAAATTATAAACTTTAAATTTCTAAGTATTTTATATATAATAAAAGCTTAAATATAAAAACTTTTTTATATTTAAAAAATACTTAAAAGTACTTATAAGCTCTTTAGCTTTTAAAATAGTATTTTTAAATTATATTTTTAAAACTTCTGAGGATTTCTTTATAATATTACTAAGAACTTTATATTTTATTAATTTTAAAGATTATTTAATTTTATTTATTTCTAAGAAAATTTTATATTAATTTTCTTATATTTTAAAATATTATTTAATTATTAATATTATATATATTTTAAAAGTAATATAATAATATACTTAAGAAAGGTATAATAAAAGTATATTAATATATTATTTATAATTAAAAATTTATTTTTAATAAAATAAATTTTTTATTTAAATAAAAAATTATAAATTCTTTTTATTATATTTTTAGGTCTTTTAATAAAATATAATAATATATTTATTAAATTCTTATTTAAATTATTAAAAAATTATTAATTTATTATTTTTTATTTTAAAAAAAAAAAAAAAATTTATATAAACTTATTTTTAAAAAATAACTTTATATATTAAAAAAATAATAATTTCTTTAAATATATTTAAAAATTTATAAATCTTTATTTTTTAAAATTAAAATAATCTTAAAATATTTAATATTAATTTATTATTATTTCTTATTTAATAAGCTATTTTATAATAAATTAATTTTTTATAAATATTTTTTAATTATAAATTATTATTTTATAATAATATTTATTAATTTATTAATTTATATAAAAATAAAATAATAATAATATATATAATTTATAATTAAAATTTCTTTAAATTCTTAGTTTTTATTTATATTTAAAAAATTAAGCTAATTATTAAAAAGAAAATAATAATATTTTTCTATAATAAATATAATAAGTATTATATTAATATTCCTATAAAAGAAATATATTAAGTAATAATAAGTTATATTATTTATCTAATTTTTAAGTTCTTTAGTAATAAATAGTTTATTTATATATTTATAATAAAGGCTAAGTTTAAAGCCTAAATTAATATACTCTTTAAGGCCTAAACTACCCTTATTTTATACTTATATATATTACTATTCTAATAAAGATATCTATTATTATATATATTAATAATAATTATATAAATTATATATAAATATTATATAATAAATAAAAAAGAACTCTTTTTTTTATTTTTAATAAAAGATATTAATATATTTTAAATTTCTAATTTAAATTATTATAATAAGCTAAGTATTATATTTTTTTATAATATTTTATATAATTATATATATATATAACTATTAATTATTATAATATTATTAAAAAAATTATAAAAAAAAATAATAAGATTAAATTAATATATATATTATAATAAAAAGAATAATTTAAGTAATAAATAATCTTAATTAAATTAAATAATTTAAATTATATTTTTAAAAACTATAATCTTAATAATTATAATTATTATAATATAATTATCTTAATTAATTTATTATTTTAATTTTATTTTAATAATATTTATTATAATATTTATTTTATTAAATTAATAAAAACTTAAATATATATTTATATTTATAAAAATTAATTAAATATTTATTATAAAATATTTTTTATTTTATAATTAATTTTTAATTAAATTACAAGAAAAAAGAAAAATAACAATCCACAGCCAGGCTATTTATCTTATTTTAGCCTTTCGGAACAGAAATTCTTATATTATAAATAATTAGTATGCTAATAGTCTCATAATATATAGACATAATAACTTAAGTAGCTGTATTTTGTTTTTTCGGTAATTATTAGATAATATCTCTTGTAAATAGCCCTAATTTACTATATAAATTAAGTAAATTACCCTAGTTTGGCTATCTTGTTATTATAGATATTATATATGCTATAATCTTTTTATAATAGCTATTTATAATTATAGCTATATAGGTTTAATTTTGTAGATTTGCTATTTATTTAATTCTAAGTCTATATTATTTATTTAGTATAGTTGTTTTGTTTATATAAGGCTTATAAATTTAGATATATAGTATTATATATAAGGCTAATAATAATTATTATACTTTTTATATATTAAGTAATTTATAGATAATTATTATTGTAATTAGCTTTAAAATCCTATATTAAACCAATAATATATATATTTATTTTATCTTCTAATTACTCTTTTTCTTAGTTTTTGCTAATAAACTATTTATATTAAGTCTATAATTATTATATTTTATTATAGCCATATTTACCCTATAGCTAGTATTTATTATAATTTAGAATATACCTAGTTCTTAGATTATAATTTATAATATTTACTATATTTACATATAATATAGGCATTTATTATAATTTATTACTATTATTAGACTCTTTTTCTTTATCTTTTTTATTTAATATTAAATTAGACTATATTAATTATTACTATACTTATATTGGTAATGGAATTAGTGTTTCTAGTATACATTATCTTTTAGATAGTATTTCCTTTAAGTCTATTAATAGCTCTCTTTTTGATATTTGGTATTTTAGTATTTATAATTATATTAGTCTTATTGATCTATTGGTCTAAGTAATAAAACTAAATTTGGATAATAATATAAATTGAGCTAATAGGTTCTTATATACTAATAATAATAATAGTATTATTAGTTCTACTATTACTATTTTTATTATAGATAATAGTTTTATATCTATACCCTTTTTAGGAAAGTACTATATATTTAGTATTATAATAAAAATATAGTCTTCTTTATATATTAGGGGAACCTATATCTTATTATAGTTAAGCAAGCTAATAATTCTTCTAATATAGTTAAATAAAGTACCTCTTATAAAATAACTATCTATATTATTAATTATCTTTTTATAAAATAATATTTATAATTTCTTATAAATTAGCTATATTATAAAAACCTAGAATAAGTAGTAATTATAATCTATTTCTTTGTATAATGCCCTAGGAGTAATAAATAATACTAATTAAATAACTATACTATATTATAGTTATACTAAATCCTAGTTTAAATTTATATTTTTTTAGAATACCTATATACCTATTCCAATAATAGGACCTATTATAATTATAAATAGAGGTATTAAAGGGAATATAGTAGCTTATCTAAAGTACTAAAATATAACTCTAGTAATCTAATATTAGTATTTATATAAAGACAATATTATAGTACTTATAATTAAATATATTCTTCTTAAACTATTATTAATACTATATTATAATTATAAGTCTATAGAATACTATTTTTATTAGGTAATTTTAGCTTTTATATTAGTATATATAGATAAATATATTTATATATTTAAAATCATATATTCTCTTAATCTTTATCTTTAATTATAAAACTATAAATTACTATATTTAAACTAAAGAAAAGTTTAATTTTTATAGATTTTTAGTACTTATTAGATTAAAGGGATAAATAAAATAATTTTATAAGCTATTTTAGTATAGATATTATAATTATACTAATAATCTTTATATTTAGACTATTAATATAATACTTAGATATATTATTAAATTAAATAGGAATATATAGCTTAATAAAAAAGAATATAAATATATTATTACTAATATTCTTTTAGTTTTATTAAACTTTTTATAATTATATTTATACTTTAGATATAGTTAAATAAATATAATATTATAAAATAAATCTTTTAAAATTAATATTCTATATTTTTATTACTATTTTTTTATTTAATTTCTTAGGTATATTTATTTATATAATTACTATAAGGTCTATTATAATTATTTATAGTCTATACTTACTATATATATACCATAATATTATAATAATATTACAATAATAAAATATACTAAGTTTAATTCTATAGTATTAGATTAAATTAAGGTATAAATATATATACTATTTCTATATATTTATATAAATTTAATATTATTATTTTAGCTTCTTATATTCCTCTATTAAACTTTTAGTTTTATTTAGATTATTTTAAATATTAATTTTTATATATTAGTATTATAATATAAGATTTATATCTTAATTTTTTTTAGTATAATGGTTTAGAATTATTGGTATTAGTGTAAGGGGTAGATATTAGAAGGGTATATTATCCTTATTATTATAGTTATAATTTTCTTTTACTCTATACTATTCTTTAGTATTATAGCTTAATTAGGTATTATATTATTATAGAGAATATAATATAGATAAGTAATTACTATTTATATATACTAGAGTTTCTATTAAATAGAAATATAATTAGTAATAGTATATTATAATTTATTTTAAGTAAATTATAAAAAATAAAATAAATAGTCTAATACCTTAGAAAATATTAATTTATTTAAAGGATTACTTAATTAATTATTATTAGGTATTATAATTATTATTTTCTAGTTCTACCTAATTTAATATTAAATAGACTATTCTACTATATAAATATAGCCCTTTAGTAATACTACCTTTATTAATACTATTAATATTATTACTTTTTTTAAGCTAAGTAATTAAGAAATTAATTTTTTTAAAGGATTATTTAATTAGATATTGCCTATTAGAAAATCTATTATTAGTTAATAATATATTGCCTATTATACTTATTATTAAGAAAGATTAGATTATTAGATATAGTCTATTATTAAAAATATTAATATCTAATCTATACTATACTTTATAAATATTATCTTAAAATAATTATCTTATAGCTAATTTATCTATAGGATTAATATAACCTAATATAATTAGCTAAAATTTATTATAAAATAATTTTATATTATTATAAGCAATAAATATTACTATATTATTTAATTTAATAACTACTTAAGATAGTACTAGTAGTCTTTTCTAGTATTCTAAACAAAAGTTAATAACTATAATATTAAGTACCCTATCATCTTACAAAAGGAAAAGGGAAATATTTCTACTAATATAAAAAAATAGTTATATAATTAAAAGTAGTAGTATAAATAAATTTACTAATAATTCTTATAAATAAATTATTTTTAAGAGTATATAAACTAAATCTAATTTATATAAATAATAATCTAATCTATAAAGGCTTTATTAGAAATTAGATTATAATTTTTTTAAGAAGGAAAGGGTATTATTTAATTAAAAATAGTATAAGTTAATTTCTAATAAGTAAAAGGTATTAATTATTATAGTATTTTATTATAATTTTTATAATATTAATACTTTATTAATTATAATTTATTATTTTTATTATAGGAAGTTTAGGTAAAGTTATTTATATATTATATAAGCTTAGAAATAGATAGGCTATATTACCAAGACTAAGGCATATATACTATTCTTTTATATCTAGTACTTTTCTTCTAAATTAAATATCTTAGTTTATATAGATTACTTAAGATAAATCCCTTCTTATTATCTATTTTATAGTATATATCTTTATAATAGTCTTGGTTATAAGTATATATACCCTAAAAAATTAAAAGATTTAATTATTATAGAAAAAAAACTTATTATCTTATATTTATTATATAGATTCTTTATTAAAATAAATATTATTTATACTAGCACCTATAATATAGTATATATATAGTATATTAAGGACTATATTATTATTTTTCCTAATAATATCTAAGATTTAGTATCTATTATCCTATTATATTATTTACTAAAGGTATTAAAGTATATTTATATTATTTAATAAAGTCCTATAAAACTAATATTATATAATTTATTTAAGCTATTTACTATTTAATATATTATTATTAAAAGGGCTTTTATATAGTTAAAAAGATATAATCCTTATTATAGGAATATTAGATTAAACCAAGAAAAAATAGAAAGCTAGGGCAATCTATCCTATAATGTACTTTTATAGGTATATAAGAGTATATAATATAATAAGCTATTTATAGCTTAGAAGGTATAAACTATATATATTATACCTTTTATAGAGTAAGGTATATAAGAAAAAAAGCCTTATAATCTTAATAATATAATTATTAAATTATAGAATACTAAAGAATTTACTAAGATAGTAGAAGTAATAAGTAATAAATTTCTTAAATATCTTATTAAGCTTAGTTTAGATAATATACTAGATTATTTACTTAATACTAAAAAAGTAAAGTAATCTATTAAGAGGCCTTATTAAATATAGTAATTAGCTAGGCTAGGCTTAGTATAATATAATATTATATATCTATATAAGATTATATTCTATAATATTATATTATCTAGACTATTTAATATTAATAATATTTTTAATATTAAAAAGGCTAATAAATTATAATTTATTATAAATAATATTAATTTAGATAATAGTAAATATTAGCTATATATTTAAATAAATTATAATAATAATTTTATTAATAATAAAGATATTTAATTTTATATTAAAATCTTCTTAATACTATTTCTATATAAATTAGGTAGGCTATATACTAAAAATAAGCTAATAGCTTTAATATTAAATCCTATACTTTAAGTAAAAAACCCTTTACTATTATTTATAGCCATAAATAATATATTTAATATCTAAAATTTAATATTAAAGGTATAAGCTAAATTAATTATATAATATTATAGTAGAAAATTTACTAATTATCTTGTTTTTATTTTCCTAGTATTTAATACTACTATTAGGCAATTAAATCAATATATTAGTATACTTAATATAAAGTAAAGGAATTTTTTTAAACTTAAGAGCATTATATACTTATTAATACCAAAAAAACTTAAATTTATAAAAAAATAATTAAAGAAAACTAATAAAATAAATAATAAGAGTATTTATAAGCTATTATACTTTCTAATTATATATAAATATTATTAATCTAATTTACTAAAAATAAGTCTATATATATATAAAAAGATTAAAAGTTTAATTATTTAGCTTAGAATTCTAGTACTATAGTTTATTTTAAATCCTAATAATATTATAAATTTTATAAAGCTTTGGCTTATTATATATTAACTAAAGAATCTAGAAACTATAGATTTTTTTTTATAGGGTTTAAGTAACTTTATTTACTATATTAAGCTAATAATATCTAATCTAATGAATTTAATTATTTTTTTTTACTATAAAATAAGTATATTTTTTAATTATTTTATTAAAATAAATAAAAAGTCTATCTTTGGTTATATTAGTTATTATTTTGCTATTATTAAAATAAATAAATATAATACTTTATACTTATATAGGCTATTATGGCTATAGGGGAATATAGATCTTTGTACTACTATTATAAATATAGATATAGATATTAATTATAATTCTATTTCTAATATAAATATAAAGGTATATTATAATTATATTATTAGCTATATTAATAGTATTATTATTAAGGTATATAGGAATACTTTTATTTTTATTTAATTTAATAATTACTAATTATATAGTATTTTATAGGATTTGAATAGGAATATATATTATTATCTTTGTGCTAAGAGGACTATAAATATAAATATTAGCTAATTTATATTAAGTTTTATAAAACTTAAGTATTCCTTTAAGGTAAAGGCTAACTTTTATATATAGATAATATAAATCTATTATTATAGTCTTATATATATAAAGTACTTAATTAGAAAATTAAAAAAAAAAAAATATAAATACTAATTTAATATACTATAGCCTTTAGTAAAGAAAAGTTTATTTAATATAAATAAGACCTTATAATTATAAAGATCTAATTATATAATTAATAAATAGTCTAAGCTAATTATTATTATTCTTTATTATAATTATAATATCTTATTTATTAGTATATAAAATAGGATAATAATTTTAATTTACTATTTAATAAACTATACTATAAAAATTAATAATCCCATTTAGTATTAAGTAATAATTATAGAGAAAGTATTACCTAAGGTAAATATTTAAGTAAATGGATATAAGGCTGGCGATAATTTAAATCTTAGTAAGTAGATAATAGCTATAAAAAACACTACCTAAAAGTTTATAGTTAAATTTATAAATTATATTTATATAAATAAGCTTTTATTATATATAAAAGTTATATTATATTTACTAAGGTATTTTACTAAATATTTATTAATATATTATTAGGTATTTCTTAATATATTATAGATATATTAATTTATTTATTAGAATTAGTCCTATTTATATATAAGTACTAGTATTCTAGATAATACTAAGCCAATTACTAAGAATATTATATTTAGTAAATATAGGAAAAAAATACCTTTTTTAGAATTTTATTTTTACTAAGGCCTAGTTTTATAAGATATTTATTTATATAATTATATTATAATAATTTAAGTATAGCATAAATCTTTTAGTCCCTATAGTTATACTAGGATTCTATTTAAAGAAAAATAGAAATTAGGTAAGAATTAGGTCTAGACTTTATATAAGGCTATAAGATTACCAACCATCTATTTTAATGGTTTTATTAATATAGATTTCCATACAAATAATAATACTACCTATTATTAATAGTATATTACTTTTATAATTATATTATAGCCATATATAGGTATATATATATATATATACTAACCTATAAATATATAAAATTATAATTTAGTATTTAGGTTTACTTATACCTTAGTATTAATTTCTTAATAAATTATCTAAAAATATTAATAATATATAAAAATAATATAAAATTTAACTTTTATATAGACTATTATTAATTACTAATAATATCTAATTCTTAAAAAGATCTATATAAAATACCCATTAGGATATAAAGCAATAGGCTACTATTTATAATAAGTATATAAGCAATAATTTAATAGATTTTAAAGGTAATAATAATACTAAGGGAAATAAGGATAATTTTTATAAAGATAAAATTAAAAATATAAATTATTTTATTATAATAATATATATAATAATTAAATAAAAGTAAATTACTATTAGATTATTATTTCTTTTAAAATTTATAATATAATTAAATTACTTTTAGTAATAGGTGCCTATATTAATAGATAATCTAATACCTTATAGCAAAGAATCCTTATTAGTATTTAGATTATTAGATATTTTTATAGTTATATAATTACTAATAATATCCTAGCTTAAAGCTATTAAAGAATAGTAAAATAAGCTCTTAAAAGAGATTAAAAATAGAATATAGAGTATTTAGAGTATAGTAATAATAAATCTTATAACTAAGTTTATATCTAATATTATTAAGACTATATTTAATAGCTTTAAAGAAAATGCCCTAGTAATTATAAAGATAAATACCTATATAGTAGATTAGTAGTAATATACTAAGCTATCTACTAATATTTTATATACTAATTTTATATTCTTTTTATCTACTATTTATATTATTACTAATACTTTTACCCTTAATAAATAATAATATCTAATACTTTTTCTAGTATACTAATACCTTAATAAAATTAAAGATAATAGTATTAATATAGGGTCCTAGGATTAGCCTTAAAGCTAGACCTAGCTCTTTTAGTATTTTAATAGGGAAAAAGGTATTAATAAGTCCTAAGTAATTAAAATATTAGCTAATATATTTCTTTAGAAGTATATATCTTACTATTTATTAATTATTATAATTTTTAATATTATAATTTTATAAATTAATAGGATTATTATATATTTAATATATAAATTTTTTAATTAGAATATAAATATTATATTTAATTAAAAGATTAATAAATAGCTTTAAGTATAATAGGCTAATAAGTAATTATTAATTATTAATAAAGTAAATATATTAAGGGACTTAACTTTATTCTCTATAAATATATATTTATATAAACTTTATAATTATAAAAAACTATTTAAAAGAATTCCTATTATTCTCTTCTTAGGTAATTTCTATTAATTTAGACTTATTAAGAAATCTATTATTCTCCTAAATACTATAATATTCTATATAAAGTCTAATATAAAAGCAAAAGTAGATAGGGTATTAAAGTATATAAAAGTATATAAGATCTAGCTTAGATTTTAAACTATTATTATTCTAGAAAAGTAGGTTTATATTATAGGGGACTAAGAACTTAGAAGACTATTAACCTAAGTATAATAAAATATTTAAAACTAATTAAATATTAATTTATTAAACTATTAATATTATTAAAATAATAATTCTATTTTCTAGGAATATAATTTAATTATTATTACTTTTCTTAATTATAATTAATAGAATTTAAATATAAAGGCTATATTATAGTACTAGTATAAGAAGGATATATCTATATATATCTTTCTCTCTAAATATAATTAAAAAAATATACTAACTAAGGATAAATACTTAGATATTCTTAGTATTAATAATTATAATATATTCCTAATACTAGCTAATTTTCTATTTCTTCTTAGTATACTAATAATTATTAATATTAATATTTATTAGAAAATAAAGCTAATAAATAATACTATATATAATACCCTTAATATTATTATAAATAAAAAAAACTATCTAGATTATTATATTTCCACCAATCTTATTATCTACTTTAGACCTTTAATAAACTTAATTCTATTTAGTAACTTAACCAAAGATTTTTATTTTATTAGTATATTTACTAGGATCTTATTATTAACCACCTATAGCACTATAATAAACCCTATATTATATTAACTATAGTAAAAGTACTTAATTAGCTAATATAGTCTTTTCTATATAGTAGCTTTTGCAAGTATTAATTATAAAGTCTAAAGATATATTATAGACTTAATTATTTTTAAGCTTTATAAAATATACAAAATCTATCTTATAGGGGAGCTAAGTAAATATAATCCTTATAGCCTTTATATATAACTATTATAATATAGAATATTAAATAGCATTAGATTACTATCTAAGATTAGGCCTATTAATATAATTAAGAATATAGTACCTAAGGAAATAATTAATACTAAGCACTAGCTATATAAGCTATCTAAAATAACCATTTATTAGGCTTAAATTAATAAATTAATCTAGGGCTAAGTAATTAGATAATAGGTATAATAAGGATTAGTATTATAAATATAAAGCCAATATTAATAACCAAATAGAAAGCCAAATAGAGAGCTAAGTGGGGAAGAAATTTCCTATTTAAGTAATAGGGAAGATAGTAAAGCTTTTTTTTGTTAGCGGCTTTTCTCTTCTATATATATTAGAGAGACCTTTTTATTCCAAAAGGCAAATTATTAAAATTAAATATTTTTTTTTTAATTTTATTAAATTATAAATTAAATATAAAATAAAAACTTTTTATTTATAAATTTTTTTATTAATTTAAATAAAATTAATTTTAAATTATTATAATAAAATATTTTTTTTAATATTAAATAAAAAAAAAATTTATATAAAATTAATTATATTTATTAAAATATATAAAAAATTAAAAATTTTATATAATTAAATAAAAAAAATTTATATTTAATATAATTTTTATATAATTTATTTTAAATATAAAAAGTTATTAAAAAATTATTATAATTATTAATTATTAATTATTAAAAAAAATATAATTAAATTAATATTTTATATAAAATTTAATTAATTTTAATAAAAAATTATTTTTTTTAAATAATTTAATATTAATTTATAAATATTAATTTATTAAATAAATTTTTTATATTATTTATTTAAAATTTTTTAATAAATTAAATAATTAATTTTAATATTAAAAATAAATTATTATTAAAATAATTTTTATTTTTTATATTTTTAGAAAAATATAAATATTAATTAAATAATATATTTAATTATATTTTTAGTATTTTAATTAAATTCCTTTATAATAAAAAAAGCCTATAAAGCTATAAAAAAAGCTAAAAAAGAGACTTTAAAGATTTAAATAATATAATTAAGAATATTAAATAGGATTTTAAATTTACTAAATTAATTTTATTAAATTAAGTATTTTCTTAGGCTAAGTATTTAAATATTTAATATACTAAAACTAAGCAAATAAAAGCTATTATATATAAATAGCAAGCCTTTAAGCTAAGAATAAAAAATCTTTAAAAGAACTCTATTATTTATTTAAATCTATATTTTATTATAATAATCTTTTTTATTAAGTTTTAAAGACTTAATAATAGTATTATTTAGCTTATAAATAAAAATTAAATTAATTTTACTATATAATATTTATAATAATTATTTATTAAATATATATTTATTATTTAATAAAAGCTAAAAAGGCTTATTAATTTAATTATAAATAGAAAAAGTAGGTATTAATATAGGTATAAATTTAACTATAAAGAGATTTAATAAAATAAAAGGTAAAATTTATAAAAGAATAAAGAGGCTTAATATAAGATAATAAGAAAATACTTAATAAGAAATTCTTACATATTATTATTTATACATTTTAAAAAAAAAAAAAAAATTATAAAAATTATTTAATAAACTAATCTAATATTATTTTAATTTTTTATATATTTTTAAAATATTGAAAAGCTAATCTTTCTTTAAATTTTATTTTATAGTCTTAAGAAAATTATAAGTTTATAATTTCCTAGAATAATAAAAATACTATAAAATAAATTCAATTTAACCTCCTAATTATTATAATCTATATAATAAAATAAATAAAGACCCTAATATTAAATATTATAATAATTATTATTTATATTTATAATTACTAAAATTAAATTTTTAAAATTCCTATTCTTATAAAAAAAGCTTAATATAATCACCTATAAAATAAATAAACTTTTTAATTTAATAATATAATTACATTTATACTAGACTATTAAGTAAGACTTAATATAAAATAAAAACTTTAAAAAAAAACCTATTTTTTAATATAGCTTTTATAAATAAAAAAAATAGCTTTTTAATTAATTCTAGTATATAATAAATATATTATATTTAAATTTATTTAAATATTAGAATAATCAAGATTATATTTATTAAACTTATTATAATAATAATTATCTTACTAAAGATAATATAAAAGCTTTATAAAATATATTAACTCTAAATAACTAAAATTACCTATATTATTATTATAATTAATAATTTTAATAAAAAGCTATAAGATTATATAGGAAAGGTAATTAATAGAGATTATATTAATAAAATAAATATATTCCTTTTTCTTTGATTTATCCTCTTTAAGCTATAACTTTTATAAATAAAATTTAATAAAGAAAAAATAAGAAGGTTTTTTAAAGAAAAAAAAGAGGAGATTAAATTCCTTAATAAGGCTAAGATTTTTAATATAGTTTAATTAGATTAAGATAAAAAAGATTAATTTTATAATATAAAGTATAAATTGGAATATAAGGTATAATAATTAAGCTTAATATACCTTATTAGATTAAAGGCAAGTAGTGCTAAAAGAAGATAACTATATTAAATTAATAAAAGAGAGTAAGTTTGTCTAAATAAATAAGCTAAAAGTAAAATAACTATTATATAACTATTAGGGATATTTATAATTACTAATATTATAACTATAGATTTCTATTTTAGCTTAATAAGGTATTAAATATGATATATAGTATAAATTATTATATTAGTTTTATAATTTATTAAAAATAAATATTTATTTTCTAATAAAATTAAAAAAATTTAATATTAAAATTATTTAAATAAAATTTATAATTAAGTTTTTCTTAATATAATTCTTTATTTTTTAATATTAATTTTATTAATTTTAATATTAAAGTCTTTAGCTTTAAGTTTATTTTTATTATCTTTAATATCTTAAATATTCTATTTCTTAATTTTATATACTTTTAATAAATACTTGCTTTTTTCTTTTTTCTTATTATTAAAAGCTTTTTTTTAATTTTATATTTCTATTAATATTATAAGTATATTTATTTTTTTTTAAAAAAAATAATAAATTTAAAGAATTATAAATATTAATATAATGTATTATTATTTTATTATTTTAAATAATAATAATTAATTTGTTTTATTTAGATATTATATTTAGGTATATATAAATTATATTATATTTAATAAATATATAAAGAAATAAAAAAATATTTTTAAAATATTAATTTTATAATTAAAGTTTTTTAATATATTTTGAATTTATAAGGAGCTTTTTATTAAAAATATTAATAATTAATATATATATATTAATTAAGATCAAATTTTTAAAGTTTCTATTTTTATAGAAAAAGCTTAATATAATTACCTATAGAATAAGTAGACTTTTTAATCTAATAATATAATTACCCTTATACCAAACTATTAACTAAAACCTAATATAAAATAAAAACTTTAAAAAAAAATCTTTTTTTAATATAGCTTTTATAAATAATAAAAAGATAACTATTAGCTAATTCTAGTATATAATAAATATACTATACTAATAGCTATCCTAATAGCAAAATAATTAATTATTTAATAGAACTATAATAATAATAGCTAATTTGCTTAAATAGGCTAATAAGTTTTACAATAATAACAAGCTCTAAACAACCAGCATTATATTTACCTTAGCTATAGTCAATGAATATAATAAAGATCTTTTTAATAAGGCAAGGAGTGTATCTTTTAGTAGGACCATCTAAACAAAGCTATATATATATATTAAAGAATTTCTTTTTAAAGATATTAAAAAGAAGAATTATTATATAAAATAATAATTTATAATTTAAATATAAATAATTAATATAAGTATATAAAAAGTAATTATTAATAATTATATATTCTTTTAATATATTAATTTTAATTTAGATAATAGTTTTTTAAGTATAAAATATATAATTATAATAATAAGAATTATTAAGTATAATAAAATCTTTAGCTTAAAAAAAATTATAATAAAAAGTATTTTATAAATAATAGAAAAAACTATAATAAAAAAAGAATAAAATAATATAAAAGGAAATAATAAAAATAATAAAAGGCTATATTTTATTAAAATAAATATTTCTTTAATTATTATTTAAATATTTCTTAAAAGTATATAATTAATTCTTAATTAAAATATTATTATTTATTTTAAGAAAATAAAAGCTTTTATAATGTATAAGAAAATATACTATTATACCTTATTATTATAATAAAAGTTCTAATATTAATAGCTTTAAAGATTATATAAGTTTATTATAATAAAATATAACTATAAATAATATAATAAGTATATATTTATAAATATAGATATTTAAATACTTATTATAGTTTATATTTAGCTAAATACTAAAGATAAAAAAATAAATTATTTATAAAAGGCTATTAGAATTTATATTTTAAAAATTAAAAGTATATAATAATATAAAAAAAAAGATTTATTTAATATATAAATTAATATTAATACTAAAATATTAAAAGTTTTAATATTTATAGCTTTAAAAATTAATTATTAATTTATTATAATACTTATTATATTAGCTTAAATAATTTTAATTTTATAAATTATAATTTAAAAAATTATATTAAATATTATTTTTTTATCTTTTTATTAATTAATTAATTAAACTTTTTTAATTATAATTTTGCTTAATAAAATTAATAATCTTATATATTTATTAATTATAATTCTTAATATTTACTTATAATAGCCTTATAATTATTATAATTTAAATTATTAGAATATTTAATTAAGGTAATTATATTATAATAATTATAGTACTAAGAACTATAGCCTTAGGCAATAAAAGCCTAATTACCTAACCTAGCTAAGACTACCTATTACTTAAAATACTTTCTTTATAATAATATATATATTAATTTAAACTTACTAATATTTACTTATATAAACCTTAATTTTACAAAGATTATAAGTATAAATTAAATTAATATAAATAATATTAGAAAAACTATTAAATTAAATATATATAATATATAAATATAAATAAAATAATCTTTTATCCTTTTTATACTATAATAAAGCCTATTAATCTTAAGCTTTATCTTAAAATACTTATTTCTTAAGGGCTTTAAATTATAATAATTATTAATAGCTTATTATAGGTAATTATTACTATTCTTATATTAATAATAATTAAATATAATTAATATTTTATTATAGATGTATATTTTTTATATATTTTATTATATATACTATATATTATTTTCATATTATTTTATATATTACTATAAAGGTTTAATAAAATTAATAAAGTTTAAAAAACATTAATTAATTAATTATATTATATTAATATTAATAGTTTATTATATTTATATTTAATTATATATTTACTCTTTTTTTATTTTTTATAAGATAAAAGCCTATAATTAATATATTGTTAAATATAAAATTATTAATTTAATATAATAGAATCCCCTATAAGCTATTATATAGTACAGTTTAGTATATTAAGCTAGTTAAACTATTTAATCTTTTTAGCCTAATAGCTAGAAAGGTTATTATAGGGTAGTAACACTATATTATCCCTTATATTTAAAAACTATAAAAAATCTTTTTATATATTATTTATTATTAATTTTTATAAAATTATAATTAAATAAAAAGAATATTATTAAATATAAATTAATTTTTTTATTTTAATCTTTTAAATCTTAATTATTATATTATTATTAATAAATTTATATTTTAAAATATTTATATTTATATTATTAATATCTTAGTAAAATATAATAATTATTATTCTTATAATAATATTAATAAAGTATAATTAATAAATATAATATAAAATATTAAGAATAATAAATCTATTATTAAGAATTATTTATTTAATAATAATAATAAAAATAATTTATTTAATAAATAAAAATTAAATCTTTTTTTAAAATATCTAAATTATATTATTTATTATTATATTTTTCTAATCCTATACCTTAAAGCTATAAATAGTAATAATAGCTAGTAACTTACTATAGGCTATTACTATTATTCTTATATTAGCCTTAATTAAAAAAAGAAACTATTTTTTAAATAGTCTTAATATTACTTTTTAAAATTTCTTTTTTTATAAAAATACTTTAATATGAAAATATATATATAAAATGCTTTCTTTTTTAATTTTTTAGTATTAATATATATAATAATAAATAATAAAACTTTATAAATTTTATTTTCAAATTTAAAGTTTATTTATAAAGATTTTAATTAGATTATATAATTATAATAAAATATATATTAAAATAAATTATATTATATTATATATTAAATATAAAAATTAAAATTAAAAATAAATTTATTATTTAGTTTATATATTCTAATTATATAAACTTTAATTAAATATAGTATAGCTTTGATATTATTAGTTTTATATTATGATATAAGCTATTAATTATAAGTATTTTTATTTTATAATACTTACTTTTAAAGGCTTTAAATTATAATAATTACTAATAGTTAGTTATAAGCAGTTACTACTATTCTTATATTATTAATAATAATAGTAAAGTAATAATAATAATATATATATAATAATAATAATATAAATATAATAATAATGATATATAAATTTACTATATAAAAGAATAAATTCTCTTTATATTAATATATTATATAAGATTTATATGTAATTTATTTAATATAAAACTAGTAAAGACATATATTAAGAATATATATAATGTGTAGCTTAGGTTACTATATATATAAAGAAATAAAGGGGTAGGAATAGTAAGAATACTAAGCTAAAGCTAATAAAAGCAATCTTATTTTTAAGACTATATATATATAAAAAAGAAATAAATAATAATAATAAACTATAAGAATCAAAATAATATATTAATAATTAATATATATGTATTTATAGAAAATATATTAATTATAATATTTATTAAAGATTTAAATTAATAAATAATATTAAACTTATAATACTAATAATTATTTTTAATAATAAATATTTTAGTTATTATATTTCCTTAAATATTATAATAAATCAAGTTTAATTACAATTATTAAGTAATTATAATTTTAGTTATTATATTTCCTTAAATATTATAATAAATCAAGTTTAATTACGATTATTAAGTAATTATAATAATTATATTTATATATATAAATAATATCTAAGTAATATTAATTAAAATTACTAATAAAACATTATATAAAATAATAATTAAATCTTAACTTCATTATTTAATTATTATTTATTTCATTTATATTAATAAGTTTTATTATTTATATAAAGTAAATATTAATAAATATTATAAAAATAATTTTTAATATAAAAATAATAAAATATAAGATTAAAATATTATAATAAGTATAATTTTATAAAAATCTTTAATTTACTATTTGTATTATATTTTATAATTAATAAATAATTAAATATATTTAATTTATTATTATAATTAATATAAAAATTAATATAATATTAATACTATTTTTTATTAATTATATATATATAAATCTTATATATATAATAACTAAAAGTAAGTTTTTAAAGATAATTATTAAAAGATACTATAATATTAAATATATAATTAAAAAGATTTGTCTTTATTAATAAGGTTCTTTAGAATATTTAAGATTATATTAAAATATTATAATTATTATAAGAGTTCTTTCTTTAATTTTATTAAATACTATTAAGAACTTAATAATAGGCTTAAATATTAATTATTATAAATGATTTTTAAAAAGGAAAAATTACTTATAAATAGATTCTATTTTATTCTTTATTATATTATATTATATTTTTAAGACTATAGTATAATTTTAAGAATAATCCTTTATATTAATATAAAAATTAAAAAGAAATATATTTAAAAAGATTCTAATATTAGGTTTTTATTCTTTTTTAAGATTAAATATATACTAAGTATTATTTATTAATACTATTCATTTAATTAATACTAAAAATAAAGACTTTCAATAAATTTAACTTTTTATTAATATATTAATTATTAGAAAGATATTTTATAAATATTTATAAATAATAATAAAAAGTTTTAATAAAATATTAGAAATTAAAAATAAAATATCTTATTAAATACTAATTCTTTATTTTAATATATATATTAATATAAATATTTATAATATATTATATTTTTATTTTAAAATTAAAAATTAGTTTTTAATTAAAAACTTAAAATATTATTTTATCTTAAGATATTATTTTATTATAAATTTTATAATATAATTTATCTTTATTATTAATATAAGAAAAATAAATAAATATATTAAATATATTAATATTAATATTTTTTTTAAGAATAATTTAATTATAGATTAATTATTATAAAAATAAATAATTAAATTCTATATAATCTATTTAAAGTCTAAATTAATTTTATAAGTAATTTTAATATATTTAAAAAAAAATAGCTTTTATTATTTAATATAATATGATTTTTAATATATATTTAATTATTTTTTAATAAAAATTATTCTTATTTATATTTATATTTTAATTATTTTTTCTTATTTATATATTTATTAAGACTTTAATATAATTATAATTTTAATTATTATTATTAATTAAAGATAAAATATAATTAAAAGAAGTATATTAATATATTCTTATTATTATATAATTATAATTTTATTTTAATTTTATTAATATTTTAAAGTAAAAATATAATAAAGACTTTTATAAATAAATTATATTTTATTTAATATAATAATAATAATAACTATAAATCTAATATAATAAATATTAAAATATATAAAATTATTAATAATTTATTAATACTTAATTATATATAAAGTATATATAAATATTATATAATTAATAAATAAATTACTTTTTTCTTTTCTTTTTATCTTTATTATAATAAATAAATTAATATATTTTATATTTATAATTTATATTAATATAATAAGCTAAATATTATTTTCTTTATAAAATTATAAAATAAAATATAAATAATATAATTAAATATAAATTATTATTTTTTTAATTTTTTTATTTTTTATTTTAATTTTAATTAAATTATTTATTAATTCTTTATTTTTTTTATTAATTTATATTATTTTTATTTATTTTTTTAACTAAAAATTAATTAATATTTACTTTAAAATTTATTTTTATTTTATTAATTTTTAAACTATTATACTATTTAATCCTTATAAGCTTAATATAATCCTAATTAAATAATTAGCTTTAAGTCTTTTTAAAAACTAAAGTTTTAATTTATAATTTTTAAATAAGATTTTAAAATATAATAATTTTTAAATTTTTTTATATTTAATTATTTTAAAATTATTATTAATTATAATTTTAATTTTTATATTTATAATAAATTTAAAAAATTCATTATTAAAATTTATTAAAAATCTTTTATTTTAAATATTTATTTTTAAATATCTTTATCTTTATAATTATTTTAAAAATAATTATTTAATAAATTTTTATTTAAAAATTTAATTTATTTTTATAAAAAATTTTAATATAAAAATTTTATTTTTAAAAATTTAATAAATTATTATAAATTAAATTTATATAATTTAATTTTAATTAATTTAAATTTAAATAAAATTCTTTTTAATTATTTTTTTATTATTTTTATATTATAATTTAAATATTAATTAATTATATTAAATATTATTAATTTTTTAAAAAAAAATAATTTAATTATTATATATAAATATTTATTATTATTTTAATTATTTTAATTATTAATAATATTAATTTTTTAATATATTAATATAATATAATTATATATTATAATAAATTATTTTATAAAAAGAATATTCTTAATAATATTTTTTTATATTAAAATTAAATTAAATATTATTTTTAATAATAAATTTATTAAAATTAAATATAATTTATATTATAAATAAATAATATTTATTTAAAATTATTATTAAAAAAATTAATAAAAAAGTTTTCTATAAATTAAAATTAAAATATATAAATTATAATTAAAATATATAAATTATAATTAATTTATAAAAATAATTAAGATATAAAGATAATTAAAATATAAAGATAATTATATAAATATATTTTAAAAACTAAAAAAAAAAAAATTTAAATTATTATTTATATTAAAATTAATATATAAATTCTATATTATCTTTTTATAATATAATTTAATTAAATTTTTATAGTAATTATATTATATTTAAATATAGATTTTCTTTTAATTAATTATAATTATTTAATTTTCTTAATAGTCTTTATTATAAAGCTTTTTTTTAATATTTAATTTAAAATCTATATAAAGAATCCTAAAATAAGTTTATAAAAAAAATAATATTTATATATAATATAATATATTATATTATCTAATTAATATAAGAATATAATTTATATAATTTTAATATTTCTTTTAATAATACTTTTAATATTAATTATTTTATAATAATTATATAATAATATTTTTATTTTTAACTTTTTTACTTAAGTAAAATTAATTACTTTTATTAATTTAATATTTATTTCTATTATTAATATTATTTATTTTAAACTTAATAATATATATAAATCTTAATTATTATACTTTATATTTTAGTTTATACTTAATATTATAAAGATAATTACTTTTCTTTTAATTTAATTAAATTATATTAAAACTATACACTTTAAAAAAGAATATAATTCTTTTTTTTCTTTATAAGATTTTCTTTTTTTTATTAAATTTTACTTATAAAGACTATTTATAGCTTAAAAAGAATAAGCCAATATATATATATATATTTATTTTATAAATATAATTTCTAATAATTATCTTTTTTATATTATTTTAAAGATTTTATTTTAATAAATATTTAAATAATACTTATTAAAAAGAAAATAATTAATATATTTAAAAATAGTAAATATTTTTAAAATATATAAAATATAATTTATATAATATTATAAAGGATATTATTATATATATATTATATAATTATTTCTAATAATATATAATTAAAAATAATTTAAATATATAATGAGTACTTTAGAGATTAATAATATATAAAAGTATATTAAATTTATATATAAAATAAAGACTAATTATATTTTATATAATTCTTAAATTATTATAAGATTACCCTTTAGTATTAATAAATATTATATAGTAAAATTAGATATTTCTATTTTAAATAGCTAAAATAAACTAAATAGGCTAGCTATAAATTACTATTTCCTTTTTCCTTATTTAATAATTCTTTTACTTTTACCTTATTTATTTAAGTAAGATTATTCTTTTTATTAATTTAATATTATTCTTTTCTTTATATATTATTTATTTTTAATATAATAAAATATATTAAACATAGTACTTTTATATTATATTTCAGTTTATATTTAATATTATAAAGATAATCATTTTTTCTAAAATCTAATTATAATATATTAAAAATATTAATATTTAAAAGAAAAGTCATTGTTTTTTCTTTATTAAACTTTACTTATAAAAAATATAGTTTAAAAAGAATAAGCAAAGATTAAAAAAATATATATATTTTATAATTATTAAAAATAATAATTATATCTTTTATACTATTTTAAAGTATATTCTTAAACTATTAATTATTATTATAATAAAAATAATATTAAATATTTAAAATAAATATATCTTTAAAAGCCTTTATATTTTATTTAATAAAATACGAATTATAATAATAAGTTTATTAATTATTATACTTATTAATATAATATTTAAATATATTAAAATCTAATATAATTATTATATATTAAATCTATATAATACTTATTTTATTATTATCTATTAAAAGTATAAAAAGAAAAATCTTTTTTTAAAAGTCTTATTTTATATTCTTTTAATTTATAATTTATTATAAAGTAATTATATTATTATTAATTAAAAACTTTATTTATAAGATCTAACATTAAAATAAATACGAATTACTATTTAAATAAATAAGTTATATACTAAGAAAGTTTCTCTTAGATTATAATTTTTATTTCTTTTCTCCTTTCTTTATACCCAAATTTACATATAATAAAAAGTAAAATGCGAATTATAAATTAAAGATTTAAAATATAATATTTATTAATTAAAATATTAAATATTAATATAATAAATAACTATTTCTTAAAAATAATATTAATTAAATGCTTTAACTTTTATATTCAGGCTATTATATTCCTTATTATTAAGCTTTCTTTATAGCTCCTATAAATATATTAGCCCTTTGTTTTTCTTTTCCTTATATTTATAAATATAGCTAATTAATTAGTAGATATTAATAAAACTAATAATAAGAATTATAATTAACTTTATATTTTAACCTTTAATTATAAGAGGATTTACTAAGTATTAGATTTAATTACTAATTATATAGCCTTAGGACTTAGCTTAACTAAAGAAATTAAACTTAGTATTAAATATGATATTAAGTATAATATTGAAATTATTAAATTTAATTTTCTTTATTATATAATAGCTAAAGTATTAATTTTTAATTTCTTAGGAATTATAAGCTTATTATTTATTATCCTTTAGGAATAATCTTAAATATTCTTAATAATCTTAGGATTTTATATATAAATAAATAGTTTATAGATATTTTAAAGATAAAAATTAATATTATTTTAATTTAAAAATATAATACTTTTTATTAAAGATTGAAAAAAACTATTAATATAAATAATAAAGCTTTTTTATTAATAATATATTTATACATAAATTCTTAAGAATTTAATAATTATATAATAAGATATATTATTATAAAAATAAATTTAAATATAGTCTTAAAATAAGCCTTTTATAATTTTTTATAATTATAGTAATAATAATATAATAAATTTATATAAGAAAATTATTAAGCTAATTTTAGTTTATATACTTATATTATTATTTTATTATTTTTATTATTATTTAATCTTTATAATTGTTTTTTTAATATAATAATAATTATATTATAAAAATATAAAAAATTATTTTTATTAGTAAAAAGAAAGCTCTTAATATTTTTATAGATAGTTCTAATTAGCCTATTAATATATTTATATTTATAATTCTTATTAAAATTAATAATTTTAGGATTATTTAGATTATATTAATGTAATATAATTTTACTATTAATATTAATATAATAAATATAGAATTATTATTAAATAATTAAAAAAATATTTTTAAAGGTATTTTTAAGAATAAATCTTTTATTAATAAAAATTATAAAAGATAATTTTATATAAATAAAAAGGTAAATATAATTAAATTATTAATAAAATTATAATTATTTTTTATTTTTTTTATTATTAATAAAATTAAGATTAATAATTAATCTTTACTTTATAATCCTAATAATCTAAAAATATATATATATTAAATTAATTTATTTTATATATATTATTAAAACTAAAAACTTTAAGAAATCTTTTTTATATTTCTTTATATTAAAAGTAAATCTAAAAAATAATCTTAATATATTTTTAAATACTATAATAAATAAAATATTAAATAAATAAAAGATTTATTATTTTAATAATAATTATATTAATTATTTATAATTTTATAAATCTATTTACTATTTAGCTTTTATAATATTTTAATTATAAATTAAAATAAATAATTAATCTTACATAATAATATTTATTATAATTTAATATTTATACCTAATTAAAATCTTCTATAATTATAAATAAAAATATAATTTATATATATTATTATTCTATTAATTTAGTTTTTAAAATTATTATTTTTCTTAATAATAATTATATTATTAAAATAAAAAAATATTATATAAAATTAAAAAGATTATTAAATAAATAAATAAAAATAATTCTTTAAATACTTTATTATAACTTAAAAATAATAATATAGCTTTATTAATAAGTAAGATTATATTTATTAGGATAAATTAGATAGGGTAATGCCCTCAAGGTATAAGAAAAAAAGGGATTTATTGGCTATGCCCTAACTTTACTATCCCCCCCCCCCCTCCTCCTCTCCTCCTCTTTTCCTGCTTCTTTCCTTTATCCCTTTTATTCCTTTTATTTGTTTTAGAAAGTAAATTATATGAATTTTATATGAATATTATGTAATAATTATTTTTTTATTTTTTTATTTATATGGATTTTATGTATATATTAGTATTATTATAAGAATTTATATTATTATATAATTCGTATTATTAAGGGTTAATTATAGGGCTATTATATATATATAGTTATTATATATATTAAAATGAAAAAAATATTTTATTAATTATAAAGAAAATTATATATAAAATATTATTATTTTTATTTTATAGTTTAAATAAATAATAAATATATATTTTATAGGTATATATAAATTAGGTTATATATATAGTAATATAATATAATAATTAGAGATTAATTTTCTTTAATCTTTAGCCTATTTCTTTTATTAATTATTTAATAATTTATAATTTATAAAAAATTAAATTAAAAATAAAGAAAAAAATAATAAGTTTATTTTAATATTATATTATTATTATTTTTATTTTATTTTATATTATTATATTATTAATTTAATATACTTTATTATTTTATTATTTATATAATTTAATTTTAATTTTAATTTTATTATTATTTTTAGAATTTAATTATATATAAGATTATTATACTTAATTTTTACTAATAAGATTATACTACTTAGTAATTAGTATTATAATAATTATATATATAAACTATAGAAATTATAGTTAAAAGGCTTTATTATGTCTTTATTTCTAATAAAAAGATAATTACTTTAAAGTTCTAAAGTAGCCTTTTTTAGTATTTAATCTTATACTTTATAATTAATATATATATATTTTATTATAATCTTTTTATTATATATAAAGTAATAGTATACTTAATTAGTATAAATATAATTATATTCTTTAGTATATTAAGAAAATTATAATTTTTTATTAATTTAAAGTAAAAAATAATAATAATAAATAAACTAAAGTAAAAAATAATATTATTAGATATTTAATAGTCTAGGTATTTAAGATTAAGTATAATATTGTATATTTTATAAATTATTTTATTAATTAATTTTAAATCTTAGAATATATTAAGATTTATTATATATTATTTTTTTTTATATATATTATATTATAAGAATTATTTATATATTAAGATTTTAATAATTATAATTTAATAGTATAATAATAATTATATTCTTTTTTATATTACTTTTTAATTTAATTAATAATATTAATTATTTAGACTTTTTATTAAATATAATTAAATAAAGTTTATAATTCTAGGTTTTTTAAAATATAAATTTACTTAGTAAGAATAATAATAATTTTAAACTTTTTCTATAAGCTATAGGCCTTATTATATATTATTATATTAAACTTTTTCTAAGGCTTATTTTATAAGATTATTTTTAAATTAATAAAAAAAAAGTTTTATTATTAAATTAAATTAATAAAAATCACTATAGAAAAAGATAGTAAGAATATTATTAAAATTCTTATTATATTCATATAATTAATCAATTATATTATTAATATTTAATTATTATATATATTAATTTTATTAATTATAAATTTTTTTTTTATAATTCCTAAATTAAATCTTTTAATTTTTTAATTAAAAAGGTATTTTAATAGTAAAATATATCTTTTTTTATTAATATTAAAACTATAGACTAAGTAAATTATTATTTTATTAATATTTACTATAATAGTTCTTAATATAGCTATAATAAGTAGTCTTTTTATTATTCTTTTAGTATAAAATAATTCTATAAATACCTATATAATCTAAGACTTATTAATATCTTTTTTATTATTAAGTAATTAATACAATTAATTTACTTTTAATAGTAATAAATTAAGATATATAGATATTAAAGGTTATTATACTTATTACTATAAGATTTATTATAGGAATTATTATAGGAATTATTAATAATAATACTAATATTATTTTAGCCTTTAATTATAATTATTATTTACTTTTATTATATTATTATCTTTATTTTTATTATTATTATTATTATTATTATTATTATTATTATTATTATTATTATTATTATTATTATTATTATTATTATTATTATTATTATTATTATTATTATTATTATTATTATTATTATTATTATTATTATTATTATTATTATTATTATTATTATTATTATTAT